>JAVIAB010000050.1:55201357-55801357 GCA_032433765.1 Megaustenia siamemsis | reverse complement strand
TTCCAGCTGTTTCCTTATATGCCAGCTGTTTCCTTATATTCCAGCTGTTTCCTTATATTCCAGCTGTTTCCTTATATGCCAGCTGTTTCCTTATATTCCAGCTGTTTCCTTATATTCCAGCTGTTTCCTTATATGCCAGCTGTTTCCTTATATTCCAGCTGTTTCCTTATATTCCAGCTGTTTCCTTATATGCCAGCTGTTTCCTTATATTCTAGCTGTTTCCTTATATACCAGTTGTTTCCTTATATTCTAGCTGTTTATATACTAGCTGTTTCCTTATATACCAGCTGTTTCCTTATATTCTAGCTGTTTCCTTATATACCAGCCGTTTCCTTATATTCTAGCTGTTCCTTATATACCAGCTGTTTCCTTATATACCAGCTGTTTCCTTATATTTTAGCTGTTTCCTAATATACTAGCTGTTTCCTTATATTCTAGCTGTTTCCTTATATACCAGCGATTTCCTAATATACCAGCTGTTTCCTAATATACCAGCTGTTTCCTTATATACCAGCTGTTTCCTTATATACCAGCTGTTTCCTTATATTCTAGCTGTTTCCTTATATTCTAGCTGTTTCCTTATATGCCAGCTGTTTCCTTATATACCAGCTGTTTCCTTATATACCAGCTGTTTCCTTATATTCTAGCTGTTTCCTTATATTCTAGCTGTTTCCTAATATACCAGCTGTTTCCTTATATACCAGCTGTTTCCTTATATACCAGCTGTTTCCTTATATACCAACTGTTTCCTTATATGCCAGCTGTTTCCTAATATACCAGCTGTTTTCTTATATACCAGCTGTTTCATTATATACCAGCTGTTTCCTTATATACCAGCTGTTTCCTTATATACCAGCTGTTTCCTTATATACCAACTGTTTCCTTATATACCAGCTGTTTCCTTATTATAGAAACACGTTGTTTTACCTTGACGTTGACGACACGTTCTGTTGTTGTTTCATTTACAACGTCCTCCTTGCTTTTTTTTTTAAGCGTCCTTGACATTTGAAGTATTATACTACAATACCACATTTCTATGGCATCCCGTAATTTTGTTGTTCCATTTTACGCGATCCGCTTCAATATTCCAAGACTGTCTCTAAAGTACATGTTCCATTATACGCGATCGGCTTCAATATTCCAAGACTGGCTCTAAAGTACTACATGTTCCATTATACGCGATCCGCTTCAATATTCAAAGACTGGCTCTACAGTACATGTTCCATTATACGCGATCGGCTTCAATATTCCAAGACTGTCTCTAAAGTACATGTTCCATTATACGCGATCGGCTTCAATATTCCAAGACTGGCTCTAAAGTACATGTTCCATTATATGCGATCCGCTTCAATATTCAAAGACTGGCTCTACAGTACATGTTCCATTTTACGCGATCCGCTTCAATATTGCAAGACTGGCTCTAAAGTACATGTTCCATTATACGCGATCCGCTTCAATATTCAAAGACTGTCTCTAAAGTACATGTTCCATTATACGCGATCGGCTTCAATATTCCAAGACTGGCTATAAAGTACATGTTCCATTATACGCGATCCGCTTCAATATTCAAAGACTGTCTCTAAAGTACATGTTCCATTTTACGCGATCCGCTTCAATATTCCAAGACTGGCTCTACAGTACATGTTCCATTATACGCGATCGGCTTCAATATTCCAAGACTGGCTCTAAAGTACATGTTCCATTTTACGCGATCCGCTTCAATATTCCAAGATTGGCTCTTCAGTACATGTTCCATTATACGCGATCGGCTTCAATATTCCAAGACTGGCTCTAAAGTACATGTTCCATTATACGCGATCCGCTTCAATATTCCAAGACTGGCTCTACATTACACCGAAGAACTATTTTTTTTTAATTGTAAAAATTGGGATTGTATCTTATTTTTCTTTTTTTTTTTTTTTTTTTTTTTTTTTAAATGCTGTCTTTGCCCTAGTTTATGATAGACTTCATATCGGTTCCATATATATCATTCAGCGGCGGATTGTCAGAGGAGGGGACGGAGGTCATGTTCCAGAAGAATAACGAGAATGTACTCACAAGAAGACTGTCGACCATACATGAGTTGGCAAGTAATTTAAGCCGTTGAGCTAAGGGATCCTGCATGAAAGCGAAATGCTTTGCAGACAATGTGAAGAACAGTGCCAGAAAGACACGTGTTCCAAGAGAATAAAGAGAATGTACTCAGAACAGACTAGACGGGCTTTGTTCTTCAGAAGTGGCACAGATATGATGCGGAAGAAATTACTAAACGGAGAGCAGAGACACAGAGAGGTACTCCAGTCGGTCAGAAGTGCACATTTTTTTCTATCATTATATATTTCTTGTTGAATTCTTTTCTTCTGGGTATTAAATATATATAGCATAATAATTTAATAAGACAATAGACATGAGAATATTAAACAGACAGGTATAGAGTATACGCAGGTGATTTAGAAACACTTCAATAATGTGAATCGGTGTTGCTGTAAGAACAGAAATTAATCAGAGACTGTTTGTATAAACCTGTTAATATTTTAACAACTGGAAGCTGTTGAAAGATATGTCTGTCTGCGATCAGGACTCAGTCAGAGTAGGATCCCAGACTCTCACATGAAGTCAGATGTCAGGCTAAGTGTGTTGATCGACCCCACAGACAGAACATCACAGTTAGAGTCTGCCATATCCACTTCGACTGAACACTCGTTAAAACGTTGCACTGTGTTCTGCGCCAGTGGCCCAGTGCATCAGATTTCAGCCAGCATTTTATTCAGGTTTGCTTTCCTTAGCCTTTGATTGTCCCCAATCTTCCTGCAAGGCAGCAGATGATCTTTTCCTTTTTGGGGATTCTGCCCTTAGATGGTCGGCCTTCCCAGGTTTACGAGCACCGTCTGCCAGAGTCACTAGAGGTGACTAACACAGACACGCGACTTGTAATGTGAAGAAACTGCAACAAGGAACGCTTTTCATGCTTAGCTTTCAATTGTTCCTGCCGCCTATCCCCATATACCGGTAAGTCACGTCCTCTTGAAAATGAGGATCGTCGTAGCACTAGATGATGTTAGGCCATCGTTGATGACTCCAATTCCGATCACATAGACACACAGTCAATCGTCAAATTATCCCCGTCGCACATCAAAACAGCAGACCGTACGATTTGCGCACGGCCGGTTTAGGGAACCAATACGATGACGTAGCACACAATGTCGCCAAACTCATATTCTCGATACCTTTAGACTTATGTCTGATTACTCAAGTGTAAGCAGCCTACGACGAACAAAACACGAAGAAGCTTCCCCAAAGAGATAAAACTGCGGCTGACGAAGTAGTTTACATTAATGTGTAACATGGAAATAACTTGCGTCAAAGAATACCATCAACGGTCATGAACAGCACCAATGTGTGACGTAAAGCGCAGATCAAGTCTAGACGGTGGAAGGTCTCACTCACAACACTTGAGTCGTCAAAAACGGACTGATGTCGGCTTACAACCTCACTCTATCAACACAGATGTATCAAGCATATCATCATTTTGACTTTAACGCAGAAAAATGCAAAGAAGATCCGAAATTAATCAGACCCTGTGTGCATTTTCTGCAGCGATCGAGAGGACGTGGACTAGATCCGCCATCTTAATGTAGACGGAAGTCTTTAGTCAAATATATAGTTGGATCAACAAATGAAAAGACTGTTAGAGGCCACAGAGATGGGATTTTTCAGAAGAATATTGAAAGTTTCCTACCAGCTAAAAAGACCAATGAGGAAATTCTGAAAGAGGCTAACACAAAAAGGCAGCTCCTAAAAAAACACCAGAAAGAAACAATCAACATTTTTCGGGCACATCATGAGAAGAGTAAAGTTTGAATGCTTGGTTACAACAGGCAAAATACAAGGAAAGAGAGATCGCGGTCGACAAAGAGAGAAAATACTAGATAGCTTGGTGTTATGGCATGGAAAACAGTCAACAACAGAACTGATACGATGCACTATAGATAGAAGATTGTGGAAGGACATGATCGCCGACGCCAACCGGTATGGCACATGATGATGATGATGATAAGATCAAGGGGAATGTGCTAATCTCAATATGACTTCATCCATTATTGCTGCAACATTTCAAAGACTAATAACTAAAATGTCACCTTGAAATGAAGACAAACGAAACAACTGGTATATTAAAAGATTTTTATTTGTAAAAAATAATATGCGGTATCCACAACAATATGTGTTTTATATACGTAGAAATTATTTAAAAACATTATATTCTCTTTCTGTGTATTTAACATTTGTAATGTTATATATCACAAAGTAACCTCTACAGAGATGAAATGTGTTAGACGAATGGCAGGAAACAGTCTAAGCGATAAGATCAGAAATGAAGAACTAGGAAAAAAGCTAGGAATAGCGTCCACCATAGAATATATAAGGCAACAATAGATAAAATGGTTTGGTCACGTGACAAGGCAGAAAGAACAAAACACAACACAACGAGCCTTCAACAAACGTTGTGAGAACACCAGACCCAAGGGTCGACCACGAAAAAGATGGATCGATGGAATATTAGAAGCACTAGGAAACATAACAGCAGCAGAGGCGAACAGAAGAGCAAAAGACCGTAAATTATATCTCCCCTCGACGCTGAAAGGCAGATGGGGAAGGAAAGAAGAGGAAGAAGAAGAAGATATATCATCTGGTCGATTTGTTCTTAATTCGTGAACTTCCTCATCATCATCATCGAGTGCCATCTCCGCAACGAAGGTTGGCTACCACGGAGCGCCATTCTGTTCTGTCTCTTGCTTTGATCGTGCAGGTTGTCATAAGCTGGTTTGTTAATCTTTTGATGTTTCTCGTCCATGTTAGTCTTGGTTTGCCTCAATCTCTTTTATAACTTTCTGCCTTTCCATAAACGCTATATCGACATTCCGATATTATAGCGACTATTGTTGAACGAGTATACATTTGTTTCTTCATGAAAGCACATATAAACGTCTCGTCAAAGGAAATAAAAAAAAAAAGTTTAAAAAACCCAAGTCAAAACGCATATAATGTACGGCGATGTTAAAATAATAGTGCAAGTAAAACAGCTCGTTAGACGAACAAGGACTAAGAAGCGCTTGAAGGAAGAAAAAGAAGTGACTAATGCGTGACTTCCTTGTGTGTTGTGCGTGAGACTTTTCCTACTGCATTAACTAGCATGTCATAAAAGATAACTAAAGAAAGTGACGAATACGCCAAAGTTGAATCAGGTGTCGAGATTAGATCTCTTGTGGACAGAGGTACGGATAGCCAAAATAATTGCAGTGCTGCGGCAAAGCTGGTAGCAGGAACATGTAGTGGCGTATGACGTACACTCCTACACGGTTTAGACAGAGGTACAACTGTTCTGTTATAAGAGAGCGAAAATGTACCGAGTATGTTTCTTTATTTTTGCGCTATAGAAAGGGAGATTATTGCGCTGTGTTGCAGTTTGTGGTATCCTGCACTTTTCGACCTAATACACTTCCTGCTAGACATGTTGGTGACCTGGTTTGCCTACCTTTTATTGATCCAGACTCACTTAGATAAATTGGGCAATCTATTTTCAGGACCATAACAAGAAAGTAGGGTTTTATATTTTGTTCTGTTTCCCCATTAATTTAGCTTTGCAATACAATTTTATGTTTTTGTTTCAAGTCTTTCCAGCTTTACTCGCGGTCCCGCACGATGTCTACATTTGTGTCTATCTCTAAGAAAAGGATTTGAGTAACCCTGACGTCACAAATTGCTGGTAGTATCAGCCATTTTGCTGCTACTTAGATTATGCTGAAGAATGTGATGTCATGTCTAGTCTTGCTTTCATTTGATTTCCATTGGTCCATAAATAAATGTCTTCGTTAAAGACACGCTAAAGTCATTGCGCTACGAAACAGGACACAATCGACCCCACAGTTACATGTATACAAAATTCAAGATCGGCACCTCAACTACTTGTACATGTGAACAGGCGCCCCAGACTGCTGAACACATACTTCAAGACTGCACTGAATGTAGTAGACTGAGGAAAATCCATTGGCCCAACATTATCCATTACCCATTAGATACAACACTACAGGCACAGCTATTTGGGCCACTGCAAGAATTACAAAAGACAGTAAAATGTATACAGGAAACGACATTGCAGATATAAATAATACTTCAGGCAAACGAAAGATAGATAGATAGATAGATTATGCTTCGAAGTTCGTGAACTTTTCTAACAAATCTAAGAGATCGAAACGATAATGGACATTGTCTGAATACTATACTTTGATGGAGGTTTTATATACAAGAACGTAAAAATGATATAACTTTTTTAAATAAATCATGTGTGAACTGATATATAAATGGTCGCAATCTGCCTTCGTTTACATACATTTATTTCGTATCTAGACGCCAACAATTAAACATGATGTTCTCATTACAGAAAACAAGCGGCAGCCGCGATAGCTCAGTGGTTAGTGAACTGGACTTCAATGGACAAGAGGTAGGGTTCGATCCCAACCGATGGCTACCAGGCTCACCCAGCCTTTAATGGGTACCGAATTTTTTTCTGTGAAAGTAAAGCGGCACGGGCGTAATACCGACCACATTACCGTGAGCTGTGTGTCTCATCCGTTTTGATCCTGCTTCGATATCCCGCTTGTTTACGATGAATGATGATATCGTATGACAGGGAACAGTTGGCTGTGTTCACTTTCTGCGCGGTTTCGCCTTATGTCTTTTGGCGTGTGCTGAGACTGCTACGATGGGGACTACAGTTACCTTTCTTTGTTTGGGAGATGAGTTGGTAATTCGGATGATTCCACTGGCACGGGCGGTTGAGCAATTATGGATTTTAATTCGTTTGCTGTGATACCGAGGCCTTCCATAACCATTAACATTACCCTAAAAATCATGTGCCGAGTGTCTGTAAAATTTATGGTCACTAACACCATATTCCCTATACGCCACTTGGCGTGACGGGGGTACTTTACTTTTTTACTTTTACAGAAAACAAGCGCTCATAAAATATATCAGCTGACACTGTAATAGCGTTAACATCCTTCTTATGCGTGTAACATGCGGCAGGTTTCAAGCTTAATTTTGTGCACATTATTTTAGAATGGGGATTAACGGTTTGTGCTTTACTGAGAGAAAGAGAGAGCGCGGGGGGGGGGGGGAGGAAAGGAGGGAGGGGGGAGATAATTGATTGATTGCTTAATCGATTAATTTTGATTGAGTGTTTGTCAAACCACTGGAGTCTGTAGAAATGTGGTCTTACAGAAGAATGTTGAGAATACCATGGATAGCTAAGAAGAGTAATGAAGATATTCTGAAAGAGGCCAAAGCAAAAAGAGAGCTAATTTCCAATATTAGGAAGAAACAATCATAATTTTTTGGTCACGTAATAAGAAGAGAACAACTGGAATATATTGTATCAACTGGGAAAATTGAGGAACGAAGAGATAGGGGAAAGCAAAGAGAAAAAAATACCAGACAGCTTAAGAGAATGGCTTGGCAGTAGGTCAACAACAGAAATTATAAATAACTGTCGAGATCGAAAGTTGTGGAGAGACATGATCACCGACGCCAGCAGGCCCGGTACTTGATGATGATGATTTGTCAAACATTCATCTGTTTTACAATTTCGTCATATCTGGTTGTGTATTCTCCAGCAGCTAACATTACATTATTTCCTCATCTGATTGTACAACAGGTCTGTGGGCTTACCAATATCAACGCTGGCGAGGAGTGGATACTGGTGCCTACGTCATTCAGGGGGACATTCTCGTGCATTGTCACACTCACGGGAAATGTAGGGAACACAACTCAGTCGTGGTCAATGCGGAGGGCAACAGTCTCATCTGGGATAGCACCGATGAGAAAGATGCAGTCATCTATACAGACGGATCTGTAATACGGCACCAAAGAAGTGCATGGGCATTTACAGCACGCTCAGCAGGCAGAATAGCCAAGGAAGACAGTGGTGCATATGTTATGACCACAAGTAGCATGACGATGGAGGTGATGGCAGTGACTAAGGCATTCATCTGGTTAGAGTCACAAGACTACACCCAAGCATGTATACTGAGTGATTCAATGAGCATGATAAGAAAAGTGGAGACGGGATCTGTACGTATGCAATGTGTAGAGTCATTGCAGAAGTCAAAAATACGTAAGGTCACATTTATCTACGTCCCAAGACATGCGGGACAACGGGGAAATGAAAGAGCGGACATGTTGGCTAGCTGCGCTATTGTTGAGGACGGTAAACCAATGGATCGGGCAGACATCATCAATGCCCCCCGGGGTGTGGGAAGGGCACAGCTCCTCGACAACCATGAGTTCACGTCACTCCTTCGAATGGAGGCGAAATCGCGCCTCACAGCACCAGAGCTGGAAGTTGTCAGCGACCCATAGCTGATGGCTTGCGCCAGGATCGGTGAACCAGAATCATCCAGACCTTGCTCCACCTCTCCGTGGTGCCTCTACTAACAGACTAACCTGTCTAGTCTGGACAGGCGAGTAGGGATCGAAGAGGGAAGACAAAGGGGCCGTCTTCCTGCTGCCCTCCTTAGCCATCGATGGTGCGGGTTGTCATAGGCTGATTTGTCCATCTTTTGATGTTACGTGTCCATGTTAGTCTTGGTCTGCCCTTGCCTCTTTTACCTTGTATTTTCCCATCCAGGATTACTTTTAGTAGGCTGTTGTGTCTTTTAACATGGCCCAAAAATCGCATTTGTCTTGTTTGAATTGTGTTTAGTAGTTCTCTTTTCCTTTTTAGTTGTTTTAAGACTTCATCGTTTGTTTTTCTTTTCCTTCCATCCAATTTTACCTAGTCATCTATATATCCACATTTCAAAGGCTTCAATTCTCTCTTCTGTTTTCAATACACCATTAGTGTTTTAATAATACTAAGATTGTAACTGCAAGCTCAATATGCTACCAATCTTTGTTCGCATAAAGTAGTGTCTATAACTGCAATGTCGTTTCTTGAAAAAATTTTACTGTTTTTTTTTTTATAATTCTTGCAGTGGTCCGTACAGTTTGTCTGTAGTATTGTGCCAATGGGTTTTCCACAGTGTACTATATTCAGTACAGTCTTGAAGTGTGTGTTTCAGCTCAATATTCTCAAAGTGGACTAATTCTTAGAAGATTGTTATTAAAAACAAATTATATCCGGTACCTGCTTATACCCAACATGCGCACTATTTAAGTAGAAACCTGTTTTTTTTTATGTCTAAAGTAAAAATATTCGTTCCGTGTATTTAATATTTGTACTTGGTATACTTGTCTGGTTGTTTGTTTAATTCAGGGATGAGCAACCTTTCATATACTAAGGGTTCAGATCTGAAAAATATGACATTTCCATGGGCCGAATATACTGTCACCTGTTGAAATCTTTATATATATAAAGCAAAAGCATGTAATGTACAATTAGTATTATTGATGAAAAGTGAAAGGCAAGAGAAGGAATAGTACGTGAGAGAGAGAGAGAGAGAGAGAGATAGAGACAGAGAGAGATAGAGAGAGAGAGATAGAGAGAGAGATAGAGAGAGATAGAGAGATAGAGACAGAGAGAGATAGAGAGATAGAGAGAGAGATAGAGCTAGAGAGAGATAGAGAGAGAGAGAGATAGAGAGATAGAGATAGAGATAGAGAGAGAGATAGAGAGAGAGATAGAGAGAGAGAGATAGAGAGAGAGATAGAGAGAGAGATAGAGAGAGAGATAGAGAGAGATAGAGAGAGAGAGATAGAGAGAGAGATAGAGAGAGATAGAGAGAGATAGAGAGAGAGATAGAGAGAGAGAGAGATAGAGAGAGAGATAGAGAGAGATAGAGAGAGAGATAGAGAGAGAGAGAGAGAGAGAGGTAGAACAGGTAAAGAGGAAGTAAGAGAAAATTAAATTGATTAAAAAAATTGTCAATATTAAATGGGGGGGGGGGGGGGCTCTCCAGTTTAATGGGATGGTTGTGCTTTTACTACAAATTATATGGCCCTTTTGGAGCCGCGATAGCTCAGTGGTTAGTGAACTGGACTACAAAGGACAAGAGGTAGGGTTCGATCCCAACCGACGGCTCCGGGTTCACCCAGCCTTTAATGGGTACCGGATTTTTTCTGGGAAAGTAAAGCGGCATGGGCGTAATACTGACCTCATTACCCCAAAATCATGTGCCGAAGGTCTGTAAAATGTATGGTCACTAACACCATATTACCTATAAGCCACTTGGCGTGACGGAGGTACTTTACTTACTTTTTTCTAAATATGGCCCTTTTCGTCTTGTCAGGCGGTCTAGTGGCGGCTATTGTGTATTTATTTGAGGTTTTGTTTTTTCTCTCGTGGCTAATTCTACCAATGTTTGACAAACACATACGGTCACAGAATGAGCAAGTCAGGCTCATTGATCCACAGGGTTTACCATCCTTTTTCATGAGTCTTTTCTCTTCTAAGTGTTGCCTTAGCACAGTCTCAAATGATGTCATACCATTCCTTATACATGCTCTCCATGATGTGCGAACACTTGCCAGATGTTCCCAGATATTTTCACAGATGGAGAACTCTTTCAGAGATGATTTGCAGATATCTCTATATAGTAGTTTAGGTCTGCTGATTTGTCTTTTTCCGTGTATTAGTTCACCATATAGTATTTGCCTAGGAATGCGCTTTTCTTCCATTCGTTGGACGTGCCCCAGCCATCTTAGTCTTCGACATCAGAGCATCGACATGATTGTTGGGGTCTTAGTACGTCACAGGACAGTTAAGTTGGTTATTTTGTCCTGCCATTTGATGTGCATTATTTTGCGGAGACATCGCACGTGGAAGACATTTAAGTCTTTTTTCCTGGTTTGAGTATGTTGTCCAGGTTTCAGATCCATATAATAGTGTGCTAAGCACACAAGTTTGATATATTAATAGTTTAGTCTTCAGTGTTAGTTTCGTGTTGTTCCAGGCCCTTTCTGTGAGTTTGCCGAAGGTCGGTGCTGCCTTACCAATTCGACTGTTTATTTCTTCATCAAGAGAGATGGTTTGCGTAATTGTGGATCCAAGATATGACAATTTCTGAACTGATTCTAGTGGACAATCTTTTAGAGTAATAAATAAAGGTTTGATGTCGCCTTGACTTAGTATTACTGTCTTCTGAACATTAATTGACAGTGAAAAAAGGTTGCATGCTTTGTCCAGGTTGTTGATCAGCGACTGTAGGGTGGCCTCACTATGAGCGACTAGGGCTGCATCGTCAGCAAATAAAAATTCTTTAAGAAGGGCAACATTTGTTTTGGTTTTTGCTCTTAGTCGTGCT
This sequence comes from Megaustenia siamemsis, assembly GCA_032433765.1. Taxonomy (NCBI): domain Eukaryota; kingdom Metazoa; phylum Mollusca; class Gastropoda; order Stylommatophora; family Ariophantidae; genus Megaustenia; species Megaustenia siamemsis. The sequence goes on along the minus strand of JAVIAB010000050.1, from coordinate 55,790,060 downwards.
AAGTTGAACAGTGAGCCATCTGGTCTAGTGCGAATGTAAATATCTCCTGAGCTGTTTTCGAAGGTGTAATTTAGGAGGGCAGCAAACAATATTCCAAAAAGGGTGGGGACGAGGACACATCCCTGTTTCACTCCGTTGTTGACTTTAAAACTCTCTGATGAGCTCCCATCAAAGTAGATTTTACCATTCATGTCTTCATGGAAGGACATGATCAGCCTAAGTAATTTAGGAGGGCAGCCTATGCTTTCTAACACCCTGTAGAGTCACTCTCTATTTACTGAGTCGAAGGCCTTTGTTAGATCCACAAAGGCAATATAGAGCGGCATATTTTGTTCTCGACATTTTTCTTGCAGTTGTCTAAGTGACTACAAATTAAACACAAGAGATTATTACGATGCAGAATAAATAAATAACCTGAACTTCATCTTTCTAGAAAAATACGAAATTATGTATCCATTTATCTTTGTTGGAAGGTGGCAATATATAACCTTTACTTTCTATATTGAAAGCTGAAGGCCTGGGAGGATTTTCTCGAAAACACCCCAAGTTTGTGACGTATTCAGTTATCTTAGTTTTAGGCGCCTGACGTCACTTTACCCACGACCGCTCCTGCTCGCAATGTTGAAAACGTCACAACCTTTGGACGGTCCCCCTCAGCTTGCAGGCATTCAAGATAGGTGCAATGGTGTAACTAGCTGGTAACAGTTTGTAACCTTTTCAATGACTTCCTTATTAAAAAAATATATACCATTAAGAAGAATAGCAAAATGTTACATCTTCTCAATATTCCTGTAAGGTGCATAAACATGGACATTAGACAAAAAAAAACAGAAAAGAAAATTGAAGCCTTTGAAATGTGGATTTATAGAAGAGAGGTAGAATTGGATAGAAAGAAAAGAAACGAAACGAAGAAGTTTTAAAACAAGTAAAAATGAAAAGAGAATTACTAAACACAATTAGGACAAGACAAATTAAATTTTTGGGGTATGTTAAAAGACACACCAGCCTAATAAAAGTAATATTGGAAGGGAAAATACAACAAAAAGAGGCAGAGGCTGACCAAGACTAACATGGGTGAGTAACATCAAAAGATGGACAAGTCAACCTATGACAATCTGCACTATCAATGCAAGAGACAGAGTGGAATGGCGCTCCGTGGTAGCCAACCGTCGATGCGTAGACGGCACTTAATGATGATGATGATGATACTATTAAATCTCACATCTATGATAACCTTTTAGTTATCCAAAACTATAATACAGACAAATGTACATCACCCTTTGATCTCACACAATTTTTAAAAATACATAAGGCCGATGTCGCCTAAGGGTCATGTGAACTATCTATTAAGCCTTCTTTTTTAGAATGTAAACACTACCCACTTCCACCACTGTAATCCCTTACCCACTCCAACACTAAAGACAAAGTTATGTCACCCTTTTTATCTCGCAAAATCACCCATAAGTATATGAAATAGTTGTCGCCTCAGTATTTCATTATCAAAGACACTGATCTTCGCTAAAAATAAACAGGACAAATTTGAAACAAGCGCAACGCGTCAAATACTTGGGCACAATAATTACATCAGATGGAAGATGCACCACGGAAATAAAAAGCAGAATAGCTCAGGCCAAAATAGCATTTTAGAAAATGAAAAATATCTGATGCAACAAATCGATGTCAATAGAAATTAGAAAGAGAGATCCGCGGTGCTATATAGAACCAATTCTGACCTATGGAAGCGAATCATGGACAGTAGACAAATAAATGAAAAGACAATTAGAAGCCACAGATATGGGATTTCTCAGAAGAATGTTGAAAGTTCCCTGGACAGCTAAAAAAACCAATGAGGAAGTTCTCAAAGAGGCCAACACAAAAAGGCAGCTCCTAAAATACATCAGAAAGAAACAATCAACATTTTTCGGGCACATCATGAGAAGAGGAAAGTTGGAATACTTAGTTACAACAGGCAAAATACAAGGAAAGAGAGATCGCGGACAACAAAGAGAGAAAATACTTGTTAGCTTGGTGTCATGGTATGGAAAACAGTCAACAACAGAACTGATACGATGCACTGTAGATATAAGATTGTGGAAGGACATGATCGCCTACGCCAACCGGTATGGCACATGATGATGATGATGATGATGATGATGATGATGATGATGATGATGATCTTCGCAGCTTTGCACGATCAAACTTTTGACAAAATCATTTCCCTTCTGACGACAGCGTGAATCAAATAATCTGTTTAGAACTGTTTATTTAAAACAATTACTATGCTTATGTGTGTTACTTTTTAAAAATTCATTTTGTTTTAAATATCAGGAACCAGAGTGTATAGTTATTTTCATTCAACCATGCATACCGGTCAAAACTGCTTGTGGGCCGTTTTGGCCTGCGGGCCGTAGGTTTCTCACCCTTGGTTTAATTCATCGAACGAATTCAGGCTGCCTTCAGACCTTCCCATAAACACCAGCGCGCACCGGTAGATCTACTCTTTTATACTGGTCTAGAGTTATTTTCAAGCTTTCTGTCTCTCCCCCCCCCCCACTTTCCCCAAATTCCTATACACATTTTCCCCGAACCACTTCTCCCCTGCTCCAATAATTACTCTTACATTTAGTGGTTTCTTCGATTGGTTTCCTTCCTGTACTCTCATTTCTAACGGTGAGCTGCACCCCATTCTGCGTCCTATATTCTGTCCCCCTAGACACGAACTGCAAACCCCTCCCCATCTCCCCACGTTTAAACTTTAAATGTGATTTTGATTTAAAGAGAGAAAAAAAAGTGGAATCAATGACATTCAGTGCGGGATCGGCTTTACCAAACTCAGACACTTAGCCTTATTCTTTGCTTGCAAATTTAATCATTAAACACTGGCGGGTATCGAATTAAACTGTACATATCCATGAGCACACCATAATGGTGTTTATTGATGTTTAACCTCCGGAAACTTTGGTAAATATTGATGGACAAACTGCAAATGTCGGTAAATATTGATGGACAAACTGCAAATGTCGGTAAATATTGATGAATGGACTTGTGATAACAATGATCTCTAACAAGAATCGATAGTCCTACCATAATTGTAAAGGTTACAACGCTAACATGTTTATATTGTTATTGCCACGGTTATAATCGTTTTATTCAGCCAGATTCCATTAGTACTCACATCTCTTTCCTTATCTGACAGAACTCTCCCTCTCTCTCTCTTTCTCTCCCACTCTCGCTCTGCGGCACACGATAGTCCCTGAATGTGGCCAAGGAGAAATTTTTAGAAAATAAAAAAAAATTATAGTCTTAGTCATGACCGGAATTACTCTTTCATTAAAAAAAAAATTATAGTCTTAGTCATGACCGGAATTACTCTTTCATTAAAAAAAGTATAGTCTTAGTCATGACCGGAATTACTCTTTCATTAAAAAAAATTATAGTCTTAGTCATGACCGGAATTACTCTTTCATTTAAAAAAATATAGTTTTAGTCATAACCGGAATTACTCTTTTATTTAAAAAAAAAATATAGTCTTAGTCATGACCGGAATTACTCTTTCATTAAAAAAAAATTATAGTCTTAGTCATGACCGGAATTACTCTTTCATTTAAAAAATATAGTTTTAGTCATAACCGGAATTACTCTTTCATTAAAAAAAATATAGTCTTAGTCATGACCGGAATTACTCTTTCATTAAAAAAAATATAGTCTTAGTCATGACCGGAATTACTCTTTCATTAAAAAAAATATAGTCTTAGTCATGACCGGAATTACTCTTTCATTAAAAAAAAAATATAGTCTTAGTCATAACCGGAATTACTCTTTCATTAAAAAAAATATAGTCTTAGTCATGACCGGAATTACTCTTTCATTTAAAAAAATATAGTCTTAGTCATGACCGGAATTACTCTTTCATTAAAAAAAAATATAGTCTTAGTCATGACCGGAATTACTCTTTCATTAAAAAAATATATAGTCTTAGTCATAACCGGAATTACTCTTTCATTAAAAAAAATGTTTTGTAACCCCACCAGCGACAAATGTTCAAGTTTCAACTGCTAGTGGTTCGTTTACATGCTGGATGACAAAACAGAAGCAGTGGTCGTTAAGACTAAGCACTCACCCATACATTGAGTCCAGTCAGTTACCAATAGGGAAAAGGGGAGATAAACTTAGGGGTCTAGAGCTAAGACATCAGCCTCTGGACAGAAAGGCTCAGGATTGAAAATCTACAACAGTCGGTGGAGATTTTTCTCTTACAATCTGTGTTTTCTTTGTGCCTTTGTAGAAGCAATCATCATTTTTTGGCCATTTAATGAGAAGAGAACAAATGGAATATATTGTAACAACTGGGAAAATTGAGGGACTAAGAGATAGAGGGAAGCAAAGAGAAAAGATACCAGACAGTTTAAGAGAATGGCTTGGCAGAAGGTCAACAACAGAAATTATAAATAACTGTCGAAATCGAAAGTTGTGGAGAAACATGATCACCTACGCCAGCAGGCCCGGTACTTGATGATGATGGCGGTCACTGAATAGTCAGATCCAATATTTAGCGACCCCCCCCCCCCCTTCCCCCACACACCTCCCGCGATAACAGCGAAAAATGAGAGGTACCGTGTGCAATCGCGTCCGTTAAAGAACCGTTGGTAGTTAACAGTCGAAAATGGTAGGTCACTTATGGCAGCTACCCGGGCAACATTGGTAAGGAAATCTACCCATGCATAAGACAGTGTGTCATGCCGAGGACACATCTATCGCGGCTTTTGCCATAAACTAGGGACACAACGCGTCCATGCCCACTTAAATGGATGCACCTAACTTGGAAAAAAACCTGGTCACTCGTTATGGGTATCGAGCAGAGTTTTATCGTGAGGCGACCAGCTTAATCTCTTCAGCGACCCCGCGAGATGTTTCCATCAGCGCTTTTGTACCGCTAAACTTCCAACTGAGAGTATTACACAACAGGCCCTTTTTGGGAATCCCTAGGGAAAAAGACAAAGAGGAAGACCAAAATATTCTAGGAGAAGACAGATGGAAGCAGAGATGAAGGTGATGGGGAATACATGGAATGATCTTAATGCAAGTGAATGGCAAGAAACATAACGGCTTGAAATGTGTTTGTCGAAAACCTATGTTCCACAGGGAGCTAAAAGGTAGAAGTGAGAGAAGATTAAACGTTTTTGTTGCGACCTTGTCCTATGTTTATGGTCTATTTATAGTTTACAAAAGACTAAAAAGAAAAACGCTTTCTGTCGCTACTTCTTAGTGAACATTGTAATGTGTATCAAAGTAAACAGTTGTAATCACCGCAAGTGAAAAGAAATAAAAACCCGGCTACGTCTCGATTGTTGTGTACAGGGGGAACATAGTGTTAGTGCCCGTTAATAATTTGAATCTTTAGCAATTTTTCGGTCAGGTGATCAGCACTATTCCAGTTCGTGCATCTTTCTCAGGAAAAAAAAAACAAATCTTGAGTACCTTGATTAGTGATCTCCAAATACAGTAGGTCGTGGCTACGCGCTGTATAAGTGAATCGCCGTCCTCGCAATGTTCTCAATGAACAACTGTTTGTAATATTTTTTAGCTGTGTGGTACAGTGGGAGCCGCGATAGCTCAGTGGTTAGTGAACTGGACTACAAAGGACAAGAGGTAGGGTTCAATCCCAACCGACGGCTTCCGGTTCACCCAGTCTTTAATGGGTACCGGATTTTTTTCTGGGATAGTAAAGCGGCACGGGCGTAATACCGACCACATTACCCAAAAAATCATGTGCCGAAGGTCTGTAAAATGTATGGTCACTAACACCATATTCCCCATACGCCACTTGGCGTGACGGGGGTACTTTACTTTTTTTTTGTGTGGTACAGTGTCTCATATGAGAACTGTATCCTGTATTTGATTGATCAGGGTTCAAACGCATGAGGGTGTCGACGTCAAGGAGTCTTGGCAAAAAAAGGACCGAAACACTCGCTAAACAGGGAATTCTGATACAGATTATCTCCCATTGCGAAGCTCTTTATTTAACAGTTTACAATAATAGCCTTTTCTGATTGATCCAAGCTGGGTATTTCACAAATATGTTGCTTGAATTTCAGTGACAGTTATTTTGAAATAAAAACTCATTATTCTGTATCGGAAAGGAGCAGATTAGATATCATGTTGATACTACCTTTCATAAGAACTAATGTACTAAAACATCGGTGACAGACGTATTTCTTGCTTGCTGTCATCATCATCATGTGCCATACCGGTTGGCGTAGGCGATTATATCCTTCCACAATCTTCTATCTACAGTGCATCGTATCAGTTCTGTTGTTGACTGTTTTCCATGCCATGACACTAAGCTATCTAGTAATTTCTCTCTTTGTCGTCCGCAATCTCTCTTTCCTTGTATTTTGCCTGTTGTAACCAAGTATTCCAACTTTCCTCTCCTCATGATGTGCCCGAAAAATGTTTTTTTTTTTTCTCATGTTTCTTGCTTACAACTCGCATTAAAATATATTTCTAGGTGAAACAAAAAAGAAACAGACTACACATAAAAGAAAGGAAACGTGCTTTATACATTCATGTTTAAATTTGTAAGACTTCAATTAAACTGTCACTTTTAGATAGAAATGAGCTGCAGTGACCGACAACTTTATTCCCATCACACACACGTACATACACGAACACGACACCTGCGCTCGTGCACACACACGATCATTCTCTCTCGTCTCACAACACACACATGTGCTATCAACCTGTGATGATTCTACGGGTCATGGTTTGAGTTTCAGAAAACAGGCAGCACAGAGAAACAGTAAATGCCTCAACCTCCATGATCTCGATGCAGATTTTTGACATATACGAGAGAGTAAGATTTAGTGGTTGACATATATGAGAGAGTAAGATTTAGTGGTTGACATATATGAGAGAGTAAGATTTAGTGGTTGACATATACGAGAGAGTAAGATTTAGTGGTTGACATTTACGAGAGAGTAAAATTTAGTGGCTGACATACATATGAGAGTACAATTTAGTGGCTGACGTATACGAGAGAGTAAGATTTAGTGGTTGACATATACAAGAGAGTAAGATTTAGTGGTTGACATATACAAGAGAGTAAGATTTAGTGGCTGACATACATATGAGAGTAAAATTTAGTGGCTGACATACATATGAGAGTAAAATTTAGTGGCTGACATATACAAGAGAGCAAAATTTAGTGATTGACATATACAAGAGAGTAAGATTTAGTGGCTGACACACATATGAGAGTAAAATTTAGCGGTTGATATATACGAGAGAGTAAGATTTAGTGGTTGACATATACGAGAGAGTAATATTTAGTGGTTGCCATATACGAGATAGCAAAATTTAGTGGATGACATATACAAGAGAGTAAGATTTAGTGGTTGACATATACGAGAGAATAAAATTTAGTGGTTAACATATAAAAAAGTAAAGTAAAGTACCCCCGTCACGCCAAGTGGCGTATAAGGAATATGGTGTTAGTGGCCCTATATTTTACAGACCTTCAGCACATGATTTTTGGGATAATGTGGTCGGTATTACGCCCGTGCTTTACTTTTCCAGAAAAAAACCCGGTACCCATTTAAGGCTGGGTGAACCCGGAAGCCGTCAATTGGGATAGAACCCTACCCATTGTCCTTTGTAGTTCAGTTCACTAACCACTGAGCTATCGCGGCTCCCGGTTGACATATACAAGGGAGTAAAATTTAATGGTTGACATATACAAGAGAGTAAGATTTAGTGGTTGACATATACAAGAGAGTCAAATTTAGTGGTTGACATATACAAGAGAGTAAGATTTAGTGGTTGACATATACGAGAGTGTAAGATTTAGTGGTTGGCATATACGAGAGAGTCAAATTTAGTGATTGACATATACGAGAGTGTAAGATTTAGTGGTTGACATATACAAGAGAGTCAAATTTAGTGATTGACATATACGAGAGTGTAAGATTTAGTGGTTGACATATACAAGAGAGTCAAATTTAGTGATTGACATATACGAGAGAGTAAAATTTATCACTTGCAACAGTGTTGTTGGTAGTTGGAAAACTTTACTCGGTTAGGAAACGTAACAAATTCACAATATCATCGACTAGAGAATCGAAAGGGACCCGAGACCAACAAAGACATACGCCTATGTATTGATCCACCTTTCGCTCTCCTAAAGTATTCCATATAACTACAATGTCGTTTCTTGTATAGACTGCACAGTTTTTGTAGTTCTTGCAGATGTCCATATAGTTTTGCCCGTGGTGTTGTCCGTGGTGTTGCGTCTATGGGCCAATGGGGTTTTCTCAGTCTACCATATACGTTGCAGTCTTCAAGTAATAGTTCGGCAGCCTAGGTCACTTATCCACTTGTACATGTGTCTGAGGTGCCAATCTTCAATTGTGTAAACATGTGATTATGGAGTCGATTGTGTCTTTTTTTTCTGAGGCGTAAAATGATAACTTGTTCCCATCTATTTATATTATAGTAGGCGTCTTGATCTAGGTTTTGGGGTCTTCTGGTTAACTTTTGTTATCTCTTTCTTCTGATGGTGTGTAATTACTGCATCTGGTTGTTTGCCTGCTGCGTCTTCTTTTGACAGCCGGTTTGTTTTCTCGCTTCCTGGTATTTCACAGTGTGATGGCCTGCTCCTTGGTGTGGAGATAGGGCATAACAGTCACCAAGGACTAAAATTAAAAGCCTTCCTATACTCGAGCAAGACCACAGTCTGCTCTAGGAAGTCACGGTGATGAAGACGGAGGCAACCAGTCAAGAGGTACAAAGCCTTCCTCTACTCGAGCAAGACCACAGTCTGTCCAAGCAAGTCAAGGTGATGAAGACGGAGGCAACCAGTCAAGAGGTACCAGGTACCGCGCATTTCTGCAAATAAGACATACGATTAAAAAAAGGACAGCCTTTGATTGACTGTTTTTGGCAGATTGCCAGATAGAAGGACAACACATCGAGGAGGAGCCTTCTTGTAACATGGAATAGATTTTATGTCTCTTTTCTTTCTTGGGTTCAATCGACGAATAAAGGAGTAGATAGACGTCTTCATCATCCACTCTTAAGAAGACCTTAAGTGGGCGCAGGCGCGTTGTGTTGTGGTTTACAACTAGCTGTGGTATTTGCGTCTTGTGTCTCGACACATCCACCTTCAGAGTGGTATTTGCGTTTTGTGTCTCGACACATCCAACTTCAGAGTGGTATTTGCGTTTTGTGTCTCGACACATCCACCTTCAGAGTGGTATTTGCGTTTTGTGTCTCGACACATCCAACTTCAGAGTGGTATTTGCGTTTTGTGTCTCGACACATCCAACTTCAGAGTGGTATTTGCGTTTTGTGTCTCGACACATCCACCTTCAGAGTGGTATTTGCGTCTTGTGTCTCGACACATCCACCTTCAGAGTGGTATTTGCGTCTTGTGTCTCGACACATCCACCTTCAGAGTGGTATTTTTTTCAGAAGTAGCTTATTACTTGCTTGCGTTCGCCCCATGACTAAATGAATGCACCTCCTTATCATCCGCCCTTAAGAGGATGTTAAATAGGCGTGCCTGCGTTGTGTTGTGGTTTGTAGTAAAACTGTGATATTTGCGCCTTTCGGCCCAAAACATCCGACTTCAGCATGAAAGTAACTTGTGACCTGGTGTTTTCTAGTTTAGTTTAGTCGACAGTCCATCCTCATTACACATGGAACAAGTAAGACTTAGATCTCTTCCACTTGCAGCGACTAACGACACCTGTATTGTGTTGGATGATAAATCTTCTATAGGATTTTTGCCTGGCGCTCTCATTGGGCGTCTCCAACCTTGACATGATATTCGTGAAGTCTCCTCATGATTCTAAATAGCTCTGGTTCACCGCGATCCTGGCACAGCCAGTCAACTGTGAATCGTTTTAGCTCATGGTATTCATAGGAGTCTTCAGACACCCTCCCCCATAGCTCATAGTGTTCATAGGAGTCTTCAGACACCCTCCCCCACCCCCCATAGCTCATGGTGTTCATATGTGTTTTCAGAACTCAACCCCCCCCCCCCCCCCACCCCCAACCAAAAATAAAAAAAAAACTTCCTCTAAAATACTAAAATACTGTAACAGAACACTGACAACAGTCAAGTATCGGATGAATCTTATGTACGGGCGGGGCAATGGGAGACAACAAATCCAGAAAACAAATGAGTTGTGAAAGCCTTCAGATTGAGATTTAGATCCAGTGTTGAGGTTTCAGAATGAGAGGGGAAAAGAAAACGACTTTATAGTAGAGAAGCCATTTGATTTGGAGATTTTTTTCCTGAGAGTTTGTAGTTGTTGGTTTGTTTGAAGATCATTTCCAGAGACGGCCGTTTGAGAGAATTTGGAGTTTCCAGTTCTTTGTTTCGTTGAGGGAAAATGGAGTTTTGTTTTCACAGAGATCGGCTTGAGTGTCAGTCTATTCCTTGAAACGGTTAGGAGGTTACTTTAGTCATTGTCGAGTAGAGTTCACAGATGGAGTGTCTGCAGATTAAGTAAAGTTTACAAGCTTTTAAATTTTACAGTACGGTTCATTTCTTTAACGTTATAAAGGCAATAACGTTATGCAGAGAAGAGGTTGAACAGAACTTGGGGGACTCAAAAGGTCAATCATTAATAATGACTATGTTACGGGCCACAACGATGATCGGAAGACGTGGACCAGACAGCGATGTTTCATGTACTGTCTAATTGTCTGTGATGTTAGAAGATACGCAATTTTTAAAGTAATCGATGAACAGTATGAGCGACAAGAGCGATGGAGACTTTTAAATTATCGGAATGGAGTGAGTGCTGTTGGTGATGTTATTGTTGCTGCTGTTGCTGTTGATGTTGGTGATATTATTTCTGTTGCTGTTGGTCATGTTATTGCTTCTGCTGTTGGTGATACTATTGTTGCTGCTGTTGCTGTTGGTCATGTTATTGCTTCTGCTGTTGGTGATATTATTGTTGCTGCTGTTGCTGTTGATGTTGGTGATATTATTTCTGTTGCTGTTGGTCATGTTATTGCTTCTGCTGTTGGTGATATTATTTCTGTTGCTGTTGGTCATGTTATTGCTTCTGCTGTTGGTGATATTATTTCTGTTGCTGTTGGTCATGTTATTGCTTCTGCTGTTGGTGATATTATTGCTGTTGATGATGTTATTGCTATTGCTGTTGGTGATGTTATTGTTGTTGGTGATGTTCTTGCTGTTGCAGTTTTGAAGGCGGCAGTCCAAGAAGAAAGATTTCAGGGTCCTGTCATGTGCTAATGCGCTAATGATGAACATAATAAATCTATACGAGTGTAACACGAAAGTAAAAGTATAGCGCTCTAGATGGAAGTAGTAAACATATATAAAAAAAAAGTAAAGTACCCCCCGTCACGCCAAGTGGCGTATAGGGAAATATGGTGTTAGTGACCCTATATTTTACAGACCTTCAGCACATGATTTTTGGGGTAATGTGGTCGGTATTACGCCCGTGCTGATTTACTTTCCCAGAAAAAAATCCGGTACCCATTTAAGGCTGGGTGAACCCGGAGCCGTCGGTTGGGATCGAACCCTACCCCTTGTCCGTTGTAGTCCAGTTCACTAACCACTGAGCTATCGCGACTCCCACTAATTTTTAGGGATTTAGTAAAACCCAGGTGTCCTCGCCAGGGTACGAACCCCGGCTGTTGCCGTGGTAAGCCAACCGAGTAAACATATACCGGAGTAAAATATAGCGCTCTTGATGGAGGTAGTAAACATATACCGGAGTAAAATATAACGCTCTAGATGGAAGTAGTAAACATATACCGGAGTAAAATATAGCGCTCTTGATGGAGGTAGTAAACATATACCGGAGTAAAATATAGCGCTCTAGATGGAAGTAGTCAACATATACCGAAGTAAAATATAACGCTCTAGATGGGAGTAGTAAACATATACCGGAGTAAAATATAGCGCTCTAGATGGAGGTAGTAATCATACCAGAGTAAAATATAACGCTCTTGATGGAGGTAGTAAATATATCATCATCATGTGCCATACCGGTTGACGTAGGTGATCATGTCCCTCCACAATCTTCTATCTACAGTGCATCGTATCAGTTCTGTTGTTGACTGTTTTCCATGCCATGACGCCAAGCTATCCAGTATTTTCTCCCTTTGTCGCCCACGATCTCTCTTTCCTTTTATTTTGCCAGTTGTAACCAAGTATTCCAACTTTCCTCTTCTCATGATGTGCCCGAAAAAATGTTGATTGCTTCTTTCTGATGTTTTTTTAAGAGCTCCCTTTGTGTTGGCCTCTTTGAGAACTTCCACATTGGTCTTTTTAGCTGTCCAGGGAACTTTCAACATTCTTCTGAGAAATCCCATATCCGTGGCCTCCAATCGTCTTTTCATTTGTTTGTCTACTGTTCATGATTCACTTCCATAGGTCAGAATTGGTTCTACATAGCACCGATGAACTCTCTTTGTCATTTTTATTGACATAGATTTGTTGCATAAGATATTTTTAACCTTCTGAAATGCTATTTTGGCCTGAGCTATTCTGCTTTTTATTTCTTTGGTGCATCTCCCATATGATGTTATTATTGTGCCCAAGTATTTGAAACGTTGCACTTGTTTCATAAGTAAACATGTACCAGAGTAAAATATAGCACTCTTGATGGAGGTAGTAAACTTATTATCAAATGCAATACCTGTTAGCGCAGGTGATCACCTTTTCTCTTTGTCGTTAACGATCTCACTTTCCTGGTATTTTGCCAGAAACAACCAAATGTTCTAACTTTCCTCTTCTCAAGATGTGCCCGGACAATGTTGATTGTTTGCTTTCTGATGTTTTCAGGAGGGACCTTTTTATGTCTGCCTCATTGAGAATTTCCTTGTAGATCTTTTTTTTTCTGTACCCGGAACTCTACATTTTTCTGAGAAATTTCATCTTTATGACCTCAAGTCGTCTTTTCACACCAGTAGTGTCCATGATTTGCTTCCATAACTAAAAATTTGTTCTATATAATACCGATGAAATTTCTTTCTCACTTATATTGACATAGATTTATTATAGAAGATATTTTTCATTTTATGAAATGATACTTAAACCTGTGTTATTCTGCTTTTATTTCTGTGGTGCATCTTACGTCTGATGTTATTATTATGCCTAAGTATTTGATGCGCTGCACTTGTTTCAAATTTGTCCGCTTATTTTCGTGTCGCATGGTAGTAATGGTTGTTTCTTCGATGTGTCCATTACTTCTGTTTTCTTACTGTTTGGACTTTGACTTATCATGCTGTTTTCTTTGACTAGTATGTTGATCATTCTTGTAGTTTATTCTCCGTATCTACCATTAAGACCATGCCATCCACATATCAAGGTTTTTTATGTTGTGACCATTGACGTTAATTCCTTTTTTTTTTGTCTATTAAAGTAAGTAAGTAATGAACCCCGTCACGCCAAGTGGTGTACAAGGAAAAATAGAAAAAAAATGGCATGTTAGAAGCTTTACGTGATTAGTGGACGACACAGATTAAACGACGTTTCGGCCCAATCTGTGTCGTCCACTAATCACGTAAAGCTTCTAATATACCATTTTATTCTATTTTTTAATTTTTCCTCACATTCAGCTTTACTGCAGCTTCGCATTTTTATGCATTCATTTGCATTTCTTTGCCTTAATCCCTTGGTCTATAAGGAATATGGTGTTAGTGACCATAATTTTTACAGACCCTCGGCACATGATTTTTGGTGTAATGTGGTCGGTATTACGCCCGTGCCGCTTTACTTTCTCAGAAAATAACCCGGTACCCACTTAAGACTATGTGAACCTGGCAGCGAATCAGGATCGAACCCTTCTTCTTGTCCATTGTAGTCCAGTTCACTAACCACTGAGTTATCATGGCTCCCTTTTGTGTCTATTTCTGATGTCATATTTTTGCTGTAAAGTGGGAACAAATCAGGGCAGAACACAACCTAGTCTGATTCCTTGTTTTATACATTGGAACTGTCCTGTATGGTTGATAGTTCGTACGGTTGATAGTTCGTATGGTTGCTGATTCTTGCCAAAACATGTTCTTTTTCACGATTCTCATATCCGTGTCTTCAATGTTCAGTTTCTCCGGCATATTGATTGTATACATGTACGAGAGTAAAATATAACGCCTGCAATTATTAGAACAAAAATAAACACACACGTCAGAGTAAAACAGCTCTCCATGGTAGCGAACACTTGCTGTGTAGACGGCACAACATAATGTTTTATTTACTATTAAGGTTAGTTTTGTCATTATAAACAATACTGGCTGGCGAGATCGATCAGGACGCTTTATAATTTCTTGTCCCAAGCGCATTGTAGCAAACATTGCTGTTTTATGTCGACAAACGAGTAAATGACAGAAGCAAACATATCAGTATTTATTGTATCGCTTTTTAGAATTTTTTGCAACCTATTTTAACACAATAAACGTTAAGTTAAGATCAATTTTAAGCAGACAACAAATAAGGCGAAAACAGGGATCAAAGGATCGAAGTTTATGAACAAACTAGCACGAAAAGTTACTTCTATATTTGAGATAAGTCTTATATAATATTACCATTTTTTTCAAACCTTTGTTTTTCCTTACGGTCTGACAGGCAGGCATATACACACACACACAGACATGCGCGCACACACACACACACACAGACATGCGCGCGCGCACACACACACGCGCACGCGCACGCACGCACACACACACACACAGAGTGTAGTTAAATGTATGACGTCGGTCTTTGGACAAGAAAGCCCAGCTGGGGTTTTTTGTTTCGGGAGGGTTTACCGTCCCCTTGTTTCTGAGCAGTGAGATATGATGTCTAGCCCTCTTCAATAACGGCGAAAAAAAGGATCTTGTGTGCACTCTGAGCATGTTAAAGAACTCTAAACAGTTACAAATGTTTGCTTTTGCTGATGCAAAATTGTTAGAAGAAAATCTACCAAAAGACATAAGATTCTCAGCAATAACAATATGACAACCTCTGAGGTCAGAGAGCATATGCCTGTATGGCGAGAGACACCCGCTCACAGTGAGGGCACCATCATCTGAGTTCTGGCGATGTAAGCTTGTGCTGAGAACAGACAGGTATTTCAGTGTATGAGAATGTCCATAACTCTACTAGGGTCTTCGCCAAAGGTTTAGCGTCTTTGAACGCAAATAAAAAAAAATAAACACACAAATAAACAAATAATCAAACAAATAAACAAACAAACAACTAAACAAACAATCAAATAAATACACACACAAATAAAGAAACAAGCAAATAAACAAACAAACAAACAAATAAACAAACAAACAAATAAACAAACAAACAAATAGTCAAACCAACAAACAAACAAATAAACAAACAAACAAATAAATAAACAAACAAATAGTCAAACCAACAAACAAACAAATAAACAAACAAACAAATAAACAAACAAACAAATAGTCAAACCAACAAACAAACAAATAAATAAACAAACAAACAAATAAACAAACAAATAAACAAACAAACAAATAATAAAAGAAACAAACAAATAAACGAACAAACAAATAAATAAACAAACAAACAAACACATAAATAATCAAGCAAACAAGCAAACAAACAAATAAATAATCAAACAAACAAACAAATAAACAAACAAATAAATAAACAAACAAACAAACAAACACGCACAGACACACACAAAACGGATCACTGGCTTTCAGACTAAACTGGGTTTCAGTTTTAAAAGTTCCAAAACTCCACTACCTCTGCCCTCCCCTCTTCTTTGACACATGTAGGATGCGTACAACTAACATAATTAATTCTTATTTTGAGTTTATTAAAGGTTTCTGTGGCAAGCTTGCTGTGCACGCGTCAATTTGAACCTTGTAAAATCTATTTTCTAACAAGGCTATCAGAAAGGAGGAGAGCGGGTGAACACGAATGGACAAGTTGTCGGGTTAGGGTTTCAAGCCAGCAGAACGCGGGTTCGAATCCTGGCAGGGTCAAACAAACAAATAAAAGACAAACACACACACATACACACGCACACACACACCCATACGCTTCATGCTTCACACACTTTCATAATGTCATTTATTTATTTTTTTTATTTTGCGTTTGCCAGATTTCACCTTTGTGAAATTAACGCTAGAGACTAGGAATTGAATTACGCGTATTATAGTCCGTTCAGATTCGTTTGCCTAGACATTAATTTATTTTTTTCAAAAACTTATTGTTCATTTGCATTGATCTTTTGAAGTTAGGTTTAGAATACTAATGTCGCTATAAAAATATTTTTTTATCAAAGAAATGTGATCCAGTTTCAAAGATGCCTTATTTAACCTATATTAAAAAAAAGTTAATCGATATTATAAACACCGGCGGGATTATGTAGATGCTTACATCTCACAGCTGATTCTTTAACATATAGGCATGACCTTCACGGCTGAATGCGCACCGTCCTAAAATAGTTATGTTTCCACTATAAATTTTTATAAAGAAATGTTACATATGAAATTTCCCGTTTAGCACAAAATGACATTTTAGCCGAAACCGGAAATTATGTGACGTCAAAATCACGGCCGTAGACTCGAGTTCGAATCATAATTCAGAGGCAAATCTCAATATTTACAGAAAGGAGGCGGCACTATCCATATTATCTTCTGCAAGTCTATGTGAGAATGAATATAAAGGCAAAATATTTTACTGAGCACAACATTGCTATAAAGATTTATCAATACTTCTGCAGAGAGCGTAAAAAGGGACATCTTTATTGTTCTTTATCAAACCCTGAGAAGAGAACAATGCATATTTTAGGTTTGTGTAAACGTTAATTTGATCGAATAGTTAAAGGAAGCGTATATTTATTGCCAACAAATGCAAGAAAGCAAGGAAGGAAAAAAACGTTAGACAGTTTTGATAAGGACCTAGTAAAAAGAGAAATCTGTCGAATGTTTGATATAAACGAAGAAGTGACACTTAGAAAGTTGAAGCTTTGGCTGAAAACTAACAACGACATTGAAATATCAAAAACTTCATTATGGAAAATATTAAGAAGTGCAGGCTTCACCTTTAGAAAGTATGCTGGTGGAAAAAAACATTATTTGTGAGAAGCCACATCTAGTAGCTCTTAGAAGCAAGTATTTACGTGAAGTGAAGGAAATGCGCGAAAATGATTATGATATTGTTTATTTAGATGAAACTTGGATCAACGCTCATCATACAAATGAAAAGGAATGGCAGTTAGCAGATGGAAGTATTAAAAGATCAGTACCAAGCAGTAAAGGGCAACGTTTGATAGTTGCACATGCAGGTAGCAGACATAATGGGTTGTTGCAGAATGCTCATCTCGTTTTCATTTCAAAATCCATAGACAATAGAGACTACCACTCCGAAATGAATGGGCACATATTTAAAGACTGGTCGAGAAAAGTATCCTTCCAATATTAGATCGACCTTCTTGTCTGATAATGGACAATGCTTCATACCATAACGTAGTTAACGTAGAAGATAGAATCCCAACATCATCAAGTACAAAAGATGCAATCAAAACGTGGCTCATAAAAGAACACATACAAGTTAACGACAGCTACTTGAAACCCGAATTGCTTAGCCTTGTAAAACAGACACAACGTACAAAGATATTTAAAATAGACAAGTTAATTCAAGAACATGGCCATAGATGTTTGAGACTACCTCCATATCATGCACACTTAAATCCTATAGAACTAGTTTGGGCAAAAGTTAAAGGACACGTAGCATATACAAATAAAACTTTCAAATTATGCGATGTTGAGACACTTACAAATCAGGCTCTATCAAATATAAATAAAGACTACTGGGTAAAATGTGAGGATCATGTGTTACGACAAGAAGAGGAATATTGGAAAAAGGATGGTTTGTTGTTTGTTCAGCCGAAAGCAGTAATCGACCTATTTGACTCGTCTGATTCTGAATGATCATTACTCTGATTAAGTCTACAGATAAATAGTTTGATTTGCAAAATTTCCTAGTTGATTTGTTAAACAGTTTATTGTTCAAGACCACCCAAGCAATCAAAAATATGTTATAAGCAAACCAACAACCATTACTTTGAATGGAAGCCTGCTTGAGTCAGTACAGAAGTTCAGCTATCTTGGATCCACTATTACAGCCACACTTTCCTTAGATGAGGAACTAAATGTACGTATTTGAAAGGCAGCGACAACATTTGGGAAACTCACACCAAGAGCATGGAACTATATCAAATTGACTCTACGAACAAAAGTTCTATATATAATTTAAAATTTGTATACTTGCCACCAAGTAAAATTTTATGGACACGCCTATGGGTCATCGTTGCACTAGATTACTGTAAAACATTTTGATTAGGGTCAAAATAATAGTTACATGGGCAAAGATCAAAGGAATTCGCCGCTTTAAGAAAACCGTTATAGCTAGACATCGAGTAACACATATGTTCTCGTGACATGGACATTTTAACACCGTATGCCAAAAATCATGTGAAATCATCAAGAACTTTTTGAATTATAAATCATAACATCTCGGCAAACGAATCTGAACGGACTATAATCCTTTTTTCCCCAGGCAGCTGCGTGCACAGGGGTCCATCGCCGCACATGCAGATAACTCCCTCTTCGGGTGTACTCATATTTGTTTTACGTCGATGAGTAATTGACGTTTCAAGGCGGGTCTCGCTGCTGAGACCAGGGGTGGTTGACGCAGAGATAAATCACGAATAATAATCCCAACTGGTGAGACCGGGATTTGAACTCACAACCTTTCTGTTTTAAGACCGGCGACTTGCCTCTAGACCAACAAGTCCCCTACAATTCCATTTCGGTTGCATATAAACTATTGTACATCATCATCAATATTGCTTAATTAAACAAATTGTTCTTCATCGCTCCCAAGTTCTACAGGTTGTGCATAGAGTCGCCGTGCAGTGACTTGAAAAATATTTGTGAAATTACGTCATCCATTTATGAAATTTACGTCATGATATTCTGTGTCCACAATCCCGTCTGCAGCATCATACAAAAAGCCGTTGTTATATTCACTGTTTCATTGCTGAAAGGAAATTGCGGAAACAGGGTATATTGGGTTGGTTATATACTGGTAACAAATAATAATACATAAATATTATTATATGGGGAACTTCCGAGGCGATAATAGGGAATAATAGAACAAATAAGTACGTGTTAGCACTCGGAAAAATTAACAGACAAACAACAACAGAAAAAAACGAAGAACAATATATGGTCCGAAGTTGCATCGAACCCGTACCCCCTGGCACCGCGCCTTGCCACGAGAAGCCGAACGCTTGGCACACTGCCACTCAGCCAACTAAAAAATTGGCTATTGTAGTAGTGTCTTCCACGAAAGGCGCTCTCAATGACTATAGCATAGGGTAACGATCACAGACCGGAAATAAATTGTATATTTGTACTTTCCTATTAATGCAAGTATCTCCCAGTAGGGCTGAATACTTGTGTTGTAGACAAACATTTATTGGACGAAACAGCACGAATAGTAGTTTCCAGTGGTTATATACTGGTAACAAATAGCGTTCGGCTTCTCGTGGCAAGGCGCGGTGCCAGGGAGTACGGGTTCGATCCCACTTCGGACCATATATTGTTCTTCGTTTTTTTCTGTTGTTGTTTGTCTGTTAATTTTTCCGAGTGCTAACACATACTTATTTGTTCTATTATTCCCTATATTGGGTTGGGCATGTCTTCCGTAATTGCGGCAAATATACTGAAGATGTAATTCAACAATTTGTGCTGATATTTCCAAACTCATAAGTCCCCCACAACAATGCGGTTAGGAATTTGATCGACAAGTTTCGTGCTATAGGTAGTGTTGTAGATACATACCGATCTTGAAGACCTTCAACTTCATAAGACACAGTGCTTGATATCCAGACTAGAATTACAATGAGCCGTAATAAACATTTAAGGTGGCTGTCTCAACAAGTAGATTTACCAATGAGTACCGTCCACAAGGTTGTGAACGGTAAGCTTTCGTAGTCACAGATTAACTGAATCGTCTCAACTACATGAAAGAGATTGCCAAACACACATGAACTACAGCATGTGATTTCAGAACATTATTTCTGAACAAGGGGATGAAGTCCTTGATGTGACTTTCTTCACTGATGAGACATGGTTTCATCTCTCCGGCTACATCAACAGTCAGAACAAATCGTGTCTGGAGCAATGAAAATCCACATGAATTACATCAAGTGCTGCTTCACGATCAGAAAGTCGGAGTGTTGTGCGCCATAAATCGTATGTGGATAAGTGGGTCAATTTTTTTTCACTGCAATAATCAACTCAGAACGTTATCGTACTTTAATCGTGGAACCATTCATAGCTCACCTTACAGAGCAGGGAATTAAAGAAGTCTGGTTTCAGCAGGATAGGGCAACAGCACATACAGCCGCAACAACAATTAATTATTTAGAAAGCATATATGCAAATCGCATTATATCACGTGGAATCTGACCTGCTCGTTCATCAGACCTAACTCCGCCTGACTGTTATATGTGGAGTGCGCTGAAAGGAAAGGTTGATCTAAATAGTTCGAAAACAATTAATGACGTGAAGACAGAAATCGTCACACAGATCCAACAAATATCACCGGTCATTATCCAGAATGTTTTCGAAAATATGAAGAGGCGAGTCAACAAATGTCTTGAGGCCCGTGCTGGACATTTTGAACACATGCTGGAGACACAACTACATCGTGTGAACAGCCACTTTACCCAGTACAAGCCAGCCAAGAGCAGTAGTGTCTAGATGAATATGAATAGTTTACGTTTACAATTTCCTGTGATTTCATAAATATTTTTACTGCACAGCGACTTTATAAACACGACGTACAAACTGTTATATTATAACGCCGCTACTTTTAAGAAATTGTTAACTCATAACAAGCCACCAAGTTTGCACAAACTGTGCTACAATCCCTATGTTCAGCAAACTGAGCCTCTCTACCCGCAGTTTCCATAGTTACATCTTCAGAGCATCTACCAAGACGAATTAAAAACTATTATCAATTGTGTTCAGTCTACTATATGATGAATGATTAAACGAAAAAAATATAATTATACTTTGCTGTACACATTGGTTCTATTACAAGTTGTTGTACAACGAATAATGGAAAGTTACAACAAAATGTAGTAGTAAGAAAGAAAGAGATAAAGAGAAAGATAGATAAAGTCTAGAGAAAATTCAACGCCATTCAACAAGATTGCTGACGCATCAATAGTGTATCCTCTCAATTCACTAATGCTGTTATCTTATTAATTAGCAACAAACATTGTCGTTCCTTCGAGAGTAGAGGAAAGTTACATCACCCACCCAGGAAAAGACAGATTCAAGCAAGTCTGAATAATTCAAAAGCCGGAACACCAGATAGGCATACATCAGACTGTTACGTTGTATGTTCAAGCACACACTACGTTGGAGGACTTCTAAGACATATTTACTTTATCTGTATTAAAAAAAAACCAAAAAACAATTATGTTAAAGAATGAATAAAAGAGGCAGGGAAAAAATGTACTGAGTGCACAGGCTGTAAATTCTACAGCTGTGCCTTGGGCGACATATGTTGGTTACTACATCAATAATGAATACAACACAAACTGCACTCTTCGATCGTGTGTGTGTGTGTGTGTGCGCGTGTGCGTATCTCCTGTTTCCTGCGGTTCGTTTGTTAGTTTAATATTCATCTAATTGACATGGTTTGGGTTTAAATAATTGTGGTTATAAAAACTCTAAAATACTAAACAATAAAACTAAACTTAGAATATTCAACTCAAACGTATTATCAACCCTTACCTGTCTACGTGCAAGCTGGAAAACAGCAAAAGAGATTGAGAGAAAATTAAATGCTTTTGAAGATAAATGCCTAAGAAAAATACTCCTGTATACAATGGAATTAATTCAAGACTAATATAGAGATAAGAGAAATGGGCATGCAACCTCATCTGCAATTAGGAGAAGAAGATATGTCGGACATGTGTTGAGAAGAGACAAGAAGAGAATAAACAAAAAATGCTCTTCTATAAAAAAAAAACCCATCAGAATACAGAAAAAGATGAAGATCTAGAGAGACACTAAAAAGAACACTTGTAAGAGAAGCAAAGTTGACAAGCATAGACTCATCATATAAGATCGAACAACTCGCCAAGAAAAGAGATTGGTGGCTAAAAAAAGGACGAGCTGTATGCGACGTCGCAGCGCGGGAAGGATCAAGATCAAAACTCTACGATGCAGCAGTGACGTAAATTAGATATTGGGCAATATCTACTTTGTTGCTTTGTGCTCCATTTTGGCAGTGTTGTAAGCAGTGGCGGGCGGTTGGGCTCAAAACTGAATGGATGCCTTCTCATTAGGTCATTCATCATCATCATCGAGTGCCTTCTCCGCAACGAAGGTTGGCTACCATGGATCGCCATTCTACTCTGTTTCTTGCTTTGATGGTGCAGACTGTCATAGATTGACCTGTCCATCTTTTGATGTTACTCTTCCATGTTAATCTTTGTTTGCCCCTGCCTCTTTTACATTGTATTTTCCCTTCCAATATTGCTTTTAGTAGGCTGTTGTGTCTTTTAACATGCCCCAAAAATTTCATTTGTCTTGTCTTAATTGTATTTAGTAGTTCTCTTTTTATTTTCAGCTATTTTAAAACTTCATCGTTTGTTTTCTTTTCTTTCCATCCAATTCTACCTATTCTTCTATAAATCCACATTTCAAAGGCTTCAATTTTCTGTTCTCTTTTCTTGTCTAATGTCCATGTTTCTGCACCATACAGGAATACTGAGGTACTACATTAGGTCATTACTTTTACAGTAAATTCACTTGTCGATTCTTTTTCTTTGCAACGCCAATAAAATAGACAACCCTTCGTTGTACTGACTGATAGCCATTTGTGTTGATCGTGTCACTTCTACTATTCCTTTATGCACTCCGTTTGCTTCCTTCAAACTTCAAGGTTCGCCATCAACCTGATAATTTGTGACAAACAGTTTGTAAAATGGTTCCTTCAGTTCGTCTTCTTCTTTCCTTCCTCATTTTCCATTCAGTGTCGAGGGGAGATATAATTTTCGGTCTTTTGCTCTTCTCTTCGCCTCTGCTGCTCTTATATTTCCTAGTGCTTCTAATATTCTGTTGATCCATCTTTTTCGTGGCCGACCTTTGGGTCTTGTGTTCTCGCTACGTTTATTGAGGGCTCGTTGTGTTGTGTATTTGTCATTCTGCCTTGTCACGTGGCCAAACTATTATTATACCTGTTGTTTTTTTATATACTCTATGGCGGGGGTTATTCCTAACGTTTTTCTCAGTTCTTCATTTCTGATCTTGTCTCTCAGACTATTTCCTGTCATTTGTCGAACATATTTAATCTCAGTAGAGGTTATTTTTCTTATTGTTTTTGCATCTAGGGTCCAGGACTGGCATTGATAGCACAACATTGGGATGAAGATTGTATTGTAGAGAGCCCGTTTTGCATCTAGGGTTATTTCATTGTTAGACAATAGTGGTGATAGCAGTCCAATTTTTTGCAAACTTTGTTGCATCTTGAGTCTATTTCTGCCGTTTTGAGAATTGTCGTTTGACATTAGACTCCCAAGGTATTTAAATTCCTGTACTTGTTTTAGTTGTCTGCCGTCAATAGTTATGTTGATGCTTGGTTTCTCTTTTGCGACATTCATGACTTCTGTTTTGCTGATGTAGATTTTCATATTGTATTTTGTGCCTGTGCTGTTGAGTTTATTTAAGTGTTCTTGTAGGTCTAATATTATATTCCATGATAGTTGGTTGTACACTGAAATGTAACTCATTGGGCTGGAATGTGACTATGTTATCTTTTGTGATAAAATATTAGAGGAGTCGTGGCTTCCGTAGTCTCCTCAGATTATCCGCCTCTTGTTTTAGGTGGTGTACTGCTTTAGGCCGTATTCTTGGTATCACCTGGAAGGATAAAGTGACAAACGTGGAGGTCCTGACTTGCACAGGCCTACCGAATATCTACACGCTGCTCAAACAACGTAAGTTACGCTGGCGTGGCCATGTACACCGTATGAAAGTTGGCCACGTACCAACAGATATACTCTACGGACAACTGGCGTATGGAAAAAGAACTAGGGGGCGCCCAAAACTTCGATTTGTAGATGTGTGTAAACGCGACATGAAGACTCTGAACATAAACCCTGCAGCATGGGAAGACATAGCTGCAGACCGCAATCTCTGGAAACTCACTCTAAAGGTTCACCTCAAAGAAGAAGCAGACATATTCATAGAGAAAGAGAATACACGACGTAAGAAAAGAAAGGAAAAAAAAAACATTTCTAGGGGCGCTGAAAAACCCATAGTCAACTATGACTGAAGGAGGCTACTATGATGACTATGACTGCTTTAGAATCTCTGGGGGTGCTTGATGCTTATCATTAGATTCACTGTGTCGAAATCTACAAAATATTCAGATTCTCAATTTGCATACTGCCCCAAACGAGGCTCAGTGGTATCTATTCTATAGTAATGTTAAAAAAAAAAAACCACACCAACTTTTCAACTTATTCTTTTCACAGTTTAGCTCAAATTCTTCATTTTATTCATGTACCCGTTCAACTCTATTTTTTCAATGAATTTCTGTCTGTTCAACTACAACTCTCAGTTTATTTCTGTCTGTTCAACTACAACTCTCAGTTTATTTCTGTCTGTTCAACTACAACTCCCAATTTATTTCTGTCTGTTCAACTACAACTCTCAGTTTATTTCTGTCTGTTCAGCTACAACTCTCAGTTTATTTCTGTCTGTTCAGCTACAACTCTCAGTTCATTTCTGTCTGTTCAACTACAACTCTCAGTTTATTTCTGTCTGTTCAACTACAACTCCCAATTTATTTCTGTCTGTTCAACTACAACTCTCAGTTTATTTCTGTCTGTTTAACAATAACTCTCAGTTTATTTCTGTCTGTTCAACAACAGCTCTCAGTTTATTTCTGTCTGTTCAACTACAACTCTCAGTTTATTTCTGTCTGTTTAACAATAACTCTCAGTTTATTTCTGTCTGTTCAACAACAGCTCTCAGTTTATTTCTGTCTGTTCAACTACAACTCTCAGTTTATTTCTGTCTGTTCAACATCTCTCAGTTTATTTCTGTCTGTTTAACAACAACTCTCAGTTTATTTCTGTCTGTTCAACTACAACTCTCAGTTTATTTCTGTCTGTTCAACTACAACTCTCAGTTTATTTCTGTCTGTTCAACTACAACTCTCAGTTTATTTCTGTCTGTTCAACATCTCTCAGTTTATTTCTGTGCAGTAAACTCAAAATCTGTAAAATATGCAATCTATTCTATCTATTCTTATACAAATTCACTTGCAAATCTTCCATTTATAATTGTTGTTATTCAACTGTAAATCCTAAATCTTTTACTGTTTCAGCTCAACTCCAATACTTCTCCTCCTCTTTTTTCCCTTCTTCTTCTGCTTTTTCTTCTTCTCCTTCTTCTTCTTCTACTTATTCTTCTACTTCTTCTACTTCTTCTACTTCTTCTACTTCTTCTACTTCTTCTACTTCTTCTACTTCTTCTACTTCTTCTACTTCTTCTCCTTCTTCTTCTTCTACTTATTCTTCTTCTTCTTCTATTTCTTCTTCTTCTTCTACTTCTTCTACTTCTTCTACTTCTTCTACTTCTTCTACTTCTTCTTCTACTTCTTCTTCTACTTCTTCTACTTCTTCTACTTCTTCTACTTCTTCTTCTACTTCTTCTTCTACTTCTTCTACTTCTTCTTCTACTTCTTCTTCTACTTCTTCTTCTACTTCTTCTTCTTCTACTTCTTCTACTTCTTCTACTTCTTCTACTTCTTCTTCTACTTCTTCTTCTACTTCTTCTTCTTCTACTTCTTCTACTTCTTCTACTTCTTCTCCTTCTTCTTCTTCTACTTCTTCTTCTTCTACTTCTTCTCCTTCTTCTACTTCTACTTCTTCTACTTCTTCTTCTACTTCTTCTTCTTCTACTTCTTCTACTTCTTCTACTTCTTCTCCTTCTTCTTCTTCTACTTCTTCTACTTCTTCTACTTCTTCTACTTCTTCTCCTTCTTCTTCTTCTACTTCTTCTACTTCTTCTACTTCTTCTCCTTCTTCTTCTTCTACTTCTTCTACTTCTTCTACTTCTTCTACTTCTTCTTCTTCTACTTCTTCTACTTCTTCTACTTCTTCTACTTCTTCTACTTCTTCTTCTACTTCTTCTACTTCTTCTTCTACTTCTTCTTCTACTTCTTCTTCTACTTCTTCTTCTACTTCTTCTTCTACTTCTTCTTCTACTTCTTCTTCTACTTCTTCTTCTACTTCTTCTTCTACTTCTTCTTCTACTTATTCTTCTTCTTCTTCTACTTCTTCTACTTCTTCTACTTCTTCTTCTACTTCTTCTTCTACGTATTCTTCTTCTTCTTCTACTTCATATACTTCTTCTACTTCTTCTACTTCTTCTACTTCTTCTTCCTCTTTAGCGTTAAGCTTAGTTTAGTCGTCAAGCCATTCTCATTGCACATCGCTCAAGTCTGTAAGTGCTCAGATCTCCTCCCATAAGTACATCCCTTAAGGTGCAACAACTAATGACACCAGTAACGTGTTGGTCTACAAGTCTTCTTTGGCTTCCTGTTCAGTGCTTCCGACATGCATCTTCCACCCCAACATGCCACTCGCGCAGTCCGTCCATGGTTGTGGATTGAAAATGGCATTTTGAGTCAATTGAAAGCCCATGAGGTCACTAAGAATACCAAGGTGGTGCACCACCGTCCCGTCCCGCACACCACTCCAGTCAAACACACAAGACTGACTGCACGTCCACAACCTCCCGCATCCTCGCGCCCTGGCACCAAGCAGATTTGGCCTCACCAGAGACTCCAACCGTCACGGCGCACAGATGTTTGTTTTTATCTAAAACTGGCACTTTAGTTCTAATCTGGAAAATTCATTTTGCAATATTTATTGATGATGATGTTATGAGCCTAAATTGATGTTTTAGAGAAGCGGTTTTAATCTATGTCACCACACACACAAAACGTCAAATAGTTTAGTTAAACCAAATATTTATAAATTATATTTCAGTAGTTAATGCTTGTAACTAAAAATTAAACATTGGCAAATCTGAGAGTTTCGGTGGATACAATATTAATTTTTTAAACGCTCACGTTTTTAAATTTTAAAATACAGCTTCATCTAATCACTTTGAATGTCTAATAGAAATATGCGTATTTGATCTTCCTGGCAATGCACCAATTAGCAAATGAACTAAAGTATCAGTGACAAACAGGTGTGCACGGAGCCCAGCAAGGCGTGACTTTCCTAGGAACACTCATTGAGTTACTGAGGATGAACAAGTGTGAACAAGTCTGTGTCTCAAACCTCCCCCATCCTCCTTTCACCCCTCGAAAAGTTATCAAATATCAAGGCCCGCACAAGTGCGCAACGATTATTAGGACCCGCTGTCTGAGCTCCATGTCCAGAGCGACGATCACAGAAAGAACGCATCGTACTCACTACTCACCTGG
Source organism: Megaustenia siamemsis (assembly GCA_032433765.1). Taxonomy (NCBI): domain Eukaryota; kingdom Metazoa; phylum Mollusca; class Gastropoda; order Stylommatophora; family Ariophantidae; genus Megaustenia; species Megaustenia siamemsis. Next base: position 55,762,519 of record JAVIAB010000050.1, on the reverse strand, counting down.
GTTAACATCTGTGATGTTTGACACCTGCCAAACAACATCCACAGCCAGACGCATCAACGATCCTCCTCACTTCTCACCTGGGTTAACATCTGTGATGTGTGACACCTGCCGAACAACATTCACAACCAGACGCATCAACGATCCTCCTCACTTCTCACCTGGGTTAACATCTGTGATGTGTGACACCTGCCGAACAACATTCACAACCAGACGCATCAACGATCCTCCTCACTTCTCACCTGGGTTAACATCTGTGATGTGTGACACCTGTCGAACACCATTCACAACCAGACGCATCAACGATCCTCCTCACTTCTCACCTGGGTTAACATCTGTGATGTGTGACACCTGCCGAACAACATTCACAACCAGACACATCAACGATCCTCCTCACTTCTCACCTGGGTCAACATCTGTGATGGGAGACACCTGCCAAACAACATCCACAACCAGACTCATCAACGATCCTCCTCACTTCTCACCTGGGTCAACATCTGTGATGGGAGACACCTGCCAAACAACATCCACAGCCAGACTCATCAACGATCCTCCTCACTTCTCACCTGGGTCAACATCTGTGATGGAAGACACCTGCCAAACAACATCCACAGCCAGACGCATCAACGATCCTCCTCACTTCTCACCTGGGTTAACATCTGTGATGTGTGACACCTGCCGAACAACATTCACAACCAGACGCATCAACGATCCTCCTCACTTCTCACCTGGGTTAACATCTGTGATGTGTGACACCTGCCGAACAACATTCACAACCAGACGCATCAACGATCCTCCTCACTTCTCACCTGGGTTAACATCTGTGATGTGTGACACCTGTCGAACACCATTCACAACCAGACGCATCAACGATCCTCCTCACTTCTCACCTGGGTTAACATCTGTGATGTGTGACACCTGCCGAACAACATTCACAACCAGACACATCAACGATCCTCCTCACTTCTCACCTGGGTCAACATCTGTGATGGGAGACACCTGCCAAACAACATCCACAACCAGACTCATCAACGATCCTCCTCACTTCTCACCTGGGTCAACATCTGTGATGGGAGACACCTGCCAAACAACATCCACAACCAGACTCATCAACGATCCTCCTCACTTCTCACCTGGGTCAACATCTGTGATGGGAGACACCTGCCAAACAACATCCACAACCAGACTCATCAACGATCCTCCCCACTTCTCACCTGGGTCAACATCTGTGATGGGAGACACCTGCCAAACAACATCCACAACCAGACTCATCAACGATCCTCCTCACTTCTCACCTGGGTCAACATCTGTGATGGGAGACACCTGCCAAACAACATCCACAACCAGACTCATCAACGATCCTCCTCACTTCTCACCTGGGTCAACATCTGTGATGGGAGACACCTGCCAAACAACATCCACAACCAGACTCATCAACGATCCTCCTCAATTCTCACCTGGGTCAACATCTGTGATGCGAGACAACTGCCAAACAACATCCAGAGCTAGACACAATATTGACCCCCCTCAATTTTTACCTGGGTCAACACCTGTTTAATATGCGCAGAGCGCTCGCCCGACGTTTTTTTTTTTTTTGCTGTTATCCGAGAAGGATAGTCATCGGGTCTTACTGCTCAAAGGTGGGTAAAGCTACATACACACACGCGCGCACACACACACACACACAGACAAACAACGGGGTTTTCCTACCAACTGTGACAGGTTAGAACATGGTACCTTCTAGTTAAGAGGCCGAAGCCTTACCTCTAGACTACCCGCCTTAGTCTCTTTTTGTCACAATTAAACTCCAACCTCAATCTATCACTGTCACATTAAAACTGCCTCAGTTCAATTCTAGATACTCAGTCTACTTGTCCCAGTTCAATGCATCAGTCTATTGTCCCCGTTAAATGCGTCAGTCTATTGTCCCCGTTCAATGCATCAGTCTATTGTCCCCGTTCAATGCGTCAGTCTATTGTGCCCGTTAAATGCGTCAGTCTATTGTCCCCGTTCAATGCATCAGTCTATTGTCCCCGTTCAATGCGTCAGTCTATTGTCCCCGTTCAATGCGTCAGTCTATTGTCCCCGTTCAATTCCTCAGTCTATTGTCCCGTTCAATGCGTCAGTCTATTGTCCCCGTTCAATGCATCAGTCTATTGTCCCCGTTCAATGCGTCAGTCTATTGTCCCCGTTCAATGCGTCAGTCTAATGTCCCAGTTCAATTCCTGTCTATTGTCCCCGTTCAATGCGTCAGTCTAATGTCCCAGTTCAATTCCTCAGTCTATTCTCCCAGTTCAATTCCCCAGTCTAATGTCCCAGTTCAATTCCTCAGTCTAATGTCCCAGTTCAATTCCTCAGTCTAATGTCCCAGTTCAATTCCTCAGTCTATTGTCCCAGTTCAATTCCTCAGTCTATTGTCCCAGTTCAATTCCTCAGTCTATTATTGTCCCAGTTCAATTCCTCAGTCTATTGTCCCCGTTCAAAAGGTCAGTCTATTGTCCCCGTTCAATTCCTCAGTCTAATGTCCCAGTTCAATTCCCCAGTCTAATGTCCCAGTTCAATTCCTCAGTCTAATGTCCCAGTTCAATTCCTCAGTCTAATGTCCCAGTTCAATTCCTCAGTCTAATGTCCCAGTTCAATTCCCCAGTCTAATGTCCCAGTTCAATTCCCCAGTCTAATGTCCCAGTTCAATTCCTCAGTCTAATGTCCCAGTTCAATTCCCCAGTCTAATGTCCCAGTTCAATTCCTCAGTCTATTGTCCCAGTTCAATTCCCCAGTCTAATGTCCCTGTTCAATTCCTCAGTCTGTTGTCCCCGTTCAATGCGTCAGTCTATTGTCCCAGTTCAATGCGTCAGTCTAATGTCCCAGTTCAATTCCTCAGTCTATTGTCCCAGTTCAATTCCTCAGTCTATTGTCCCAGTTCAATTCCTCAGTCTATTGTCCCAGTTCAATTCCTCAGTCTATTGTCCCAGTTCAATTCCTCAGTCTATTCTCCCAGTTCAATTCCTCAGTCTATTCTCCCAGTTCAATTCCTCAGTCTATTGTCCCAGTTCAATTCCTCAGTCTATTCTCCCAGTTCAATTCCTCAGTCTATTGTCCCAGTTCAATTCCTCAGTCTATTGTCCCAGTTCAATTCCTCAGTCTATTCTCCCAGTTCAATTCCTCAGTCTATTGTCCCAGTTCAATTTCTCAGTCTATTGTCCCAGTTCAATTCCTCAGTCTATTCTCCCAGTTCAATTCCTCAGTCTATTGTCCCAGTTAAATTCCTCAGTCTATTGTCCCAGTTCAGTTCCTCAGTCTATTGTCCCAGTTCAATTCCTCAGTCTATTCTCCCCGTTCAATTCCTCAGTCTATTCTCCCAGTTCAATTCCTCAGTCTATTGTCCCAGTTCAATTCCTCAGTCTATTGTCCCAGTTCAATTCCTCAGTCTATTGTCCCAGTTCAATTCCTCAGTCTATGTCCCAGTTCAATTCCTCAGTCTATTGTCCCAGTTCAATTCCTCAGTACATTGTCCCAGTTCAATTCCTCAGTCTATTGTCCCAGTTCAATTCCTCAGTCTATTCTCCCAGTTCAATTCCTCAGTCTATTGTCCCAGTTCAATTCCTCAGTCTATTGTCCCAGTTCAATTCCTCAGTCTATTCTCCCATTTCAATTCCTCAGTCTATTCTCCCAGTTCAATTTCTCAGTCTATTGTCCCAGTTCAATTCCTCAGTCTATTCTCCCAGTTCAATTCCTCAGTCTATTGTCCCAGTTCAATTCCTCAGTCTATTCTCCCAGTTCAATTCCTCAGTCTATTGTCCCACTTCAATTCCTCAGTCTATTCTCCCAGTTCAATTCCTCAGTCTATGTCCCAGTTCAATTCCTCAGTCTATTTTGTCCCAGTTCAATTCCTCAGTCTATTGTCCCAGTTCAATTCCTCAGTCTATTCTCCCAGTTCAATTCCTCAGTCTATTGTCCCAGTTCAATTCCTCAGTCTATGTCCCAGTTCAATTCCTCAGTATATTCTCCCAGTTCAATTCCTCAGTCTATTCTCCCAGTTCAATTCCTCAGTCTATTCTCCCAGTTCAATTCTTCAGTCTAATGTCCCAGTTCAATTCCTCAGTCTATTGTCCCAGTTCAATTCCTCAGTCTAATGTCCCAGTTCAATTCCTCAGTCTATTGTCCCAGTTCAATTCCTCAGTCTATTGTCCCAGTTCAATTCCTCAGTCTATTGTCCCAGTTCAATTCCTCAGTCTATTGTCCCAGTTCAATTCCTCAGTCTATTCTCCCATTTCAATTCCTCAGTCTATTCTCCCAGTTCAATTTCTCAGTCTATTGTCCCAGTTCAATTCCTCAGTCTATTCTCCCAGTTCAATTCCTCAGTCTATTGTCCCAGTTCAATTCCTCAGTCTATTCTCCCAGTTCAATTCCTCAGTCTATTGTCCCACTTCAATTCCTCAGTCTATTCTCCCAGTTCAATTCCTCAGTCTATGTCCCAGTTCAATTCCTCAGTCTATTTTGTCCCAGTTCAATTCCTCAGTCTATTGTCCCAGTTCAATTCCTCAGTCTATTCTCCCAGTTCAATTCCTCAGTCTATTGTCCCAGTTCAATTCCTCAGTCTATTCTCCCAGTTCAATTCCTCAGTCTATTCTCCCAGTTCAATTCCTCAGTCTATTCTCCCAGTTCAATTCTTCAGTCTAATGTCCCAGTTCAATTCCTCAGTCTATTGTCCCAGTTCAATTCCTCAGTCTAATGTCCCAGTTCAATTCCTCAGTCTATGTCCCGAATTCAATTGCCTTCTTTGTATCGTTACTCTCCTAAGTGTCCAAACATCTTTTTATCAGAGAGTTTTTATAATATGCTGCGCCCGCACGATGCTACATTTGACGATCATGGCTGAGGCTCTCACAATTGGCTCACGCCAAAATAAGTTTTCTTTTATCACCTTTTACACCGAGACAGGTACGAATTATTTCAGCTCGTTGGACTGAAGATCATCAAGCTGCGTCGTGTTCACTTTACCCGAAAAGCTAGCACGCCACTGATGCTCTGATTTTGTTAATGACACATAAAAGGCAATGGCATAGCGAAATTGAAGTCTGAATGTTGCCCCGGACGCAAATTTTTTAGCGAGGCAACATTTTAGAAGAAAGCTTCTTTTCTCTTATTATTATGAGCCTCTGGAGTCTGTAGAAATGTGGTTTTACAGAAGAATGTTGAGAGTACCATGGACAGCTAAGAAGAGTAATGAAAATGTTCTGAAAGGGGTCAAAGCAAAAAGACAGCTAATTTCCAATATTAAGAAGAAACAATCATCATTTTTTGGTCATGTAATGAGAAGGGAACAGCTAGAATATATTGTAACAACTGGACAAATTGAGGGACGAAGAGATAGAGGGAAGCAAAGAGAAAAAATAACATACAGCTTAAGAGATTGCTTGGCAGAAGATCAACAACAGAAATGATAAATCGCTGCCGAGATCGAAAATTGTGGAGAGACATGATCACCTACGCCAGTAGGCCCGGTACTTGATGATGATGATTATGAGCCTCCACCCGTTAAGAGGATGTAGATGCTGTGTGATGCTAGTGTACTGCACAGCCACGATATCTGCGCCTCTATCAGGATCTATTGCTAATATTGGTCCGATCAGCGGTCACTATTACCCACTCTTGTCAACTGTTAACTGCCAAGTGTTCTTTAACGAGGACGAGTGCACACGAGGCTTCCTGTCCAGAGACCGGTATCTTACCGCTGGACCAGCTATTTCCACTCCCTTAAAAAGAAAGTAGTAATAATACAAAATAAAATTAAAAATAACACATTAAATTATGCAATGCTTGACTTGCCTCAAGGTGTCCGTAACCCACGCTGCGCCACTGCTGACAGGTATCTATGTTTATTTTATTGCCAAGTTGTCTAGCTTTCTCATTTCTTTTTTAGTTCAGTCTAATAACTTTGCTCTCTTTTATTTGTTCTCATGAAACTATTTCTATTTCTGTCATATATTGTCCCGTTTTAAGTCTTTCTCTGCAAGAAACAAGCAGTCCTAGCTATCGTGATGTGCATCACGTCAGGCAACTGTGCACGGTTAGTGACTTTCTAAAATAAAATTACATAAATGGTAGCATAATCCATATAATTGTGAACTATTTAAAAAAAGATTACGATCGACGTGTTTTATAGCATTGCTAATGAAAAGGTATGCACGTTTTCCTTATCTGGACTTTCTCAGTCCAGCGGCTAACATAGTCATGCTGCCTAGTTTAGTATTCGTATTATTTTTCTTTCTTTTGTTTTTAAATTAATATTTGTTGTCTTGTATTTGACGATGGCCTTGCCCGAAACGTGTTTGTTTGTCTTGTTTCTCTATAGGTTTAATTGTTTATTCATCATCTTCATCATTGAGTGCCGTCTCCACATCGAAGGTTGGCTACCATGGAGCGCCATTCCACTCTGTCTTTTGCTTTGATGGTGCAGATTGTGATAGGTTGACTTGTCCGTTTTTTGATGTTACTCGTCCATGTTAGTCTTGATCTGCCTCTGCCTCTCTTACCTTGTATTTTCCCTTCCAAGATTGCTTTTAGTAAGCTGTTGTGTCTTTTACCATGCCCCCAAAATTTCATTTGTCTTGTTCTAATTGGGTTTAGTAGTTATCTTTTCATTTTTAGTTGTTTTCAAACTTCATCGTTTGTTTTCTTTTCTTTAACTGTTAAAAAGCAAGACTACACCCACGCATGTATACTGAGTGAATCGATGAGCATGATTAAAAAAGTGGAGGCGGGTACTGTACGTATATAATGGGTAGAGTCGTTGCAGAAATCCAAAATACGTAAGTTCACCTTTGTCCATGTCCCTGGACATGCGGGAGTACGGGGGAATGAAAGAGCGGACAGGTTGGCTAGCTGCGCTGTCGTTGAGGACGGGCAACCAATGGATCGGGCGGACATCATTAATGCCCTCCGAGATGTGGGAAGAGCACAGGACTTCGACAAACACAGATCCACGTCACTTCTTCAGATGATGGAAATGGGAGTTAAGATGGGCACAGCCAGAAATGATAAACTTGGTGGCCGTGTAAGAAGACTTATCATCCAACATAGAACTGGAGTCGCCAGTCGCTGGACACTGAGGGAATTGCTGAGGAGGAAATCTGAGTACCTATGGGCATGTTCGGAGTGCAAAGCAATGATGATGACCCGCAAATAACTCAATAACTTTATTTTCCTCCCATCCAATTCTACCCATTCTTCTATAGATCCACATTTTAAAAATGGTTTATTACCATTTTATATTTATTTTCTTCCCATCCAATTCTACCCATTCTTCTATAGATCCACATTTAAAAAAATGGTTTATTACCATTTTATATTTATTTTCGACCATTCACCTTGGCTGCTAGCTTGAAGGTCAAACAGTGATATTGATATCTTACTCATTTGAAAACAATCACCCCCCCCCCCACTTCTTGAAATTATAGGATTTATAACAGTTGCATATGTCACTGACCTGTACTTTCAAGGGGCTCGGGTTAAATACGTGAAGTTATTAATTCCGGTTCAGCAGGTGTCTACACTTTGTAACTACAGTATTTAATTATCAGGGGCGTTGTTGTGTGCCCTAAGACAAGGGGTCTCGAACTGTGGTTCACAGACGCCACAAGGGTTGTGTAAGCGATGTCCTCACAGAAGGTCCACGAAGGTTTGATGAAATGTTTCGTAGTTAAAATGGAGGGAGAGAATGAATGAATGTAAGCAAAAAAGCAACAACAACAGAAATGTAGATCAAATTCTTAATTTCCTTCTCTAGAGTAAAACTTGGCTTTCTATAAGTAACATGGATACAAAATAAACATTAAATTGTATGTAAGATCTTTACGCAGCGGTGATAAAATAACGTACCTAAACGTTTCAGTTACATGCCTTCATCAGTAGAACAGGACACAACACAAATACAAAACAACGAGGCAGTATATGACTTGCTGAGTTTGGAAGCTAACACAATCAAGGAAGAGACCTGGCCTTCTCGCCTAGATTTTCTTGACTGGACGTTTGAAATGTTGTTCATTGACAGTAACATTAGTGCAAGGGACTGCTAGGGGAGGCTGCCTTTTCCAACATAAAACTGACAGTTCATGCGATAAACATTTAATTTGAAGAAAAAAAAATGCTTCCAGAACATGCGGCTGTGGCATTGAGATCAAGGTACTCGCTTTACATTAAGAAGTAGGTAAAGTAAAGTAAAGTAAAGAGCCCCCGTCACGTCAAGTGGCGTATAGGGAATATGGTGTTAGTGACCAACAATTTTACACACCTTCAGCACATGATTTTTGGGGTAATGTAGTCGGTATTAAGAGTTTCTTGACATCTTGTGTCCATTTGGAGACATAAAACTCATACTATTGAGTTATCGAGTTATTTGTGGGTTATCATCATTGCACTTCAAACATGTCTATAGGTGCTCATATCCCATCCTCATCAAGTCTTGCAGTGTCCAGGGACTGGCGATCCAACTCTATGTTGGTTGACAAGTTATCTTATGCACCCACTAGACCTCTTGTTTCTGGATGTCATCACCTTTACTCCCACCCTTTTCTTGTTTCTGGATGTCATCACCTTTACTCCCACCCTTTTCTTGTTTCTGGATGTCATCACCTTTACTCCCACCCTTTTCTTGTTTCTGGATGTCATCACCTTTACTCCCACCCTTTTCTTGTTTCTGGATGTCATCACCTTTACTCCCACCCTTTTCTTGTTTCTGGATGTCATCACCTTTACTCCCACCCTTTTCTTGTTTCTGGATGTCATCACCTTTACTCCCACCCTTTTCTTGTTTCTGGATGTCATTACCTTTACTCCCACCCTTTTCTTGTTTCTGGATGTCATCACCTTTACTCCCACCCTTTTCTTGTTTCTGGATGTCATCACCTTTACTCCCACCCTTTTCTTGTTTCTGGATGTCATCACCTTTACTCCCACCCTTTTCTTGTTTCTGGATGTCATTACCTTTACTCCCACCCTTTTCTTGTTTCTGGATGTCATTACCTTTACTCCCACCCTTTTCTTGTTTCTGGATGTCATCACCTTTACTCCCACCCTTTTCTTGTTTCTGGATGTCATCACCTTTACTCCCACCCTTTTCTTGTTTCTGGATGTCATTACCTTTACTCCCACCCTTTTCTTGTTTCTGGATGTCATCACCTTTACTCCCACCCGTTTCTTGTTTCCGGATGTCATCACCTTTACTCCCACCCTTTTCTTGTTTCTGGATGTCATCACATTTACTCCCACCCTTTTCTTGTTTCTGGATGTCATCACCTTTACTCCCACCCTTTTCTTGTTTCTGGATGTCATTACCGTTACTCCCACCCTTTTCTTGTTTCTGGATGTCATCACCTTTACTCCCACCCTTTTCTTGTTTCTGGATGTCATCACCTTTACTCCCACCCTTTTCTTGTTTCTGGATGTCATTACCTTTACTCCCACCCTTTTCTTGTTTCTGGATGTCATCACCTTTACTCCCACCCTTTTCTTGTTTCTGGATGTCATCACCTTTACTCCCACCCTTTTCTTGTTTCTGGATGTCATTACCTTTACTCCCACCCTTTTCTTGTTTCCGGATGTCATCACCTTTACTCCCACCCTTTTCTTGTTTCTGGATGTCATCACCTTTACTCCCACCCTTTTCTTGTTTCTGGATGTCATCACCTTTACTCCCACCCTTTTCTTGTTTCTGGATGTCATCACCTTTACTCCCACCCTTTTCTTGTTTCTGGATGTCATTACCTTTACTCCCACCCTTTTCTTGTTTCTGGATGTCATTACCTTTACTCCCACCCTTTTCTTGTTTCTGGATGTCATCACCTTTACTCCCACTTTTTTCTTGTTTCTGGATGTCATCACCTTTACTCCCACCCTTTTCTTGTTTCTGGATGTCATTACCTTTACTCCCACCCTTTTCTTGTTTCTGGATGTCATCACCTTTACTCCCACCCGTTTACTCCCACCCTTTTCTTGTTTCTGGATGTCATCACCTTTACTCCCACTTTTTTCTTGTTTCTGGATGTCATCACCTTTACTCCCACCCTTTTCTTGTTTCTGGATGTCATTACCTTTACTCCCACCCTTTTCTTGTTTCTGGATGTCATCACCTTTACTCCCACCCTTATCTTGTTTCTGGATGTCATCACCTTTACTCCCACCCTTTTCTTGTTTCTGGATGTCATTACCTTTACTCCCACCCTTTTCTTGTTTCTGGATGTCATCACCTTTACTCCCACCCGTTTCTTGTTTCTAGATGTCATCACCTTTACTCCCACCCTTTTCTTGTTTCTGGATGTCATTACCTTTACTCCCACCCTTTTCTTGTTTCTGGATGTCATCACCTTTACTCCCACCCGTTTCTTGTTTCTGGATGTCATCACCTTTACTCCCACCCTTTTCTTGTTTCTGGATGTCATCACCTTTACTCCCACCCTTTTCTTGTTTCTGGATGTCATCACCTTTACTCCCACCCTTTTCTTGTTTCTGGATGTCATCACCTTTACTCCCACCCTTTTCTTGTTTCTGGATGTCATCACCTTTACTCCCACCCTTTTCTTGTTTCTGGATGTCATTACCTTTACTCCCACCCTTTTCTTGTTTCCGGATGTCATCACCTTTACTCCCACCCTTTTCTTGTTTCTGGATGTCATCACCTTTACTCCCACCCTTTTCTTGTTTCTGGATGTCATCACCTTTACTCCCACCCTTTTCTTGTTTCTGGATGTCATCACCTTTACTCCCACCCTTTTCTTGTTTCTGGATGTCATTACCTTTACTCCCACCCTTTTCTTGTTTCTGGATGTCATTACCTTTACTCCCACCCTTTTCTTGTTTCTGGATGTCATCACCTTTACTCCCACTTTTTTCTTGTTTCTGGATGTCATCACCTTTACTCCCACCCTTTTCTTGTTTCTGGATGTCATTACCTTTACTCCCACCCTTTTCTTGTTTCTGGATGTCATCACCTTTACTCCCACCCGTTTACTCCCACCCTTTTCTTGTTTCTGGATGTCATCACCTTTACTCCCACTTTTTTCTTGTTTCTGGATGTCATCACCTTTACTCCCACCCTTTTCTTGTTTCTGGATGTCATTACCTTTACTCCCACCCTTTTCTTGTTTCTGGATGTCATCACCTTTACTCCCACCCTTTTCTTGTTTCTGGATGTCATCACCTTTACTCCCACCCTTATCTTGTTTCTGGATGTCATCACCTTTACTCCCACCCTTTTCTTGTTTCTGGATGTCATTACCTTTACTCCCACCCTTTTCTTGTTTCTGGATGTCATCACCTTTACTCCCACCCGTTTCTTGTTTCTAGATGTCATCACCTTTACTCCCACCCTTTTCTTGTTTCTGGATGTCATTACCTTTACTCCCACCCTTTTCTTGTTTCTGGATGTCATCACCTTTACTCCCACCCGTTTCTTGTTTCTGGATGTCATCACCTTTACTCCCACCCTTTTCTTGTTTCTGGATGTCATCACCTTTACTCCCACCCGTTTCTTGTTTCTGGATGTCATCACCTTTACTCCCACCCTTTTCTTGTTTCTGGATGTCATTACCTTTACTCTCACCCTTTTCTTGTTTCTGGATGTCATCACCTTTACTCCCACCCGTTTCTTGTTTCTGGATGTCATCACCTTTACTCCCACCCTTTTCATCCGATAGAGAGACGTGGACTCTTGGTGTCGAAGTCCTGTGCCCTTCCCGCATTTCGGAGGGCATTAATGACGATCACCTGATCCATTAGTTGACTATCTTCAACTACAGCACAGCTAGCTAGCCCGTCCACTCTTTAATTTTCCCGTACTATCACACGTCCAGGGACGTAGACAAAGGTGACTGCTGACTTATGTAATGACTCGACCCATTACCTGCGTACAGAGCCCGTCCCCACTTTTATTATTATGATGATCAAATCACTTAGTATACAGGCGTGAGTGTAGTCTTGTGTTACCAGATAAATGCCCTGATCACTGTCTTCACCTACATTGTCATGCTCCTCATGGTCATAATGTGCGCACCGATGAATTCTTTGACTGTTCTACATGCAGAGCGTACTGTAAATTCCCATGCGCTTCTTTGGTGTCGTATTACGAATCCGTCTGTATAGATGGTTGCATCTTCCTCGTCGATTTTGTTCAAGATGAGGGTATTGACCTCCGCATCGATCACGATTGGATTCTGCTCCCTGAATTTCCTGTCGAGTGTAAACAATGCACGAGAATGTGTCCCTGAATGATCAAGGCACCTATATCCACTCCTCGACACTGTTGATATTGGTAAACCCACATAACTCATTTCATTACATTTTCTACGAGGCCCACCAATGATTTGTCTCTCGTGTGTTGTGATCAAAGTATTAGAACCCTTGGCTGGTGAAAATCGAAAAGAGTTGACAACAAAACGGTGTTCGGGTGAAATGTCAAAAAGCAATAGAATTGCTATCATTAACAAAACTACAAACGTGGCAGGCAGTAAAAGATAACGTTTAATGGTACATAAAGATTTGATAAGGGGGAATTAATTCATTAAGAGTAAAGAGCTCCGTAACGCCAAGTGACGTATAGATGGTGTTAGTGACCATAATTTATACAAACCTTCGGCACATGATTTATAAGGGTAATGTGGTAGGTATAACGCTAGTGCCGGTTTACTTTCTCAGAAAAAAAATCCGGTACCCATTTAAGGCTGGGTGAACCCAGAGGTCATCAGCCCGGGTCGAACCCGACCTCTTGTTCTTTATTATCTAGTTCACTAACGACTGAGCTAGGCGCGGCTCCCCCATTCCATATTTTTCAAACATATTTTTATGTCATGATTATTTCATCAATTTTGTGATATATACGCATACGGTAGCACATTAATAATGCAGCACAGAACAAACCCAGAACAGAGTATCAAATATAAATATAAGTGATGACTCCACACCGTCGACAAATAAACATACGTCCATCAACAAAGGAGATGTTGAATATGCTCTCGTCTGGGAATAGGACAACATTCCACTGTAGTCTCATTTGACATGTTGCTCTACCTATTGCAGGCGGTGCTGACGCCGACTCTGAGTCTAGTTTGGCCAACATAAGGTCGTCTTGCAGTAAGGTCTCTATCTCTGAGTCGTCCTATGACTCTTTCGAGAATTCTCGAATGCCCGAGTCTACCCATTATTGTCCTTGTCTGTTTGACTTACCCGAGTCTACCCATTATTGTCCTTGCCTGTTTGACTTGTCCACGCCTACCCTCAATTGTTCTTGCCTGTTTGACTTGCCCACGTCTACCCATTATTGTCCTTGTCTGTTTGACTTACCCGAGTCTACCCATTATTGTTCTTGTCTGTTTGACTTGCCCTCGTTTACCCACTATTGTCCTTGTCTGTTTGACTTGCCCGAGTCTACCCATTATTGTCCTTGTCTGTTTGACTTGCCCGAGTCTACCCATTATTGTTCTTGTCTGTTTGACATGCCCGAGTCTACCCACTATTGTCCTTGTCTGTTTGACTTGCCCTCGTTTACCCACTATTGTCCTTGTCTGTTTGACTTGCCCTCGTTTACCCACTATTGTCCTTGTCTGTTTGACTTGCCCTCGTTTACCCACTATTGTTCTTGTCTGTTTGACTTGCCCTCGTTTACCCACTATTGTCCTTGTCTGTTTGACTTGCCCACGTCTACCCACTATTGTCCTTGTCTGTTTGACATGCCCGAGTCTACCCACTATTGTCCTTGTCTGTTTGACTTGCCCGAGTCTACCCACTATTGTCCTTGTCTGTTTGACTTGCCCGAGTCTACCCACTATTGTCCTTGTCTGTTTGACTTGCCCGAGTCTACCCACTATTGTCCTTGTCTGTTTGACTTGCCCGAGTCTACCCACTATTGTCCTTGTCTGTTTGACTTGCCCGAGTCTACCCACTATTGTTCTTTCCTGTTTGACTTGCCCACGTCTACCCACTATTGTCCTTGTCTGTTTGACTTGCCCACGTCTACCCACTATTGTTCTTGCCTGTTTGTAGTGCCCACGTCTACCCACTATTGTCCTTGTCTGTTTGACTTGCCCACGTCTACCCACTATTGTCCTTACCTGCATAACTTGCCCACGTCTACCCACTATTGCCCTTTTCTGTTGACTTGCCCACGTCTACCCACTATTGTCCTAGTCTGTTGACTTGCCCACGTCTACCCACTATTGTCCTTGTCTGTTTGACTTGCCCACGCCTACCCACTATTGTCCTTGTCTGTTTGACTTGCCCACGTCTACCCACTATTGTCCTTGTCTATTTGACTTGCCCACGTCTACCCCCTATTGTCCTTGTCTGTTGACTTGCCCACGTCTACCCACTATTGTACTTGCCTGTTTGACTTGCCCACGTCTACCCACTATTGTCCTTGTCTGTTTGACTTGCCCACGTCTACCCAATATTGTCCTTGTCTGTTGACTTGCCCACGTCTACCCAATATTGTCCTTGTCTGTTTGACTTGTCGGGAGAGAATGATCCCTTAGGTGACTCAGCACGATATGACGATCTTGCGTAGGGGTAGTAACTCGTGGTTGGCCACTCCGAAGTCTTTCACGGGTACTGCCAGTGGTTCGGTAACGTTCATTCAGACGCACAATAGTGCTGTGGTGGCAATTCATCCTTCTGTCAATGGCCCGCTAGCTCATTCCGGTCTCCAACATATCAACAACTCGGTAGCGGTCGTTTTCATATAGTCGTGACATTTCAACCACAAGTACTGGGTGTTTTGTCTGAATGACTTTTTTATACCGAACATACGTTTATACATGGTCATAGCTATTGGGAATCGTGTTGCACGTGTAACTTTATATGTTTTCATGTAGCATGCAGTAAAACCCGTGGGTTGAAACGTGCACTTTCCATTTCAGCAGCCATTAGCTATTCCCTACCTTATGACAGACATGTGGAAAATCTATTACCACATTTATATTTAAATTTGACACTCTGCATTAAGAAGATAATTATAGAGGACATAGTTTCATGTAAACGGGGGCGAGGAAGATCTAGTAGCAGATGGGTGTGACAACACAAACGACTGCAGAAGTTTGATAACGCTCACAGGATAGAGAAAACTTCAGAGCTGCTGTGAAGGAAGCCAAGTTGCTACAGGAACAGGCTAGTCGATGACGATTATATTTACATAATTGAATTGTAATATTGTCGCGAAGAAAAGTTAGTTGTGCATTCACTGTGAGTGAAT
This sequence comes from Megaustenia siamemsis, assembly GCA_032433765.1. Lineage (NCBI taxonomy): Eukaryota > Metazoa > Mollusca > Gastropoda > Stylommatophora > Ariophantidae > Megaustenia > Megaustenia siamemsis. Next base: position 55,747,284 of record JAVIAB010000050.1, on the reverse strand, counting down.
TCTTCTGAGGACATCTCTCACTCTCTCTCTCTCTGTCTCTCTTTCTCTCTCTCTGCGATCAGGACTCAGAGTAGGACTCCAGACTTTCACACGAAGACAGCTGTCTGTTTAAGCCTGTTACATACACTCTGCTTGAATACCTGTTAAAACATTGCACTGTGTTCTGCGCCAGTGGACCAGTGCATCCGATTTCAGCCAGCATTTTGTTCAGGTTTGCTTTCCTTAGCCTTTGTTTGTCCCCAATCTTCCTGCAAGGCAGCAGATGGTCTTTTCTGTAGGGGGATTCTGCCCTTAGATGGTCGGCCCTCCCTGGTTTACGAGCACCATCTGCCCGAGTCACTAGAGGTGACTAACACAGACATGCGACTTGGAATATGAGGAAACTGCAACTAGGGACACTTTTCATGCATAGCCTTCAATTGTTCCCGCCACCTATCCCCATATACCGGTAAGTCACGTCCTCTTGAAAATGATGATCGTCGTAGCACTTGATGATGTTAGGCCATCGTTGTTGACTCCAATTCCGAACATATAGACACACAGTTAGTCGTCAAATTTTCCCCGTCGCACATCAAACAACAGACCGTAAGTTTAGCGCACTGCCGGTCTAGGGAACCATTACGATCATATTGAATATTAGCTGCCTTTTTGCTTTGGCCTCTTTCAGAAAGTTTCCATTATTCTTCTTAGCTGCCCATGGTATTCTCAACACTCTTCTGTAGAATCACATTTCTACAGCCTCAAGTGAAATTCTTGACTGTTGTCCTTTTGTCCATGATGTTCACATCCATATGTTAATACTGGTTCTAGATAACATTTAAGAACTCTTTTTCTTGTTTCTATTGTCAAAAATGGATTGCACAGAAAATGTATCTTCCTCATTTTTTGGCAAGCTGCTTTTGCCTCAGCTATTTTGCATATCACTTCTGTTGTACATCTACCATCTGAGGCTAACAATGTTCCCAGATATTTAAATTCATTTATCTGTTTTAATATTGTTCCACTTGTCTTTATTGTGCACTGATGTGATGTCTTTTTCTTTGTTGTTACTATTAGTTCTGTTTTTTTGCCATTAAGGCTGAATCCTTTATTTTTGCCTTCTTTCACTATAATGTCAAACATTTCCTGTAACTCATTTTCACTCTTAGAGATTAAGACTGTATCATAAGCCTACATTAGATTATTTATATTATGACCTCTGATTGTTATTCCAGGCATGACCCTTATGGATCTTAAAATAATCTCACTATAAATATTAAACAAATTTGGTGACAGCACTCAACCTTGCGTAACACCCTGTCTTATGTGTTGAAACATTCCCAATTGGTTTCCAGTTCCCCATGGCGGCTGTTTGTTGCCAGTACATATTCTTTATTGTTCTTATGCTTTCTAATATTTTGATTATTTCTTGGTGCTTTACTTTGTCAAATGCTTTGGTATAATCTATTAAACATAGGTATAGATATGTTTTTACCTTTATGGCTCTTTCTACTAAAGATCTTATGATATATATAGCATTGTTTGTTCCTATACTTCCTACGAAACCGTGTTCATCACTAATTTCTGGACTGATTTTGTTTCGCACTCTTAGCATTCTGATTCTTAGTAATATCTTAGTAATGTGACTCATAAGGCTAATTGTTGTGATGACCATCGCATTCAATCGCACCAGATTTGTTTGGTAGGGCTATGCATATTTATTTGATACATATACAAGCACATATATGTCAGTGGTGCATGTAGAACATTATACAAGCACATCTATGTATGTTAGTTGTATGTAGAACACGATAAAAGCACATCTATGTATGTTAGTTGTATGTAGAACATGATACAAGCATATCTATGTATGTTAGTTGTATGTAGAACATGGTACAAACACATCTATGTCAGTGGTGTATGTAGAACATGGTACAAACACATATATGTCAGTGGTGCATGTAGAACATGATACAAACACATCTATGTCAGTGGTGTATGTAGAACATGGTACAAACACATCTATGTCATTGGTGTATGTAGAACATGGTACAAACACATCTAAACAGTGGTGCATGTAGAACATGGTACAAACACATCTATGTCAGTAGTGTATGTAGAACATGGTACAAACACATCTATTTATGTCTTTCTATGAAATAAGTTTTTAAATAGATCAAAGTGAAGCAATTCTCTCACAGAATGTCAATATCACAGACAACAAAAATGAGCTTTACACTTAAAGCAAATTGACTCAGAATTTATCTCAAAAATAATTTCAAACATTGTAGTGTATATTAGATACGAAACAATGAGACTAGAACATCTTATCAAAATTAATAAACAAATATTGAGGCATGTACATTCAGCATGTTTGTCTCTTAAATAAATTGTTGCAGGACACAGAGTTATAAGGTAGTTCCAGAGTTTGCATGGAAATTTAATCTATAGAATTTCCTAGTGAACACTTTTAATCTATAGAACTTCCTAGTGAACACTTTTAATCTATAGAACTTCCTAGTGAACACTTTTAATCTACAGAACTTCCTAGTGAACACTTTTAATCTACAGAACTTCCTAGTGAACACTTTTAATCTACAGAACTTCCTAGTGAACACTTTTAATCTACAGAACTTCCTAGTGAACACTTTTAATCTATAGAACTTTCTAGTGAACACTTTTAATCTATAGAACTTCCTAGTGAACACTTTTAATCTATAGAACTTTCTAGTGAACACTTTTAACCTATATAACTTTTTAGTGAACACTTTTAATCTAAAGAACTTTCTAGTGAACATTCACAAGGAAGATCATATCAGAGAGCAATGCAAGAAACATTCACAAGGAAGATCATATCAGAGACCTTATTGTTCATCCATCGTGGGTGATAAAGACCACTCATTTCATCCAATTTGCTTGGTCTATGTATGCAAATATGGCTGTTTTACCTGATGCAACTCCCGAATAATCTAGGACAGGGTGTCAACATTTTATATTTGCTTACTTATAGGGGATCTATTTTGTGATCTTTTCTAGCTTATCCTTTGTTGTTTGGTTGCTATTCTTTTGTTGGTTTCATAGGATGTAGCACTGTGTTGAAATGTGCTTGCGCCAGTCTTTCTTGTGCTATCTGTCTTAATTAATGTTGATATTTACCTTTCAGCATCTCATCCTATAATATTTTTGGCGGTCTGTCGTTTGGTATACAAGGCATATGAGCTGCCCTATCGACCTGTGCACACGCCAGAATAGTGTTAATACTGGAGATATTAGCTATTTCTCAAATGTCAGTATCTGGGATCTTGTCTTGGTATTCGATGCTGAACTTCTTAAGAAAGGCAGTGTGAATATGATTTAACTTCTCTGCGTGGACTCTACAGTCCAGGCTTCACATGTATAGCAACATCGAAAATACAGCAGCTCTGGAATTCTTTAGCTTGTCTGTCAGTTGATGTCAGTTATTGGTAGTTAGTCTGCAAAATGTAAACATATAGTATTGTGGGAGTGATACCAGGTCTCCTCTGGTCACAGAATTTCAAGCCAGAATAATGTGGAGTAGAGTCCTTGTGGAGAATTGGGAGAGCAGATTTCTGCACTTGACATTATAACTGTCGGTATATCAATATTAATAAGACAGATTATGTTAATGAGGAATATATTATCTTTACAATCATGGCCGTTGTTTCTCATTAAGGTCAGCGATCATTGTAATTATGGCCATTGTTTCTCATAATTATGGACAGCGATGTTTATAATTTACTGAGCAAGATAAAAAGATTCCAGTGAAGAAGTCTGAAACAATCATTTTTGTTTCCTCTCCACAATGTTTAGACATAATCATATTCACAAATATTTCAATATTTGTTTGTTTAAAGTGGACATTAACTGTCATTACAATTTTATAATTTCACAAAAAATTTTTTGCGTTGAGGTAAAAGTAAAAGTAAAGTACCCCCGTCACGCCAAGTGGCGTATAGGGAAATATGGTGTTAGTGACCCTATATTTTACAGACCTTCAGCACATGTTTTTTTGGGGTAATGTGGTCAGTATTACGCCCGTGCTGCTTTACTTTCCCAGAAAAAAATCCGGTACCCATTTCAGGCTGAGTGAACCCGGAAGCCGTCGGTTGGGATCGAACCCTACCCCTTGTCCGTGGTAATCCAGTTCACTAACCACTGAGCTATCGCGGCTCCCCTTTGCGTTGAGGTGCCAGTGAATGTTATACTTGAATAAATGAGGGTACAGATGTCGAATGACTGATAGAACTAACTGCAATAATGCAATCAATGAATACAATTTAATTCCACGAGAACTACAACCTTGTTTTCTATATTTTAAAAAAAGTTGTCATTTGGTTCTCCTTGTACCATGCATTGAGGAATATCAACATGAGAAATAGCATAAGCTAGTATAGAAATTCAAATAATTATGAAGACAAACAACCCACCCAGTTAGAGGTAGTCATAAATGAAATAGAGCATGTCACATCATCAGACAGATACCATCACTATTGTCCAACCAGGAAATAAATTGAGCCAATACATCTACTCTGTTACACAAAATAATTGTGTGCGACCTGGACACTAGGCTGTGAAAAAATCCATGCATGACAGGAAGCAGTCTGATATGAAATGTGAAGAATTATAGGGTAAAAAGCTTGTGCTGGCATTTTGTTTAATTACATAGAGGTAATAGATAAATGATTTGATCATGAGACGAGACAGTTTAGTCATGCCTTAATCTTAGTATAATCATGCCTTAATCTTCATAGTATAATAATGCCTTATTATTCATAGTATAACCACGTCTTAATCTTCATTGTACAATCATACCTTAATCTTCATAGCATACTCATGTCTTAATCTTCATATATAGCCTGTATAACGTCTGCCATATCTAGTTTCTCTGAATTTCCTTAATGTTCTATCTTATTAGCTTTGACACTTTGCTTGCACAACTCAATTATCAATATCTTTAGGAATTCTGTAGACAACTCTTCTCTAGTTTATAATAACTCCATGGCTCTGGAATTCACTGATGATAGCTTCTATATCTCATTTTGACTATATTACTATTCTAATGGTTCTACAAATCTGTGGATAACTTTAAAACCTCCTATCTACACTCCTCTCCCTCGAGGTAGTATCCTAACTTTCGATCGTTCTAATATTCCTACTCGCTTTGAAGGAGTAACTGAAAAGTGTCTGCTTGGTGTTTTTGTTGTCATTTAGGCTCCTCCTATTTCTTGGGCACTCAGGGTATCTGGCCTAGTCAGTCCTATGAACTTTGCCTTACAATCCTAGGACTATCGTCTCACTCACTGATTGCCTATCAATCGCCTATAATTTGATGAGAAGTCTTGACAAACATCTGTCAATCACTCCTCTCAGTTGACTCCTTAAAACATAGCTGTCCTTGATCTTTCGTAGAAATCTTTTGATCTCTTTCACTCTCACTGGCGTCAGAGAAATCTTCTCTGGACCACCACTGGACATCAGAGGATGTCTTCAGCCCTTGGAAAATTCAATTCGGTCTTTTACATCAAACCAGGCGGTCTCCCTGAGAAATCTACTCATCTTACTGTTATGTCTTCTACCTGTGTTCGTGGAATGCTAGCGCATCCTCTGTCTCCCTCCTTTGGCTGCGATTACGTTAACTTCCTAGGCTGGTTATCTCCCAATATTTCACAGTCCGTCTAGCAGAGTCTCTCTGTCAAAGTGTACCGACATATGTGGAATCTGCATCCTTTGATTGTTAACTTCTTGAGCACTTTGATTCTTGTTTATTCATTTCCTGTTTGATCTCTTGAAATTGTTCACACTTTTACACATAGCATAATGACGTCCTGTTTTAATCTTCACAGTATAATCAAAGTTGAAGGAATAGACAGGGAGACAGTTCAAAACTAGAACTACCTTGGATATATTATAACCAGTGATGGAAAATGTAAAACTGAAATAAACAAAAGAATATAAATGGCAGAAAGTAATTTTTATGCCATGAAAAATATACTAACATCAAAACAAATAACACCAGGGCTAAATCTAAGTATAGCAAAATGGTATGTCTTCTCAACATTCATGTATGGTGCAGAAATATTGACATTAGACAAGAAAACAACACAAAATTAAAGCCTTTAAAATGTTGACTTATAGATTGGAAGAAAAGAAACGACGAAGTCTTAAAACAACTAAAAATGAAAAGGGAGCTACTAAACACAATTGCTTGCTTTCACCTGATGATTAAAGAAATACACCTTCTCATCATCCACCCTTAAGAGGATGGTAAGTGGGCGTGTCTGCGTTGTGTTGTGGTTTGCAGTCAAACTGATATTTGCGCCTTTTGGCCCAACATATCCGACTTCAGCTAATTATTTATGAGTACTGGGTTTTCCCCTCTTCAATCTCTACTCACTTGGTCGGACTTGAAAGGTTGGTATATTTTAAAAGACACATCAGCCTACTAAAAGTAATATTGGAAGGGAAAATACAAGGTGAAAGAGGGAGAGGTGGACCAAGACTATCATGGACGAGTATCATCAAAAGATGGACAAATCAGCCTCTGACAATCTGCACATCAAAGCAAGAGACAGCGAAGTGGCGTTTCATGATAGCCAACCTTCGATGCGGAGACGACACTCAATGATGATTATATTCAATGCTATGCACCAGCTAATTATAAAGCTGATTTAGTTAAAGATAAATTTTATAAACAGTTGCAATGTCAGATGGATGGAAGACGAGCCAAGGTATTATAATCTTGATAGCAGATATATATATATATATATATATATATATATATATATATATATATATATATATATAAACGCAAAAGTAGGATCAGACAACAGAAGAAAAGACACGTTAACTGTGGAAAGCCAAGCAAGAAAGAAATAATGAAAGCCATCAGTTTATTTTTTTTTAAAAAAAAAGGTAAAGCCACAGGACCAGATGAAATTCCCTGAGAAGCCATCATATTGACACCCTTACCGAGTTGTAACATAATTTAAGAATCATCTCCTTAGGAAGAGGTATATTTGCAACACTCGGAAAAAAGTTACAAATTAACAGAAAAAAAAAAAAACAATATATGGTCCGAAGCTGGATCGAACCCATACTCATTGGCACACGAGACAAATAATAATAAATGAATATTATTATAGAGGGAAACTTCCGAGGCGATAATCAGCGAATCAATTCAGAGGAAGAGGTATGTTTACAGCACTCGGAAAAAATGACACAAAGAACAATATATGGTCCGTAGCAGTATCGAACCTGTATTCCTTGGCACAGTGCCTTGCCACGATAAGCCAAACGTTAGGGAACACTGCAAACTCAGCTAAGTAAAAAAAAAAAATAGCTAACATTGGCAATGCCTTTCACGCAGATGTTCTCATGTCTATAGCATAGGGTTACGATCACAACTTGATAGTGAATTGTGTATCTGTATTTTCCTATTAATTAAGATAAGTATCTCCCGGACAGGTTAGGGCTGAGTACTTGCGTTGCAGACACATTAATAGAACGAAACAGCACGAATAGTAGTTTCCAGTGGTTTATAATCATCATCATCGTGTGCCTTCTCCGCAACGAAGGTTGGCTACCATGGATCGCCATTCTACTCTGTTTCTTGCTTTGATGGTGCAGGCTGACATAGATTGACTTGTCCATCTTTTGATGTTACTCGTCCATGTTAGTCTTGGTCTGCCTCTTTTACCTTGTATTCTTTCTTCCAATATTACTTTTAGTAGGCTGTTGTGTCTTTTAACATGCCCCAAAAATGTCATTTGTTTTGTCTTAATTGTATTTAGTAGTTCTCTTTTTATTTTCAGTTGTTTTAAAACTTCATCGTTTGTTATCTTTTGTTTCCATCCAATTCTACCTATTCTTCTATTAATCCACATTTCAAAGGCTTCAATTTTCTGTTCTGTTTTCTTGTCTAACGTCCATGTTTCTGCACCATACAGGAATATTGAGAAGACGTAACATTTTGCCATTCTTAGTTTCAGCCCTGCTGATATTTGTTTTGTTGTTAGTATATTTTTCATGGCATTAAAATTACTTTTTGCCATACCTATTCTTTTGTTTATTTCATTTTTGCATTTTCCATCAGTGGTTTATACGGGAAACAAATAACAATAAATGAATATTATTATAGAGAGGGAAACTTCCGAGACGATAGATCAGCGAACCATTTCGGACCATATATTGTTGTTTTTTCCTGTTGATTATTTGCTATTTTTTCCGATTGCTGTAAACATACCTCTTCCTCTGAAATGATTCGCTGATCTATCTCCTTGCAAGTTCCCCTCTATAATAATAATCATTTATTATAATTTGTTTCCGCTTACATGATCTACTAGATAAAATATGAGAGAGGGAATAAATAGCTGAAGATTGAAAAGATGGTTATATTATCAAAATAAAAAAGAGTGGAAGTTCACATGCGTGCACAAATTATGTTGCTATCAGTGCCAGGAAAAATACTAAACAGAATCATTCTGAAGAGACTAAAAGAGGCCATAGAGGTACATTTGAGAGATCAAGCACTGATCAAATAGCTACCTTACTGTAATAGTTGAACAAAGCTTAGAACTACAGTCCCCACTTTATACTGGATTCATAGATTACGAAAAGGCATTTGATAGTTTAGACAGAGGAATCCTTTGGAAGTTGCTGAGTCATTACGGAATCCCCATAAAGTTTATTAACCTGATAAGAACAATGTATGCAGGAATGAAATATAGTGTTATGCACGAAGGGCAGCTTACAGAAATAATTGAAATAAGAACAGGACTGTGGCAGGTATGCCTTCTATCTCCAATTCTCTTTCCACTGGCCATAGATTGGATTATAAAAATAACTCAGAACAACAGAAATGGAACCCAGTGGTCACTGACCAAGTAACTTAATGATTTAGACTTTGCTGATGATATAGCTCTCCTATCACACAACCATCAACAGATGCAAGATAAAATGGGCATACTTGATGAGAGATCAGAACAGATGGGACTGAAAATAAATAGATATAAGACCAAAATTATGAGAATTTATGCAGTTGGCAATAGTCAAATAGAAATAAGAGAAATACCTCTACTAGACGTACAATCTTATTATATAAGATTAGAAACGCATCAAGATGGACACACCATGATGGACGCTTGTTTGCGTTTGAACAAAGCCCAACGGCCACGATCTGAATTTGCAGAATGTCATCATTCTCAACAGCGGCCGTTATAGTTTAGCTTTTGCTGGCACAATGCCTGGAGTTTAGCTTTCTGTCCGTGTGGTACATTGTGCGCATAACAGTGGAGAATTATATCACCATATGTTGTCCAAGCTTTGTGGTTGTGTGCACAAGACGACGCGCCAGTATCGTGGTCATGTGCATTCTAGTCTTGTCGTTGTTGCTGTATATGTCCACTGCTGTTGCTGCTGAGGTAACGCCAGACGATATAGGTTCGGAGAAATGCTCGTCAAGTCCAAAGTTGATGTTCTTGCACATAATAACCTACATTGACTCGGTAGTAACGTTGCTACTACCGCTGATCGCCATTACTGTCATGCTCTTCACGATCGTTCTGTCCGTCATACACAAGTCCCGGTGGAAGAAGCTCAGTGGCCTGCCGATGCTGGAAGTTTCCGAGCTGAAACCGATCAACGATCCTTAGTGGAGCTCAGTGCGAGCTAGGGCCCAGGTTCGTGTGGATAGAATGCTCTTTGCCTTGTTTCTATCTTACATCATCATGAACGCACCCAGCCACGTGGCCAGACTGTACTATCTGATGCGGACTCAAAACTCAGGGAACATGAAATTGACATCCTCTGAAGGTCTTATCCGGCTGATCTTCCAGCACGTCAGCCACGCACACCATGCCTGCAAGTTTTAGATCTTCGTGGTCGTCAGTAGATACTTTACCAAGAACCTCAGACAAACTTTAGTGGACGTTATCAATTGTATATCTTAGTCGTGGCTTATATCTTGGTGGTTGTCTGTACTAACCATGGCTCATATATTTGTGTGTGTCTGTGATAGCCATGGCTCAATTCTCGGTGTATATCCGTGCTAGTCGTAGCTCATATCTTAGTGGGAGCCTGTGATAGCCATGGCTGATATGTTGGTTGGTGTATGTGCTGGCCATGGCTCATATGTTGGTGCGTGTCTGGGCTGGCCATGATTCATATCTTAGTGTATATCCGTGCTAGCCATGGCTCATATCTTAGTGGGTGTATGTGCTGGCCAAGGTTCATATCTTGGTGTGTGTCTGTGCTAGTCATGGTTCATATCTTGGTGTGTTTCCGTGAAGCCATGGCTCATAGCTTAATGTGTTTCTGTGCTAGCCATGGCTCATATCTTAGTGTGTTTCTGTGCTAGACATGGCTCATATCCTACTTAGCTTGTGTGCGTGTGCTAGCCATGCCTCATATCTTGGTGTGTCATGTTAGTCATATCTCATATCTTGGTGTGTGTCCGTGTTAATCATGTCTCATATCTTTGTGTGTGTCTATGTTTAGTCATATCTTATATCTTAGTGTATATCTGTGTTAGTCACTTGTCTTATCTTTGTGCGTGCATGTCTGTGTTAGTTATATCTGAGATCTTTGTGTGTATGTCTATATTAGTCATATCTCATATCTTTGTGTGCATGTCTATGTTAATAATCTCAAAACTTTGTGTGTGCATGTATATGTTAGTCATGTATCACATATTTGTGTGTATGTCCATGCTAGTCAAATCTCATATCTTAATGTGTGTCTGTCTATGTTAGTCATGTCTCATATCTTTGTGTGTTTGTGTTTAGTCATATCTCATATCTTTGTGTGTGCATGTCTATGTTAGTCACATCTATCTTTGTGAGTGCATGTTTATGTTAGTCATGTCTCCTATCTTTGTGAGTACATGTTTATTTTAGTCATGTCTCCTATCTTTGTGAGTGCATGTTTATGTTAGTCATGTCTCATATCTTTGTGTGTGCGTGACTGTGTTAGTCACCTCTTGTGACTCGGGCAGATGGTGCTATTAAACCTGGGAGGGCCGACCATCTAAGGGCAGAATCTCCCTACAGAAAAGACAATCTGCTGCCTTGCAGGAAGATTGGAGACAATCAAGGGCTAAGGAAAGCAAACTGAATAAATTGCTGGCTGAAATCGGATGCACTGGGCCACTGGCGCAGAACACAGTGCAACGTTTTAACAGGTATTCAATCGGGGTGGATCTAACGGACTCTAATTATGATATTCTGTCTGTGGGGTCGATCAATTCACTTAAACAGACAGCTGTCTCCATGTGAGACTCTCGAATCCTACTCTGATAGAGTCTTGATCGCAGAGAGAGACGTACAATCTTATATATATCCGGACAATAATATAGACAAAGAGGAAGGAACAGAGAATGACACCAAAATAAGAATTCGAAAGCAAAAGGAGCATTCGTTCCAGTGGGAAACAATGAAATCCAAAGAAATTAGGTTATATACAAAAATACAAATTTCCAACTCCAGTATTAATATTAAGTCAGTCCTATTATATGGCAAAAGGTAAAAGAGGCAGAGGCAGACCAAGACTAACATGGACGAGTAACATCAAAAGATGGACAAATCAGCCTTTGACAACCTGCACCATCAAAGCAAGAGCCAGAGCAGAATGGCGCTCCATGGTAGCCAACCTTCGTTGCGGAGACGGCACTCGATGATGATGATGATGATGATTATATGGCTGTTAAACATGAGAACAGAAAGGTCTCAGTCTGAATAGTAAGAAAACAGAAGTAATGGTTATATCGAAGAAACAATCATCACCATCATGCAGCATAAAAATAAACGAGACAAATCTAAAACAAGTGCAACGTTTCAAATACTTGGGCACAATAATAACATCAGATGGGAGATGCACCACAGAAATAAAAAGCAGAATAGCTCAGGCCAAAATAGCATTTAAGAAAATGAAAAATATCTTATGCAACAAATATATGTCAATAAAAATGAGAAAGAGAGTTCATCAATGCTATATAGAACCAATTCTGACCTATGGAAGCGAATCATGGACAGTAGACAAACAAATGAAAAGACGATTAGAGGCCACAGAGATGGGATTTCTCAGAAGAATGTTGAAAGTTCCCTGGACAGATAAAAAGACCAATGAGGAAGTTCTCAAAGAGGCCAACACAAAAAGGGAGCTCTTAAAAAACATCAGAAAGAAGCAATCAACATTTTTTGGGCACATCATGAGAAGAGGAAAGTTGGAATACTTGGTTACAACTGGCAAAATAAAAGGAAAGAGAGATCGCGGACGACAAAGAGAGAAAATACTGGATAGCTTGGTGTCATGGAATGGAAAACAGTCAACAACAGAACTGATACGATGCACTGTAGATAGAAGATTGTGGAGGGACATGATCGCCTACGCCAACCGGCAGGGTACATGATGATGATGATGAAACATGAGAACAACAGCAATGACAACCATAAAGATACAGATCTTCATGAATGGATGCTTGCACAGAATAAAAGGATGGAAATGGCAGGACAAAATCACTAACAGAGAATTATCGAAAAGTACCAGCCAAATACCAGTAGATAAAGAGATACAGCGAAGACGATGGTGCTGGATAGGACAAGCACTGCGGAAGACAACTGAGACTATTCACGGGCTCTTTTTGGGAATCTCCGGGGGTGGGGGGGGGGAAGGGGAGACAGAGGAAGACCAAAGTATTCTTGGAGAAGACAGATTGAAGCAGAGATGAAGATGATGGGAAAGACATGGAATGATCTTAAAAGAATGACAAGAAGCAGAACGACTTGGAAATTGTTTGTTTAAGATCTATGCTCCACAGTGAGTTGAAAGTGTTTGTTTAATTTCTATGCTCTACTGTGAGTTGAAAGTGTTTGTTGAAGACACATGCTCTACAGTGAGTTGAAAGTGTTTGTTTAATTTCTATGCTCTACTGTGAGTTGAAAGTGTTTGTTTAAGACCTATGCTCTACAGTGAGTTGAAAGTGTTTGTTGAAGACCTATGCTCTACAGTGAGTTGAAAGTGTTTGTTGAAGACACATGCTCTACAGCGAGTTGAAAGTGTTTGTTGAAGACCTATGCTCTACAGTGAGTTGAAAGTGTTTGTTGAAGACACATGCTCTACAGTGAGTTGAAAGTGTTTGTTGAAGACACATGCTCTACAGCGAGTTGAAAGTGTTTGTTGAAGACACATGCTCTACAGCGAGTTGAAAGTGTTTGTTGAAGACACATGCTCTACAGCGAGTTGAAAGTGTTTGTTGAAGACCTATGCTCTACAGATAACTGAAAGGTAGAAGGAAAAGAAGAAGAAATTTCCGAGCTGATTCATCATCATCAAGTATCAGGCCTACTGGCGTAGGTGATCATGTCTTTCCACAACTTTCAATCTCGACAGTTCTTTATCATTTCTGTTGTTGACCTTCTGCCAAGCCATTCTCTTAAGCTGTCTAGTATTTTCTCTCTTTGCTTCCCTTTATCTCTTCGTCCCTCAATTTTTCCAGTTGTAATATATTCCAGTTGTTCTCTTCTCATTACATGGCCAAAAATGATGATTGTTTCTTCCTAATAACATTCTTCTGTAAAACCACATTTCTATAGACTCCAGTGATTTTCTTGTCTGATGTCCTATTGTCCATGATTCACATCCATATGTTAAGACCAGCTCTACATAACATTTAAGAACTCTTTTTCTTGTTTCTATTGTCAAAAAGGGATTGCATAGTATAGCATCCAAATTCTAGGATTAACGGACACCAGAGTAAAAGGACAACAGATAAAGAAAAGACACTTGAACTACACGAAAATATTCTCAGTAGTCGACAACACAAAGAGCAACACGTGGAGTATGTTTTATCATCGACCCAGAACACGCAAAGAACATTCTAGAAATAAAATACCATTCAGAAAGAATTATCACAATTAAACTACTAGAAGACGATCGAAAAACAAATTACATACAAATCTATGCACCATGCAACAACAATGAAAGAGACAGCGAAGAATTCTACGACACACTGAGTGAAATCATTAACAAGATTGACGAAAGCGACGACATGTTAGTGATGGGAGATTTTAATGGAAGGCTTGGGAAACGCAACAGTTAGAACAATGATATCTTAGGACCCTTTGGCGATAAAACAGCTGAAATAAACAAAAATGGAAGCAGACTGCTGGAACTATGCAATCAAAATGATTTATTTATCACCAACACATTCTTCAAACACAGAGAGTCGCAAGTATACATGCGACAATGACACAACATGCAGAAGCCAGATAGATTTTATACTAACAAGACAACAGAACAAGAAAAGAGTAACCGACAGTAGAGCAATCCCAAATATTACAGATGACACAGATCACAAGATGGTTATGATCACACTAAGACAGCCAAAAATAAAGAGAATATACGAACACAAACAAAAGAAGTGAAAAGATCAGACAATAAAAATAAAACAAAAGATCAAGATTCAAGGAAAACCCTCGAAGAAAAACTAACAGTAGAATTCAAGAAACTCTCTAAAGAAGTATTGGCAGTAGAAGAAGAGTGGAAACAATTTAAGGAAACAGTAACCAACATCTCTAAAACAATTTGTGGAAATGAAGCTAAAACAAGAGAAGGGAAAAAGAGCACCCCGTGGTGGAACGAAACAATCAGAGAAGCAATTAAAGAAAAGAAGAAACTGTTTAAAAATTGAAGGGAGAATAAGAACCAAGAAAAGTATGAAAAAATATGCCTTAGTTCGAAAAAGAATTAAAATTTTGATCAAAGAAGCTAAGCAAAAGAATTGGACAGAATTCGGACAAAAACATGAGCAGGGACTTCAAGGCAGCCACAAGAGAGTTCTACTCTACAAAACAGTAAAAGCCACAAGAGCGAGAAAAGAAAACCATGATCCTACTGAGCTCATACATGACAAAGACGGACAGCCAACATCAAATAACCAACGTGTGCAACAGAGATGGACAGAATATTTTGAAGACCTGTTAAATATACCAACTACCAATAAGACAACAAAAACCACGCTGTAACTCACAAATTCTGAACCCAACATCATGGAAGAGGAAATCAAAGAAATAATCAAATATGCACCAAGAAATATAGCACCTGGGATAGATAACATACCAATAGAAATAATAGCCCCAGCAGAAGAAACAGGAGTGCAATGGCTGCACAGAATATCTAATGCAGCATGGCACCAACAACAAGCCCCAGAAGACTGCCTACAGGCAATCATCATACCAATATAGAAAAAGAAAGGTAGCAAAAGAGATTGCAATCAATATAGAGGTATATATCTTCTCAGCCATATAGGAATGCTATACGCTAAAATCTTGGAAAAAAGGCTGAGACCAATAATAGAATTATAGCTAAGCGATTCCCAAATGGGGTTCATAAAAAAAAACAAAGGATATACTGACGCACTATTCACATGAAAACAGCTTGCAGAAAAAACGACAGAACACAATCAAAACTTATACATAGTCTTCATTGACCAGGAAAAAGCATTCTACAGAAAAAAACAGAGAACAACTGTGGGAGATACTAACAACATACGGATTAAGCCAACATCTAATCAACCTAATTAAAAGTCTCTACGTCAACAGCAGCTGCACAGTCAGAACAGCAGCAGGTACACAGACCACTTCGAAGTGAGATCAGGTGTAAGACAGGGGTGCGTACTATCTCTTTCACCCCTCCCCCCCCCCCACACACACACGCACACTCTACTGTTTATTACATACATGGACTATATATGCAAGCTAGCCAAACCATCAGAGACAGATGAGATCAAGGAGCTTTTATTTGCAGACGATCAGGCAAGAACACTTAAACAAACTCAACATCTCAGGCACAAAATACAACATGAAAATCAACAAAACAGAAGTCATGAATGTCGCCAAAAATAAACAGAACATCAACATAACTATAGAAGGCAGACAACTAAAACAAGTAGAGGAATTCAAATACCTAGGAAGTCTAATGACAAACGATAATTCTCAAACAGCAGAGATAGAATCAAGATGCAACAAAGCTTGTCAAATCTTTGGACAGTTATCACCACTATTGTCCAACAAGGAAAAAACTCGAGACAAAACGAGCACTATACAATACAATCTTCATCCCAACGTTGTGCCACCAATGCCAGACCTGGACCCTAGATGCAATAACAATAAGAAAAATAACCTCTACAGAGATGAATTGTGTTAGACGAATGACAGGAAACAGTCTGAGAGATAAGATCAGAAATGAAGAACTGAGAAAAAAGCTAGGAATAGCCCCCGCCATAGAATATATAAAGAAACAACAGATAAAATGGTTTGGTCACGTGACAAGGCAGAAAGATCAAAACACAACACAACGAGCCTTCAACAAACGTTGTGAGAACACCAGACCCAAGGGTCGACCACGAAAAAGATGGATCGATGGAATATTAGAAGCACTAGGAAACATAACAGCAGCAGAGGGGAACAGAAGAGCAAAAGACCGCACATTATATCTCCCCTCGACGATGAAAGGCAGATAAGGAAGGAAAGAAGATGATAGTATAGCATATAGCTGATGATTATATCTGTATAATAGTGTGTCATGGAAGTGTAAGCCCGGAAAGAAGAAGAACTTTGACTGCTATGATTTGTATTTGAAAACAATGGAAAAGAAAATAATTTTAGAGTTAGAAACTAATACCATCAAAAAGTTGCAATTAAAAAAAAACGGCTTATCCAGTTGAACCCTGTCCCAAGTCTTGCCCTCTAGAATATGCAATGAAGATTTAGCTTGGGTGTTCATCTAGACAAACTGGCGTTGTTGCAGTAGTTTGATAACCAGCATGCCGGGCGGCATATTAATACTAAGTACTCTATTTTTGAATCTGGTACCAATTGAAATTCAAATATATGACGCCGGATATTCCGGGCCCGGCCTATCGGGACCTTACCAGTTAACCTTCCCCCTTATTGAAGGTTTATACTAGTCGATCCGTGGAATTACTGGCTTTTCTCATTACCAGCGCGACCAGACGTCATAAACATATGTACTTATGTACCGACACGAATTCAGTGCTTTTTTTTTATGGGGTAAAAACGTGCACACATACGACGCAGGGTAGCCAGAGATTTTTTTCCTTTTATTTTGCCAGTTGTAAGCAAGTATTCCAACTTTCCTCTTCTCATGATGTGCCCGAAAAATGTTGATTGCTTCTTTCTGACGTTTTTTAAGAGCTCCCTTTTTGTGTTGGCCTCTTTGAGAACTTCTTCGTTGGTCTTTTTAGCTGTCCATGGAACTTTCCACATACCAAACACAGGCTGGTTAAAATGAACATCGATTTAAGAGGAAGAACTTTAGATGAAATAAATAAACAAGTTTGAAACACAAGGGAAAGATGGTCTTCTTCTTCTTCTATCCTTCCTCTGTTGCCGTTGGCGTCGAGGGGAGAAACAATCTGCGATTCTTTGCTCTTCTGTTGGTCTCTTCTGATGTTATTCCTCCTAGTGATTCTAGTATTCGTACTAGTAATGTCCAGTATGGTTCGCTGACCCCACGAGGCATGAATGTATCACACTCATACACATAGTTTCCTTTCGGCTGCTCCTCCCCTCTTGCATAGCCCTCTCTACCACCCATGTGGTGGCTCTTTAGTCTATCTACTATGCCACGCTATTCTTAGTTCTTCTCCACTAGTCCCCGTTGAGGCACTTCGGTGTTCTCCTATATACCTTTTTTCTGCGCTACTTAGCCCTCATATGTTTTTATTGCACCACACCCTCATACATCTCACTCTTTCCGCCTTTTGAATACCTGTCATTCCACTGTTCTATTCTTTCTCCTTCGAGTTTGCACACTGACCCCGGTTTGAACCCTTCCACACATACGATTGTCCCCGCATGGACGTGCACATGCATGTATGTGTCCATAGGCACGGGTATTGGTATATATATGTATACGCATATACATGCATGTATATGTGCTCTTGCTTGTATGCATACACATGTATGTGTGTGTATTTGTATGTGTATGTTGATATGTATTAGTATGTGCACTTCTTCTTGCACGTGTACATATGTATACACGCATCTGTATGGGTGTATACATGTATTTATGGGCCCTTAGATACTTTCAGATATTGCCTGTGCCTTTGTAGTCGACGTACCTAGATAGCGTTCCCCCCACTCGTGTATTTTTAGAACCCTTCACCACTGACCACAGGGTATAAATTACAGCTACACCCGTGAGAAATTCCTTTCATAGCCTGACCACTGTCCACGACACACAGGGAAGTCAACATATTTCGATTATTTTGTTTTTGATGTTTCATTACTAGTTAGCTATGTAGGATTAGTTTTATTTATTCACATATCTGTGTGTGTATGTTGTTTGTTTGTTCCTGCTGAAGGCCTATTGGCCGAAACGTCGTTCGAATCTGTGTCGTCTATTAATCACGTAAAGCTTCTAACATACCATTTTTTAATTTTTTTTTTCAATTTTTCCTCTGATTCTAGTATTCCCTTTATCCATCTCTTTCTCGGTCTTCCTCTTAATCTGACGTTTTCGTAGCGTTTGTTTATGGCTCATATGAAAGATGGTCAGAATAGACAAATGATAGATTAAGTAGAGACACAACAATGTGAACAAATCACCGAAGATTGTAATATTGTTACATTATGACGTGATAGGGGTGAGTATATACAGAATTAGTTTACATATATTTAAATTTAAAAAATCAATCATTAAAAAAGTGCCAGCTACTTTGAAATCGGGAGGAAGATAGAGTGGTAGCTCATGATTAAAGAAAACATGAACCCCTTTTTGAGTAGAAAAAAAGGCGTGTCCATTTTGTCTATTTCCCACATGATTTTCACGTGACTTGATACTAAATAAATAACATATACCGCACATGATACCTACCAAATGAACTAAAAACATCAAAGTTCATTGCATTGCCTAAAAAGAAAGGTGCAGTTGAATGCAGTGACTTTTGAACAATAAGCCTAATGAGCCATGCTACAACACTTTTGCTAAAAGTTATACAAGGAAGGATTCAGAATAAAATCAATACTCAGATGAGCAGCAATTTGAATTTAGGAAAAATAGCGGGACAAAATAAGCCATATTCTGCATGAGAACATTAATCGAAAAGTACACAGAAGTAAACAAACCAATATATGCCTGCTTCATAGACTACACCAAAGCTTTTGATAGAGTACACCACAAACAACTTATATAATGCTTGAAAGGGATACATCTAGATAACAGGGACATACGACTAATATGTAATCTATACTGGGAGCAAACAGCAATAATAAAATATAACAAAGAGAACTCTACACCCATTGATATAAAAAGAGGAGTAAGACAGGGATGCATCCTATCACCAAGCTTGTTCAATCTATACAATGAGCAAATCTTTAAAAACATCAGAGATGTCAGGCCTACAAATTAATGGAAAGATAATCAATAACCTAAGATATGCTGATGATACTGTACTACTTGCAGAAAATCCTAAAGATCTACAACACTTACTTAATGAAATAAATATGATAAAATTATGGACTAGATATGAATATCAAAAGACTAAAATATGATCATAAACAAAGGAAATACTCACAACCCACAAATGGATATCAAAATTGAAGGAATAGCCCTGGAGACAGTTCAGAACTACAACTACCTTGGACATACTATAACCATGACTTACCATCCCTGCACACAAGTGTTTCATTTATCCTATGTATCTTCATAACTGGCTTATCAAGCAGCATGTGGCTGCCGGGAGCATTAATTATGTTGCGCACACTAGGCCAGAGAGACAAATCTACTTTACCGACCTGCAGCTAGACCAGGACTATCAATTGGACATAGACATTCGCAGCTTGCACCAGGCAGCATGTTCTACATCCCTATCATCAATGGAGACGCATAGTGTTACACTGGTGAGTCACGATTCTGTTTGCAAAGCAACAATGTGCTTTGTTGTTGTACAGGCAGGCGTCAAGGAGATCGTTTTGTTGACAATTGTGTGCTACAGAGAAACAGGATGAGGGGAGGCAGTATAATGATTCGGCTCGGAATTTCTTATACAGCCAGAACGAGCCTCGCCATCATCAATGGCAACTTGACGAGCATTGGATACATAGATGGAATCTTCACATCACACGTACAGCCTTTAATCAGTGCAAATGGATCAGACAGGACACTGCATCAAAGACAATGCTCGTCTATCTAATGGTAGGTGTAGTCATGGATCTCTTTCAGCAACATCAAATTAATGTCCTACTACCATGTCCTGTTACAATGTCCTGCTGCCATGTCCTGTTACAATGTCCTGCTGCCATGTCCTGTTACAATGTCCTGCTGCCATGTCCTGCTGCCATGGCCTGCTACACTGTCCTGCTACAATGTCCTGCTACAATGTCCTGCTACAATGTCCTGCTGCCATGGCCTGCTGCCATGGCCTGCTACACTGTCCTGTTACAATGTCCTGTTACAATGTCCTGTTACAATGTCCTGTTACAATGTCCTGTTACAATGTCCTGTTACAATGTCCTGTTACAATGTCCTGTTACAATGTCCTGTTACAATGTCCTGTTACAATGTCCTGTTACAATGTCCTGTTACAATGTCCTGTTACAATGTCCTGTTACAATGTCCTGTTACAATGTCCTGTTACAATGTCCTGTTACAATGTCCTGTTACAATGTCCTGTTACAATGTCCTGTTACAATGTCCTGTAACAATGTCCTGCTACCATGTCCTGTTACCATGTCCTGCTACAATGTCCTGCTACAATGTCCTGCTACAATGTCCTGCTACCATGGCCTGCTACACTATCCTGCTACCATGTCCTGTAACAATGTCCTACTACCATGTCCTGTTACAATGTCCTGCTACAATGTCCTGCTACAATGTCCTGCTACCATGTCCTGTTACAATGACCTGCTGTCATGTCATGTTACAATGTCCTGCTACAATGTCATGTTACAATGTCCTGCTAACATGTCCTGTTACAATGTCCTGCTAACATGTCCTGTTACAATGTCCTGCTATCATGTCCTGTTACAATGTCCTGCTACTATACCGGAGGTGTTTAATGTTATACCCGTGAAACAATACCAGCGATACCATGATGATGATGTCAGGGGGCATAAACTGATAATATACCCGCTGAAAGAATAATAACTTCCTTTTCCGCTTCAAAGTGATACTGATGATGATGATTACGTTTCCTTCATCAATATTCTCACCAGCGGTACCAACTTTCCCCCTAGTTACGAGCCATCATTACCAAGGGTGCTTACGCACGATGAGCAATGACTCGTGATATGACTGGCACCGGCTGTGTACTGCTTGATAGTGGGACCGTGCCCACCAGTGGCGTCGCTCACCTTGACTGCACCAATGCTGAAACCATGGCCAATGATTCATATAGTGGAGTCTCCGCGTTTGTGTTTGACAACTTCCCCAGCGTTCGCTACGCCCGGTACAGACGATTACAGATATTGCTATATAACATCAAAGAACAATTCAGAAACACATTCCTGGGTATTTATTCATCTATTCGTTGGGGCTGCCTCACCCCTCGTGGCATCAATGTATCCCTGTCCCTCTGAGGACCCTCCTGCCTCCGACTCCACCCTCCCACCTATGGACCTCTCTTCCTATTTCTCTTCTTGGGCCCTCTACTCCTCGTCCATCCCTGCTTTTCATATCCTCTTTGAGTAACCCCCATCTTGCCTTCTTCATCCTAAACCCCCCCCCCCTCCCCACACCTTTTTCTCTTCTGACTACCTTCATGTCCTTTACCTCTTTATCACTATATCACCTCTCCACCTGGACTGTACGTACGATCTCTCTGCCCACCTCTATTGTTCCTCGTCCTTCCTACCACCCCTCTGCTGATCTACTCCTAGCTTCTTCCAGACTTTCTCTTTTTCCATTCACTTCTGACCTACCGCCTCTCCCCCTATCCATTTTTCACATACCTGCATCTTATCCCTCCTCTCCATACCTCCTCCGCTAATACTTCCCTACCTCCCGATAGACTAACTTCCTCCGGACCACCCCTCTATCGCCCTTCTCATTATACCGGCTTTATTATTCTTCCTCACCGTATCTCTTCCTCCAGTACCCAATCCTTCATTTCGTTGACCTACCTCTCAGCTCTTTCAGTTCGAGGCCATCCATTCTGTAGAGTCCATCTCTCTCACCCATTGCCTAGTTCACTACTTTGTCGTGTCATTCAATTTCTTTCTCTTAACCTCTCGCGTGATCTCTCACTTCCATTGTTGAGTGATTTATATGTATTGCTTGTTGTGTCCCAGGAGTGTCTTCGTCTATCCCCCCTTCCCCCTTTGGTTTTCCCGATATTAGATCCGTTTGCCCTCTTAACTGACCTGTCTTGGTCACGGGTTGCTTTCTATACACGTTCTCTGCGCTTCTAGTCATTCTGACTTGTTTCAGCACGGATTACAAATTTCCTGCTCTGAGCTCAGCTAAGTACAATTTATTATACATTTTTCTCTTTTTCTATTTTATATATTTTGACGCCCATCATACCTCTCATCATGTAATATTCATTTCTCTCTTTTCTTATTTCTGCATCCTACTTTCCTCGCCCTCCACTTGATCATCTAACATGTAGTAATTGTGCTTCACCGCTTGTTGTCGTTGTCCCTGTATTCTGAAGAAGGCCACAGGCCGAAACGTCAGTATTGTGTTGTGTTCTTTATTTGTAAAGCTGTCACCATACCTTGGAGTGTTTAGTACACCCCACCATTGGCTCCTTGCTACCAGCTTTACCGCAGCATTGCAATTATTTGCCTGTTCCCTATTTATTCATCTACGAAATTCAGTTCACAGTTGACAGTCATAATTACATATGGGCTGACAATTCCGCCCCTTTCATACACACTCTTCAGCCTTGCTGCTATACCCAATGGGTTGGCGATCAGGGTTCCCTCCCTTCGCCACTATGGTAACATAATATGTAGACGACCAGGGCACACTTCCCCTCGTCTATAAGGCACTGTATTAATCGTTGGACACTTAGGGTACACTCCCCTTTGTCAACATGGTACTTCATTGGAGAATCATACTCCTACTCGCTCAGTCTGATTTTCAGGTCCCGTGCGAGCTCTTGTTACTAGTTCTGGTGTGCTATGACACCCCTTCAAAGGAATCTGCCCTTGAAGTTAACAGGGAATTACTCCCTCCTCGAAAGGGAAAGATGGTCTTCTTCTTCTTCTATCCTTCCTCTGTTGCCGTTGGCGTCGAGGGGAGAAACAATCTGCGATTCTTTGCTCTTCTGTTGGTCTCTTCTGATGTTATTCCTCCTAGTGATTCTAGTATTCCCTTTATCCATCTCTTTCTCGGTCTTCCTCTTAATCTGACGTTTTCGTAGCGTTTGTTTATGGCTCATATGAAAGATGGTCAGAATAGACAAATGATAGATTAAGTAGAGACACAACAATGTGAACAAATCACCGAAGATTGTAATATTGTTACATTATGACGTGATAGGGGTGAGTATATACAGAATTAGTTTACATATATTTAAATTTAAAAAATCAATCATTAAAAAAGTGCCAGCTACTTTGAAATCGGGAGGAAGATAGAGTGGTAGCTCATGATTAAAGAAAACATGAACCCCTTTTTGAGTAGAAAAAAAGGCGTGTCCATTTTGTCTATTTCCCACATGATTTTCACGTGACTTGATACTAAATAAATAACATATACCGCACATGATACCTACCAAATGAACTAAAAACATCAAAGTTCATTGCATTGCCTAAAAAGAAAGGTGCAGTTGAATGCAGTGACTTTTGAACAATAAGCCTAATGAGCCATGCTACAACACTTTTGCTAAAAGTTATACAAGGAAGGATTCAGAATAAAATCAATACTCTTAACCTCTCGCGTGATCTCTCACTTCCATTGTTGAGTGATTTATATGTATTGCTTGTTGTGTCCCAGGAGTGTCTTCGTCTATCCCCCCTTCCCCCTTTGGTTTTCCCGATATTAGATCCGTTTGCCCTCTTAACTGACCTGTCTTGGTCACGGGTTGCTTTCTATACACGTTCTCTGCGCTTCTAGTCATTCTGACTTGTTTCAGCACGGATTACAAATTTCCTGCTCTGAGCTCAGCTAAGTACAATTTATTATACATTTTTCTCTTTTTCTATTTTATATATTTTGACGCCCATCATACCTCTCATCATGTAATATTCATTTCTCTCTTTTCTTATTTCTGCATCCTACTTTCCTCGCCCTCCACTTGATCATCTAACATGTAGTAATTGTGCTTCACCGCTTGTTGTCGTTGTCCCTGTATTCTGAAGAAGGCCACAGGCCGAAACGTCAGTATTGTGTTGTGTTCTTTATTTGTAAAGCTGTCACCATACCTTGGAGTGTTTAGTACACCCCACCATTGGCTCCTTGCTACCAGCTTTACCGCAGCATTGCAATTATTTGCCTGTTCCCTATTTATTCATCTACGAAATTCAGTTCACAGTTGACAGTCATAATTACATATGGGCTGACAATTCCGCCCCTTTCATACACACTCTTCAGCCTTGCTGCTATACCCAATGGGTTGGCGATCAGGGTTCCCTCCCTTCGCCACTATGGTAACATAATATGTAGACGACCAGGGCACACTTCCCCTCGTCTATAAGGCACTGTATTAATCGTTGGACACTTAGGGTACACTCCCCTTTGTCAACATGGTACTTCATTGGAGAATCATACTCCTACTCGCTCAGTCTGATTTTCAGGTCCCGTGCGAGCTCTTGTTACTAGTTCTGGTGTGCTATGACACCCCTTCAAAGGAATCTGCCCTTGAAGTTAACAGGGAATTACTCCCTCCTCGAATATAGACTTAGACCGTCGAACCTTGGCGCAACTACATTTTATGTGGACTTCCTCTGAAGTCACACTCAGTGCGTAATCACTTCTTGATCACACTATTCGTGTTCTACGACACGTTGCCTGAGCCCTTCCTCTCTAAAAGACTCATCTCTGAATAATGTTCGTGGACAACGCCACTTTATAATAGCCTTCCTCTCTGAAAAGACTTATCTCTGAATACTTAGTATTCGTGGACTGCGCCACTCTATGGTAATGAGACACCAATAATGTCCCCATTCTGTCTCTACTAGCGAACTCACAATCGTTCACTCTGTCTCTTGTAACTAACCTACTATAGCTCGTTTCAAATCACGTGCCCAACTTCAAAACGCTATTGCTCAGTAACCGTTTGTTAAAAACTGTTGAAATTTTCCAAATATTAGAATGCAAAAGACCCTTAAAATGTATATTT
This sequence comes from Megaustenia siamemsis, assembly GCA_032433765.1. Lineage (NCBI taxonomy): Eukaryota > Metazoa > Mollusca > Gastropoda > Stylommatophora > Ariophantidae > Megaustenia > Megaustenia siamemsis. The sequence continues at coordinate 55,721,984 of JAVIAB010000050.1, read as the reverse complement.
AACAAATATCTTGCAGCTGCAGTTTTCTTAAAGCGGCGAATTTCTTTGTTTGTCAAAATTGTAAATTGTGAATCCCTAAATAATAGAAATTACCGTAGTTGCTGGTCTATGATTAATTTTCACTAGGTAAAGGCGTGGCCGTAATGGGGAAATACCAGGAGAATTGTTCTCTCAGTTCGAGGACGGACGATAATATCAAGATATACCTGTATGTCCAATTTTCATAGTTGTGTGGTCCTGAAAAGGACCGTTTGTTGAACCAATTTAAGGTAATATAGGGGCCAACATTGTGGGGGCTATATACTTTCATTCTGAATCAGACGAGTCTAAAAGATTAATAACTGTTTGGGGTTGAACATTCCACAAACCATCATTTTTCCAATATTCCTCTAACTGTTTTAAGACGTGGTCTTCACATTTAGCCCAATAATTTTAGTCTATATTTAATAAAGCGAGATTAGCAAGAGTCTTTACATCGCATATTTTGAATGTTGTATTTTCTCTGCCACTTTTTTAAATTTTTCCCAGATTAGTTCTTTTGGATTTAAATGAGCATGGTAAGGTGGCAGCCTCAAACTTATATGACCGTGCTCTTAGATAATCTTATCTATTTGAAAAATCTTTGTCCTTTGTTTTTGCTTTACTAGAGATCTTAATAGCATCTTTTGTACTGGGTGACGTCGGGACTTTATCTTCAAGTGCAACAATGTTGTGGTACGCTGCATTGTCCATTGTTAGGCAAGATGGTCGATCTAGTGATGTGAGAACAGAATTTTCAATCCAATGTCTAAATATGTGACCATTCATCTCAGAGTGATAACCCCGATTGTCTATGGATTTTGAAAGAAAAAATGAGCTCTGCATTCTGTATTAGTCCATGTTGACTACCTGCATGAGCAATTATCAAGCGCTGACCTTTGCTGCTAGATATTAATCTCTTAATCTTTCCATCTGATGACTGCCATTCCCTTTGGTTAGTGTGGTGAGCATTGATCCATGTTTCATCCAAGTACACAATATCATAACCTTGCTTGCGCACCTCTTTTACTTCACGTAAGTACTTGCTTCTCATGACCACTATATGTGGCTTCTCACAGATGTTTCGTCCATTGGAATACTTTCTGAATGTAAAGCCTGCAGCTCTCACATTCCTCCATAATGTAGACTTTGATATTTCAATACTGTTGTTCTTTTTCAGCGAAATTTTTAATTTTCTTATTGTAACAGTTTCATTCATACCCAACATTTTGCGAATTTCACTTCTAATAAGTTCACTGTCGAAATTATCCAACATTTTTGCTCTTCCTTGTGATTTTGTATATTTTGAACATTGACGGTCACGTGCTTGAATCCAGCGATTAAATGACCGTTTAGATAAATCCAAAATGTGTCTTGTCCTATTCTCAGGGTTTTCTAAAGAATGAAATAATCTTCCTCGTTTAGCCTCTTTGCAAAAATAGTCATACATTTTTATTGCGATGTTTTGTAAACTGCAGAATTTCATTTTAAGACTCATGATAAATGTTATCGTTCCACGTCTACACCTCTGAATGAACGGAAATGGAACACACAATTTCTCAAGTGTCTAATTGTGTCAAAAAACCACGGCGAAAGCGTGCAAACACGTCAATTTTACCGTGTATGGATTTTTACTCGCTATTTTAAACTTAAAATACTGTAAACATTAAGTTTTGACTACATAATGGGTAGTTATAAATTTATATAAATAAAATAAGTAACAATAATAGCCAATTTTTTAAAAATGAAATTAATTCCCTGTTGGGTTCTAATCATAACTTTACATGCAAATTTTGAACAACTTACAACAAGCGGTTAAAAAGCTATTGATTTTAAAAGTTGGGCACGAGTTATGAAACAAGCTAAAGCTAGTCACTAATTAAGTAAAAACTGTCCCTCTTAATGTAACTCACTTGTGTGTATTCCATCCTTTATTGAAACAACTGAATTCCATCACTTCTGCACTTCTATTCTATTCTATCACTGTCACTAACTCATAACTTGAGCCTATCGTTCCTACTCTATCCTTTAACTGAAAAAAAAGTCTAACATGATCAACAGTACCAGCTTTAACAAAACTAACACACAGCTGTCTGCATAAGATTCCAGCAAGGTCTAACGCTCAACTGAACTGACTTATTCCTTTTTCTGACTTAAAACCCCTCAATCTCGCATTCGCATTTTCTCTCCATTCACGTTTTGCATGACCCAATCACTGTCATAATTTTCACGTGGGCCCACTGAGCTCCTACTTGTTTATTTCCCTCCTGACCTTCACCTTTCGACCCTTTATACGCCTAATAGCCTCCCCTTAATTATCCACTATTTCACTACCATGAACTTCTACAATGTCCTGTTACAATGTCCTGGTACCATGTCCTGTTACAATGTCCTGTTACAATGTCCTGCTACCATGTCCTGCTACAATGTCCAGTTACAATGTCCATGCTACCATGTCTTGCTACAATGTCCTGTTACCATGAACTTCTACAATGTCCTGTTACAATGTCCTGGTACTATGTCCTGTTACAATGCCCTGTTATAATGTCCTACTACAATGTCCTGTTACAATGTCCTGTTACAATGACCTGCTACCATGGCCTGCTACCATGTCTTGTTACAATGTCCTGTTACAATGACCTGCTACCACGGCCTGCTACTATGTCCTGCTACCATGTCCTGCTATCATGTTCTGCTACCATGACCTGCTACCATGTCCTGCTACGATGTCCTATTACAATGTCATGTTACAATGTCCTGCTACCATGATCTGCTGCAATGTCCTGTTACAATGTCCTGCTACAATGACCTGCTACAATGTCCTGCTACCATGTTCTGCTACAATGTCCTCTTACCACGACCTGCTACAATTTCCTGCTACCATGTCCTGTTACAATGTCCTGCTACCATGTCCTGTTACAATGTCCTGTTACAATGTCCTGCTACCATGACCTGCTACAATGTCCAGTTACAATGCCCTGCTACAATGTCCTGTTACAATGTCCTGCTACAATGTACTGATACCATGACCTGCGACAATGTCCTGTTACAATGTCCTGTTACAATGACCTGCTACCATGACCTGCTACAATGTCCTGTTACAATGTCCGGCTACAAAGTTTTGTTACAATGTCCTGTTACAATGTCCTGCTACAATGTCCTGGTACCATGTCCATTTACAATGTCCTGTTACAATGTCCTGCTACCATGTCCTGCTACAATGTCCTGTTACAATGTCCATGCTACCATGTCTTGCTACAATGTCCTGTTACAATGTCCTGCTACCATGTCCTGTTACAATGTCCTGCTGCCATGTCCTGTTACAATGTCCTGTTACAATGTCCTGTTACAATGACCTGCTACCATGACATGCTACCATGTCTTGTTACAATGTCCTGTTACAATGACCTGCTACCACGGTCTGCTACTATGTCCTGTTACAATGACCTGCTACCATGACCTGCTACTTTGTCCTGTTACAATGACCTGCTACCATGTCCTGCTACGATGTCCTATTACAATGTCATGTTACAATGTCCTGCTACCATGATATGCTGCAATGTCCTGTTACAATGTCCTGCTACAATGACCTGCTACAATGTCCTGCTACCATGTTCTGCTACAATGTCCTCTTACCACGACCTGCTACAATTTACTGCTACCATGTCCTGTTACAATGTCCTGCTACCATGTCCTGTTACAATGTCCTGTTACAATGTCCTGTTACAATGTCCTGCTACCATGACCTGCTACAATGTCCTGTTACAAGGTCCGGCTACAATGTTTTGTTACAATGTCCTGTTACAATGTCCTGCTACAATGTCCTGATACCATGACCTGCTACAATGTCCTGTTACAATGTCCTGCTACCATGACCTGCTACAATGTCCTGTTACAATGTCCCGCTACAATGTCCTGTTACAATGTCCTGTTACAATGTCCTGCAATAATGTCCTGTTACAATGTCCTGCTACAATGTCCTGTTACAATGTCCTGCTACCATGACCTGCTACAAAGTCCTGCTACCATGACCTGCTACAATATCCTGCTACCACGTCCTCCTACAATGTCCTGCTACCATAGGCTACGATCATGTCCTGCTACCATGTCCTGCTACCATGGCCTGCTTCCATGTTCTGTTACAATGACCTACTACCACGGCCTGCTACTATGCCCTGCTACCATGTCCTGCTATCATGTCCTGCTACCATGACCTGCTACTATGTCCTGTTACAATGACCTGCTACCAAGGCCTGCCACCATGTCTTATTACAATGACCTGCTACCATGTCCTGCTACGATGTCCTGCTACCACGTCCTGCTACAATGTCCTGCTACCATAGGCTACGATCATGTCCTGCTACCATGTCCTGCTACCATGGCCTGCTACCATGTCCTGCTACCATGGTCTGCTACCATGTCCTGCTGCCATGTCCTGCTACCATGGTCTGCTACCATGTCCTGCCTCCATGTCCTGCTACCATGTCCTGCTACCATGTCCTGCTTCCACGTCCTGCTACCACGTCCTGCTACCATGTCCTGCTACCATGTCTTGCTACCATGGTCTGCTACCATGTCCTGCTACCATGTCCAGCTTCCATGTCCTGCTACCTTGTCCTGCTACCATGTCCTGTTACAATGACCTGCTACCATGTCCTGCTACGATGTCCTATTACAATGTCATGTTACAATGTCCTGCTACCATGATCTGCTGCAATATCCTGTTACAATGTCCTGCTACAATGACCTGCTACAATGTCCTGCTACCATGTTCTGCTACAATGTCCTCTTACCACGACCTGCTACAATTTCCTGCTACCATGTCCTGTTACAATGTCCTGCTACCATGTCCTGTTACAATGTCCTGTTACAATGTCCTGTTACAATGTCCTGCTACCATGACCTGCTACAATGTCCAGTTACAATGCCCTGCTACAATGTTTTGTTACAATGTCCTGTTACAATGTCCTGCTACAATGTCCTGATACCATGACCTGCGACAATGTCCTGTTACAATGTCCTGTTACAATGACCTGCTACCATGACCTGCTACAATGTCCTGTTACAATGTCCGGCTACAATGTTTTGTTACAATGTCCTGTTACAATGTCCTGCTACAATGTCCTGGTACCATGTCCATTTACAATGCCCTGTTACAATGTCCTGCTACCATGTCCTGCTACAATGTCCTGTTACAATGTCCATGCTACCAAGTCTTGCTACAATGTCCTGTTACAATGTTCTGCTACCATGTCCTGTTACAATGTCCTGCTACCATGTCCTGTTACAATGTCCTGTTACAATGTCCTGTTATAATGACCTGCTACCATGGCCTGCTACCATGTCTTGTTACAATGTCCTGTTACAATGACCTGCTACTACGGTCTGCTACTATGTCCTGTTACAATGACCTGCTACCACGGCCTGCTACCATGCCCTGTTACAATGACCTACTACCACGGCCTGCTACTATGCACTGCTACCATGTCCTGCTATCATGTCCTGCTACCATGACCTGCTACTTTGTCCTGTTACAATGACCTGCTACCATGTCCTGCTACGATGTCCTATTACAATGTCATGTTACAATGTCCTGCTACCATGATCTGCTGCAATGTCCTGTTACAATGTCCTGCTACAATGACCTGCTACAATGTCCTGCTACCATGTTCTGCTACAATGTCCTCTTACCACGACCTGCTACAATTTACTGCTACCATGTCCTGTTACAATGTCCTGCTACCATGTCCTGTTACAATGTCCTGTTACAATGTCCTGTTACAATGTCCTGCTACCATGACCTGCTACAATGTCCTGTTACAATGTCCTGCTACAATGTTTTGTTACAATGTCCTGTTACAATGTCCTGCTACAATGTCCTGATACCATGACCTGCGACAATGTCCTGTTACAATGTCCTGTTAAAATGACCTGCTACCATGACCTGCTACAATGTCCTGTTACAAGGTCCGGCTACAATGTTTTGTTACAATGTCCTGTTACAATGTCCTGCTACAATGTCCTGGTACCATGTCCATTTACAATGTCCTGTTACAATGTCCTGCTACCATGTCCTGCTACAATGTCCTGTTACAATGTCCATGCTACCATGTCTTGCTACAATGTCCTGTTACAATGTCCTGCTACCATGTCCTGTTACAATGTCCTGCTACCATGTCCTGTTACAATGTCCTGTTACAATGTCCTGTTACAATGACCTGCTACCATGGCCTGCTACCATGTCTTGTTACAATGTCCTGTTACAATGACCTGCTACCATAGGCTACGATCATGTCCTGCTACCATGTCCTGCTACCATGGCCTGCTTCCATGTTCTGTTACAATGACCTACTACCACGGCCTGCTACTATGTCCTGCTACCATGTCCTGCTATCATGTCCTGCTACCATGACCTGCTACTATGTCCTGTTACAATGACCTGCTACCACGGCCTGCTACCATGTCTTATTACAATGACGTGCTACCATGTCCTGCTACGATGTCCTGCTACCACGTCCTGCTACAATGTCCAGCTTCCATGTCCTGCTACCATGTCCTGCTACCATGGTCTGCTACCATGGTCTACTACCATGTCCTGCCTCCATGTCCTGCCTCCATGTCCTGCTACCATGTCCTGCTACCATGTCCTGCTTCCACGTCCTGCTACCACGTCCTGCTACCACGTCCTGCTACCATGTCTTGCTACCATGGTCTACTACCATGTCCTGCTACCATGTCCTGCCTCCATGTCCTGCTACCATGTCCTGCTACCACGTCCTGCTACCACGTCCTGCTACCATGTCCTGCTACCATGTCTTGCTACCATGTCCTGCTACCATGTCCTGCTACCACGTCCTACTACCATGTCTTGCTACCATGGTCTGCTACCATGTCCTGCTACCATGTCCTGCTACCATGGTCTGCTACCATGTCCTGCTACCATGTCCTGCTACCATGGTCTGCTACCATGTCCTGCTACCATGTCCTGCTACCATGGTCTGCTACCATGTCCTGCTACCATGGCTTGCTGCTTCATCAGACCTTTCTCCCATCGAGCACGCGAGGGACGAGCTCGGGCGTAGTTTGAGAAGAAGACAGAATCATCATGAAAACCACCGTCAGTTAGCACAAGCCGTTCAAGAAGAATGCAACAACATGCCACAGGAAGAGACCCAACGTCGCAATGTCTCGATGAGAGGACGCTGTCAAGCAGTGATAACAGCTTAAGCTGTTCCTTCCATGTACTACTGTGATCAAGATCTCAATTCTTTTTGCGCCGGGGTACTACATTCATTTTAATTTTTATTGTTCTCTCGTGGTACTTTCACAAAAATCAAATATATCCCTTCGTCCGTTATTTATTATTCAGCCATATTGAGCGTCAAGCTTTGTTTCATACTTTGAAAGAAATCGCAGACAGTGACACATGTAGTAATGTACACTCATTTTTTTTCCGTAAAGAAATATAGCTTATGTGTGCATACTTGGAGGCAAGACTCGCCACTGTCATTATGCTATTCGATTAACTTGCAACGAATTGAAAGGCGGGGAAGAAAACAGTTACCTGATTTATACCCTACAGAGGTCAGTTGAATTCTAACATTTGTGGAGGACAAATTTACAAATATAATTCAATCAGACATACATGAAATGATTGCCGAGTCACACGAATCTTTGCAGGAAATCACAAAAATGGTGTAAAAAAATACACTCCGTTGTTAATCTTAACAAGGGTGACATATTGTTTTAATTTTACAGCCAAGTTAAGAGAGCTCTCGTTAATGGCTTTATGCTAATTGGAGAAGAGTGTGAAAGACAGGACAGTATCTCTTCAATATTGGTATTGTGGTCAATGTATAGACACCACGTGATCTTATAACGAGAACTACTAAACACAATTAGAACAAGACAAATGCAATTTTTGGTGCATGTTAAAAGACACAACAGTCTAATAAAAGTAATATTGGAAGGGAAAATACAAGGTAAAAGAGGCAGAGGCAGACCAAGACTAATATGGACGAGTAACATCAAAAGATGGACAAGTCAACCTATGACAATCTGCATCACCAAAGTAACAGACAGAATGGAATGGCGCTCCATGGTAGACAACCTTCGATGCGGAGACGGCACTCCATGATGATGATGATCTAATAAGATCATCTCATTTTAACTGCTGGGGTGCCTTCTGCCAAGTCTCTGAACCTTACCAGAAAAAAGAGCTCGTGAAGAGAGAGCATCAATTTATTTTATACATCTGATAGTGATATTCCAATATATACAGAACGCTTTTATATCTGTCGCAGCGCGGAGAGGCCGGCCCCGAGTGCTGACAACCGACACATTGAGTTGTCCCAGGTGCTAGCAACAAACACTACGTCACAGATATGAGCTTCCTTGAACATATGTGGTTACTTAGGTTGCCAGCATCACAATTAGGATCAGACCAAGGAGGGTAACTTAAACATTTCTAGTTACGTCTATCTCCTGCTGTAGTGATGTCCCTTAGCATGTGAAAACGAAAAGATACAGGAAAGCAACTTGGTTGCCATCACGTTAAACGTAGTCCAACCTATGGCACGGAGCCCGCATAAGGCCCGCGACACTCATTTGGGTGGCCTACGACTTCGTTCTACGGCTTTCAATAATAAAAATAAAATATACATAATAATTTTAAAATTTTAGGCGTTTGGCAAATCAATCTTTTCTGGAGGTTCTGTAGTTTACGTTAGAGCATTACTTTCTTTTTCTTTCCTTTTCAGCTTCGAAGGGAGATATAATTAGCGGTCGTTTGCTCTTCCTCCACGTAACTATCTTTCCCCAACTACGTGAGACAGATGTACATTTCTCTATTAGCAGCTGGGTCGATCGGGGAGCGGGAAGTGCATTTGAACCTTCGTTCACAGGTTAACTCGCATCGCCACATCAACACGTTATAAATACACTGCTGAAGCTCCCAAACTTTACGTGTGACAGCAACACATGTCCTCAATTTTGCAAAGACCGTGTCTTTTCTTCATAGATATGAGCACATACTTTACGTTTCTCTTTCCACTGTTTATCGTTAGTTTGTCCAGTGAACAATTTTTTTTTTCATTTCTCTTTCCACTGTTTAACGATAGGTTGTCCAAATACCATACCTTTCTTCTCTCTTTCTACTTTTAACGCTATGTTGTCCAGCGAACACACCTGTCTTCTCTCTTTCTACTGTTTAACGCTATGTTGTCCAGCGAACACACCTATCTTCTCTCTTTCTACTGTTTAACGCTATGTTGTCCAACGAACACACCTATCTTCTCTCTTTCTACTGTTTAACGCTATGTTGTCCAGCGAACACACCTATCTTCTCTCTTTCTACTGTTTAACGCTATGTTGTCCAGCGAACACACCTGTCTTCTCTCTTTCTACTGTTTAACGCTATGTTGTCCAGCGAACACACCTATCTTCTCACTTTCTACTGTTTAACGCTATGTTGTCCAAATACCATACCTTTCTTCTCTCTTTCTACTGTTTAACGCTATGTTGTCCAGCGAACACACCTATCTTCTCTCTTTCTACTGTTTAACGCTATGTTGTCCAGCGAACACACCTATCTTCTCTCTTTCTACTGTTTAACGCTATGTTGTCCAGCGAACACACCTTTCTTCTCTCTTTCTACTGTTTAACGCTATGTTGTCCAGCGAACACACCTTTCTTCTCTCTTTCTACTGTTTAACGCTATGTTGTCCAGCGAACACACCTTTCTTCTCTCTTTCTACTGTTTAACGCTATGTTGTCCAGCGAACACACCTTTCTTCTCTCTTTCTACTGTTTAACGCTATGTTGTCCAGCGAACACACCTTTCTTCTCTCTTTCTACTGTTTAACGCTATGTTGTCCAGCGAACACACCTTTCTTCGCTCTTTCTACTGTTTAACGCTATGTTGTCCAGCGAACACACCTATCTTCACTCTTTCTACTGTTTAACGCTATGTTGTCCAGCGAACACACCTATCTTCACTCTTTCTACTGTTTAACGCTATGTTGTCCAGCGAACACACCTATCTTCTCTCTTTCTACTGTTTAACGCTATGTTGTCCAGCGAACACACCTGTCTTCTCTCTTTCTACTGTTTAACGCTATGTTGTCCAGCGAACACACCTATCTTCTCTCTTTCTACTGTTTAACGCTATGTTGTCCAAATACCATACGTGTCTTCTCTCTTTCTACTGTTTAACGCTATGTTGTCCAGCGAACACACCTATCTTCTCTCTTTCTATTGTTTAACGTTATGTTGTCCAGCGAACACACCTTTCTTCTCACTTTCTACTGTTTAACGCTATGTTGTCCAGCGAACACACCTATCTTCTCTCTTTCTACTGTTTAATGCTATGTTGTCCAGCGAACACACCTTTCTTCTCTCTTTCTACTGTTTAACGCTATGTTGTCCAGCGAACATACCGTTTTCTCTCTCTTTCTACTGTTTAACGCTATGTTGTCCAGCGAACACACCTTTCTTCTCTCTTTCTACTGTTTAACGCTATGTTGTCCAGCGAACACACCTTTCTTCTCTCTTTCTACTGTTTAACGCTATGTTGTCCAGCGAACACACCTATCTTCTCTCTTTCTACTGTTTAACGCTATGTTGTCCAGCGAACACACCTTTCTTCTCTCTTTCTACTGTTTAACGCTATGTTGTCCAGCGAACACACCTTTCTTCTCTCTTTCTACTGTTTAACGCTATGTTGTCCAGCGAACACACCTTTCTTCTCTCTTTCTACTGTTTAACGCTATGTTGTCCAGCGAACACACCTTTCTTCTCTCTTTCTACTGTTTAACGCTATGTTGTCCAGCGAACACACCTTTCTTCTCTCTTTCTACTGTTTAACGCTATGTTGTCCAGGGAACATACAATTCTCCTCTCTTTCCACTGTTTATCTCTAGGTTGTCCAAGGAACATACAATTCTCCTTTCTTTCCACTGTTTACAGCTAGGTTGTCCAGGGAACATACAATTCTCCTCTCTTTCCACTGTTTATAGCTAGGTTGTCCAGGGAGCATACAATTCTCCTCTCTTTCCACTGTTTATAGCTAGGTTGTCCAGGGAACATACAATTCTCCTCTCTTTCCACTGTTTATAGCTGGGTTGTCCAGGGAACATACAATTCTCCTCTCTTTCCACTTTTTATAGCTGGGTTGTCCATGGAACATACAATTCTCCTCTCTTTCCACTGTTTATAGCTGGTTTGTCCAGGGAACATACAATTCTCCTCTCTTTCCACTGTTTATAGCTAGGTTGTCCAAGGAACATACAATTCTCCTCTCTTTCCACTGTTTATCGCTAGGTTGTCCAGGGAACATACAATTCTCCTTTCTTTCCACTGTTTACAGCTAGGTTGTCCAGGGAACATACAATTCTCCTCTCTTTCCACTGTTTATAGCTAGGTTGTCCAGGGAGCATACAATTCTCCTCTCTTTCCACTGTTTATAGCTAGGTTGTCCAGGGAACATACAATTCTCCTCTCTTTCCACTGTTTATAGCTGGGTTGTCCAGGGAACATACAATTCTCCTCTCTTTCCACTTTTTATAGCTGGGTTGTCCATGGAACATACAATTCTCCTCTCTTTCCACTGTTTATAGCTGGTTTGTCCAGGGAACATACAATTCTCCTCTCTTTCCACTGTTTATAGCTAGATTGTCCAAGGAACATACAATTCTCCTCTCTTTCCACTGTTTATCGCTAGGTTGTCCAGGGAACATACAATTCTCCTCTCTTTCCACTGTTTATAGCTAGGTTGTCCAGGGAACATACAATTCTCATCTCTTTCCAATGTTTATAGCTAGGTTGTCCAGGGAACATACAATTCTCTTCTCTTTCCACTGTTTATCGCTAGGTTGTCCAGGGAACATACAATTCTCCTCTCTTTCCACTGTTTATAGCTAGGTTGTCCAGGGAACATACAATTCACCTCTCTTTCCACTGTTTATAGCTAGGTTGTCCAGGGAACATACAATTCTCCTCTCTTTCCACTGTTTATAGCTAGGTTGTCCAGGAAACATACAATTCTCCTCTCTTTCCACTGTTTATAGCTAGGTTGTCCAGGGAACATACAATTCTCATCTCTTTCCAATGTTAATAGCTAGGTTGTCCAGGGAACATACAATTCTCCTCTCTTTCCACTGTTTATAGCTAGGTTGTCCAGGGAACATACAATTCTCCTCTCTTTCCACTGTTTATAGCTAGGTTGTCCAGGGAACATTCAATTCTCCTCTCTTTCCACTGTTTATAGCTAGGTTGTCCAGGGAGCATACAATTCTCCTCTCTTTCCACTGTTTATAGCTAGGTTGTCCAGGAAACATACAATTCTCCTCTCTTTCCACTGTTTATAGCTGGGTTGTTCAGGGAACATACAATTCTCATCTCTTTCCAATGTTTATAGCTAGGTTGTCCAGGGAACATACAATTCTCCTCTCTTTGCACTGTTTATCGCGACGTTGTCCATGGTCTACCTCTCTTACATCTTCACTCTGGACTCTGGGGCTCATTGTATGGTAGCTGTTGTGGTTGTTTCTGGATCTCTTCTGAACACGTGACTTACCTACCCATAAAGTCTGCCTTTTATTGTCCTGCACATATTTTTGCTGCATCCCTTGAGCAGTTGTTGGTTCCTAATTGTATTTGTGGCTAGAATATTAAACATATTTTGTTGATGCATCTTTCGAACAGTTTTTTGTGTGTTGCTAAATGTATTTGCTTAGAATAGTAGAAATTGTATTTACTCAAGCAGGTTTTATTAGTTTATGGCAGTCTCGCAGTGTGGTAGCTCAGGGAGAAGACTGAGAAACGGATGTCCCGAGGGCAACATAATTATATCTATCCATTGGCCTTTCGAGCCGTAGCCGGCCCATAGGGCGTAGACCAAGATACTCCTTCATCTGAATTTTTGTTCTAGCGGTTTTCAATTCTTTTAAAGATATTTTATCAAATCTCGCCATTTGTCTCTGTTCTGTGCAAGCAGCTCTATCTCATTGAGGAAGCCGATTCCTGCTGCTCTTGCCTCTCTCATCAATGTTCTTCTTAGCGTCTCTCTGGGTCTTCCTCTTTTTCTTTTACCTGTTGTTTCCCACATGAGGGCTTGCTTACCTATTCGGTTATTATCTCTTCTCATCACATGTCCAACATATGACCATCGTCTTTTTTTGATTACTGAAGATATTAGTGGTTGATTGGTGATTTCTCTAATTTCCTCGTTTGTTTTGAATTCGTTCCATGCTATACCAAGTATTTTCATTAGACATTTATTTTCGAATGCGTTCAACTTTGTTTGAAACATAATTAGGGGTGCACAATTTCGCAACAAAAAATAATTAGTAATATTAAATGTAAAAAAATCAACTGGAAAGGCAATATTCGCTTTTACCCGGAGAGCTAGCAACTCATAATATGCCACTGCAGTCACTAATGTCGTAGTTGGCGCGGAGAAGATGGGGCGGCTTATTAAGAAAGTTGGTTAATTTCAAGACATAGATGATATAGAGAAATGTGCTGTGTGAAACAATGCCAGGGCCCAGGAAGCAGTACTTTATATTCTATTCGATAATTTATTTTCAGTTGTTTGTTTAAATTTCAGCGTCCATCTCCGTCAAACTAATTGTCATTTGCTCTTGAAATCAAACGTCATTGGCACAGTAGATCTGATGTTTGTACCAGCTATTTGAACCGCACGATTTTGAACGGGAGACAACGAGAAATGCTATTAAAAGCGAACAAATACGAATACGGAAAATGAAACAGTTGCGTTCTTAAATATGGACGAAGAACTATTTTCTTTTCAATTAAATTGTTTAAAACAGTGCAACAATGATGCATACTGTATGCGTAAGATGAAGATTCGTATGATACAAACACATAGTGAATATCGAAATTGTACTTAATTGTACTTTCCTTTGTCTTTGTTGTCTCTTTTCAGCGCTGATACAGAACGGAGTGTTCTTTTAGAGTGCATGCTCTGTAGTGTCTGACATGGTACCCATCGTTAAACATAATTGATCTGTCCTCGTTCTAGGTCTCAGCTAAAAGTTGTGCAATCAATGCTACCATACTTGAGCTCTGGATTCAAGAACACCAAGAAAATAAATGCTACCGACAAGAAATGTGTAAGATGCATTACAGGAAAGAGAGATACGATAAGAAATGAAGAACTAAGAAAAGAGTTAGGAAGAATTCCCGCCATAGAATATACAAAGAAACAATAGATTAAATAGTTTGACCACGTGATAAGACAGAAAAGCTAAAACACAAAATAACGAATCCCTCAGTAAACTCTCTGAAAACAGCAGACCCAAGGGCCGACAACGAAAAAATGTAGATTGAAAGAATATTAGAAACACTGGAAAACATAACAGTAGGAAAGGTCAGCAGAGGGGGTAAAAATACCGCAAACTATATCTCCCCTCGATGTTAAAAGACAAATGAGAAAGGAGAGAAGCCGTTCCTTGTTTTTTATTCTTACACGTTGCTTCTTGGCGCTAATGCTCTCTGTGGTGATCATGTGACAACCTAAGCCGTTTAATCTCCTGTTACTGGGGATCCATTACTGATGTAACCACAACTCTTTTTCTAATATAGTAATTCCTGGTTCGTCATCTCCTTGTTACATCAATTAACAAAGATGAACTTACACTTATACAGCAGTTGGATAAATGCACAAACAACAGAGAACAATCGGCAGGCCAAAGCAGGATTCGAGTCCCCTACTTCTCGATACGGTGCCTTATACTAGAAAGATTTACACTTCAATGCCTGATTCGTGCCGCTTATTCTTCTCTGTTTTCTGTTTGTACATTTTTACAAGGGCTGTAAGAATAAACATGTTTTTATGTCATTTATGTTTAGCTCTTATCCCGGAGTTTCCCCTCTATAATAAATATTGATTTATTTATTACTGTCTTCACTCTAAATTTTGGAAATTATAACACATGCACATTCATACATTATATATTTTTACCCTCCGATATATAGTACATCTTTCTCTCATTTCATCTCTTGTCCCTCTGTGTATTTCTCCTCGACTCCCCTGATCGATCGTTCTAGATGTAGTAGAATGTATCTGTTTCTCATTTCTTGTTGTTGTTCTCGTTTTCTGAAGAATGCCGGATGTAGGCCGAAACGTCAATATTTTGTAGTGCTCCTTTATTGTAAAGCTGTCGCCATATCTTATAACAGTATACGTTACACCCCACTACTAACTCCTTGTTATTAGCTTTACACCGCAGTTCTTCAATTAATTGCATGTTCCATACATGTTTAATACACCCCCGCCCCCTTTTAATATAACATTTAGAATACCCTTGCTGTGTGTCAAAAGCAGCAAGTATTTCAACCTATTTAACATATATTTGAAAATAGGAAATAGAATAGCACCTAGAAAGGAATTCCCGAAACATTGTTGTCATCCCATATTCTAGTCACGTGAGAACGTGTCACCTATGAATTACCAGCACATATGTTCGGGTAAAGAGCACGCTGTTGACTTATGTATTGAGAAGCATGGTTCGACTCGACATGTATCTCTGATTTTGTTATGGATTCCCCCACCACCCCCACTGCTGTATAAATAAATACTTGCGCCCCCCCCCCCCTTCTTGTAGTTTATCTCTCTCCTCGGAGTTCCCCTTTATACTAAATATTTATTTGTTGGCTACAGTCTCACAATGTTACAGTGGCGTATTCTCTATGCTACCGCAGCTACCGACGCTAGCCTTTAACATATTAACGAATTAAAAAAGGAAATAATAATTTATTATATTTTAAAATAATTATATTACACATTTTCGAATATTCTAATACACATTTCGTAGGCCAATATGATTTATTTGCGTTGGTACGCATTTATTAAAGCAAGGTTTTCCTCTGGCCACTATAACGTTTGTGAATGAAACAGAAACTACTCTACGATAGTAGATTGAAACCGCTAGTGATTAGAGATACATTTCTCATCCATCGGCACTAGTAAATTAACGACCTTGACATTCAAAAAAGGCAGCGAAAAGAATACGGCTGAAGCTACCTATACAGAATGCGGTTTCATTGGTTATTTTTAGCTCTAGCCAACTAGAAGTGTTACAAAGTGAAAGTGAAACTATGTTTGATTACTGGAACTTCCTTACCAATTTATAATTACGTTATGCGCCATTTTTTTTTTTTATCTCTAGACATTTTCGTCCCAAACAAGACGGATAGAATTTACATATAAATAAGTAAGTAATTTCAAATGTAGTGATGTCATTAGAAAATATTACTTCATGTTAGCCTACTGAATATAATGTGTGTGTTTATTTATTATGTCAGCGGTGGCCCAGATCCCAAACCCAGTATACGCCACTGTATTGTTATATTTAATACTATTAGACGTCGCGTTTCTGTTGCGGCGATTTTTTCTTCTCTCTTTCTTTGCCTTTTCCATGTTTGACATTTGATAGCAGTTAATACTTATTATATAAACTCATGTTTAATTACTGAATTAGATGGCACGACCACCCTATTTTGTTTAGAACGCGTTCAAAGCTTTGTGTGCTTACAATGTTGAATGTATTTTTTTTACACGCTTCCTCATAATAACTCAGTTTATTAGTCCGTGACCTTGGCGGTCGTTAAAACAGTCAAAAGTAAAGTACCCCGTCACGCCAAGTGACGTATAGGGAATATGGTGTTAGTGACCATAGATTTTACAGACCTTCGGCACGTGATTGTTGAGGTAATGTGGTCGGTATCACGCCCGCGCCTCTTTACTTTCCCAGAAAAAAATGCGGTACCCATTTTAGGTTGGGTGAAGCCGTCGATTGTGATCGAACCCTACCTCTTGTCCTTTGTAGTCCAGTCCACTAACCACTGAGCTATCGCAGCTCCCTTAGCGGGTCGTTGGAGCACCTTTTATGACGTTTTAACAGTTTTCTCCTACCAAGGTCTGAAGATAAATAACTGCTTTTTGAGTTATGACGAGGGTTAATTCTCTCTACACTCTGATGTTGTCTTCCCATCGCATTCTGTTTTTCTGTGTATCTGTAAGTCTTGTGCATGTTGAAAGTGGCTAACTAAGCTAAGCTGTCAATAAATTAGTGAATAATTGGACAAAGTTCGAAAAAGCGAAATTTATAGAAATGTGTGGTCAGGATCTCAGATAATTTATTTTGAGCACCTTTTGAGTTTAGGGAGCACCGATAGCTCAGTCGTTAGTGAACTGGACTACGAAAGATTAGAGGTCGAATCCTGATCGACGGCTTCCGGGTTCACCAGTCTTAAATGGATACCGGATTTTTTTTGGGGAAAGTATTGCGACACGGGCGTAATACCGACCATTTACCCCAAAAATCATGTGCTGAAGGTCTGTAAAAATGATGGTCACTAACACCATATTCCACATAGTTGGCACGACGGGCTCTTTTCTTTTACCTCCTCTTGCATTTGTTTGGATAACATTCGAGCTTGGAAATTATTTTGCCGGTTTGGGCGAATTTTGTTGAGTTCATATAGCATGCACCTTTGACAGTTATCATGCTAAGTTTTGTGTAATAAATGATGTCAACTAAAGAAAGGTTCCCTCCCCTCCATTTAAAGCGTATGGGGAATAGTGACCACATTTTTCTACGATACATTTTTAGGTGGTTTGGTCGGTATCATGCAAAGCCGCCCTTGGATTCCAGAAAATCTGTGATACCCATTTCTAAAGGCTAGGTGAACCTTGGAGTTTTGTCTCTCCGATAAAAATTCCATCACGTCTGAGAACTGAACCTAGACCCTTTTGATCAGGAAGCGAGAACACTAACCGCTCAACCACAGAGGCCAATAAATTGTGTAGCAAATTAAAATCGTGAAAATATCAATAAAACTAGGAGAGAATGATGAAAAGCATGACCATACTTTTATTAGGACATTTGGACTCAATATTTAAAATCGTCTGAAGTGATTTCGCGTTTATAAATGAGTTTAAAATGTCTGGCAAGGTCTGCTAGCTTTGATTGAATGCTAGCTGCAGACCAAGACGACAAAGGACATAATCATACATCGACGTTTAACTATTAACATTATAATACATTAACTATTAACATTATAATACATTATCTATTAACATTAAAAATACATTATCCATAATATACGCAGCAAACTGCGTGTTATATTTCATTTCATAACAACTACTTGGTTCAAATAAAAAGAGTAGTTGTAGTGGCTGGTGGGGAATTTAAAAATAAACGAATTATCATTGGTCGTGGTAAGATACTATGTAAAGCATATCTATTTATATCTTCGGGACTTTCACCCTTATAGGCCGATATAATTCTCTATGTTTATTTTATCGTCTACATTCGTTTAAAGTCAAGCAATATCACTGCAGATGTCATATAAGAATTAGAAGTCGATGTGTTTACTTCGTAAACGGCAGATACACTATTAGAACTTCACGGAACGATTTGGATTCACCACTAGCGTTCTTCTCCTTCTCAACAGAACTGTGCCCTCATTCATTGTTTACTACTAATAAAGAGTAACAATAAAGGGTAGAAACTAATTCTGTGGTTAGTGCACATTTTTGAATGAATTTGATGTTTCTCGCATATTTTTAAACGTATTTTTATTTGTTTGCTTATTCATTTTTCGTGGTCGTGCAACTTTTGTGTGACTTCATTGTTATTTTTCATTTATTATTATACTCTAGTGGTACAACTTCAATGGCATTTCATTAATCATTTCTCGTATCCTTTAGCTGCACTGTAGGTGTGATTTTCTCGTTTCTTTTTTTTTTTTGTTTTTACGTTAAAAATGACTACCAGAACTAACATCACAGTCTTTACGTTTTACTTTAGTTAAAAAAAAAACATTTCTTGTGTTTGTTTTACTATTTTTGTAAACTGTTCTCCAATTATTTAGAGCAGCGCAACATTGTAAAGAGAATATATTCACATGTAATTAAAGAATGAACGAGGAAGAAGAAGAAATAAGTATGTAGGTCTATATAGTGTTTCATTGTTATATGTATGTTGTGATGCAGATAATGGAGCTGGGAAGTAAATTTGTCTACCTTGGAAATGTTGAGGAGGATGAAGAAGAAGTTGCGGTGTCCAGTGTTAATGGCGTCGTTCTTGCTGACAGCGATAGTGATGACAGCATTGATGATGGGGAGGTAAGAAGACATTTGAAGAATATCTAAATCACAACGAAATAATTGATGCAAAAATGAACATAAAAGCACGGTTAGCTGTTTAATATAATGTTATGTTTTTTTTACGTTTTCTGTCACGTTACTAGCGATCCCGGATGCTATTTAATATATCACTGTACACACACATGCACAAATATCCACACACACACACACACACAATCACACACAGAGAGAGAGAGAGAGAGAGAGAGATAAAAGGTAAATGTGTGTCACTCTTTAGGTCGGAGCTAAATTATTATTAGATGAGATCGATGAAATGTCAGTGCACAGTATGGGAGAGAAGTGAATCATAGACAAACTGTTCAGTTCTATAATTTCAATGAAGCTGTCATTAAGCAACAAAAAAGACCACGTTTGTGTTGCACCCTCTCACACAAAAAAAATAAATTAAATAACTCTCACAAAAAAAAAAAAAAAAAAAAAAAAAAATCATAATTTCTGTACCGGGTATGTCCACCTTGATCTGTTATTACTGACTGCCCGCGCCTTCTCATCGAGTCAACGCCACGTCTGGATGCTGGGGCATGTTATAACATTCTTCTTCCAACGCTTGGACCAGCTGATGGTGATTTTCAGGAGTGATCCGTCTTCTTCACACCCTGCGATCTAGTTTGTCCTATATGTGCTCAGTGGGAGACAAGTCTGGGCAAACAGCTGGCCATGGTAAGACATCGATCTGATGTTGTTGAAAGTGATCTCTGACTATACGTGTCACATGTGCTCAGTGGGAGACAAGTCTGGAGAAACAGTTGGCCATGGCAAGACATGGATCTGATGTTGTTGAAAGTGATCTCTGACTATACGTGTCACATGCGCTCAGTGGGAGACAAGTCTGGAGAAACAGTTGGCCATGGTAAGACATGGATCTGATGTTGAAAGTCATCCCTGACTATACGTGTCACATGTGCTCAGTGGGAGACAAGTCTGGGCAAACAGCTGGCCATGGTAAGATATCGATCTGATGTTGTTGAAAGTGATCCCTGACTATACGTGTCACATGTGCTCAGTGGGAGACAAACCTGGGCAAACAGATGGCCATGGTAAGACATGGATCTGATGTTGAAAGTGATCTCTGACTATACGTGTCACATGTGCTCAGTGGGAGACAAGTCTGGGCAAACAGATGGCCATAGTAAGACATGGATCTGATGTTGTTGAAAGTGATCCCTGACTATACGTGTCACATGTGCTCAGTGGGAGACAAGTCTGGGCAAACAGATGGCCATGGTAAGACATGGATCTGATGTTGAAAGTGATCTCTGACTATACGTGTCACATGTGCTCAGTGGGAGACAAGTCTGGGCAAACAGCTGGCCATGGTAAGACATCGATCTGATGTTGTTGAAAGTGATCCCTGACTATACGTGTCACATGTGCTCAGTGGGAGACAAGTCTGGAGAAACAGCTGGCCATGGTAAGACATCGATCTGATGTTGTTGAAAGTGATCCCTGACTATACGTGTCACATGTGCTCAGTGGGAGACAAGTCTGGAGAAACAGTTGGCCATGGTAAGACATGGATCTGATGTTGAAAGTGATCCCTGACTATACGTGTCACATGTGCTCAGTGGGAGACAAGTCTGGAGAAACAGTTGGCCATGGTAAGACATGGATCTGATGTTGAAAGTGATCTCTGACTATACGTGTCACATGTGCTCAGTGGGAGACAAGTCTGGAGAAACAGTTGGCCATGATAAGACATGGATCTGATGTTGAAAGTGATCTCTGACTATACGTGTCACATGTGCTCAGTGGGAGACAAGTCTGGAGAAACAGTTGGCCATGGTAAGACATGGATCTGATGTTGAAAGTGATCCCTGACTATACGTGTCACATGTGCTCAGTGGGAGACAAGTCTGGAGAAACAGTTGGCCATGGTAAGACATGGATCTGATGTTGTTGAAAGTGATCTCTGACTATACGTGTCACATGCGCTCAGTGGGAGACAAGTCTGGAGAAACAGTTGGCCATGGTAAGACATGGATCTGATGTTGTTGAAAGTGATCTCTGACTATACGTGTCACATGCGCTCAGTGGGAGACAGGTCAGGGAAAACAGCTGGCCATGGTAAGTCATGGATCTGATGTTGTTGAAAGTGATCCCTGACTATACGTGTCACATGTGCTCAGTGGGAGACAGGTCTGGGCAAACAGCTGGCCATGGTAAGACATGGATCTGATGTTGTTGAAAGTGATCTCTGACTATACGTGTCACATGCGCTCAGTGGGAGACAAGTCTGGAGAAACAGTTGGCCATGGTAAGACATGGATCTGATGTTGTTGAAAGTGATCTCTGACTATACGTGTCACATGCGCTCAGTGGGAGACAAGTCTGGGCAAACAGCTGGCCATGGTAAGACATGGATCTGATGTTGAAAGTGATCTCTGACTATACGTGTCACATGTGCTTAGTGGGAGACAAGTCTGGAGAAACAGTTGGCCGTGGTAAGACATGGATCTGATGTTGAAAGTGATCTCTGACTATACGTGTCACATGTGCTCAGTGGGAGACAAGTCTGGGCAAACAGATGGCCATGGTAAGACATGGATCTGATGTTGTTGAAAGTGATCCCTGACTATACATGTCACATGTGCTCAGTGGGAGACAAGTCTGGGCAAACAGCTGGCCATGGTAAGACATCGATCTGATGTTGTTGAAAGTGATCCCTGACTATACGTGTCACATGTGCTCAGTGGGAGACAAGTCTGGAGAAACAGCTGGCCATGGTAAGACATCGATCTGATGTTGTTGAAAGTGATCCCTGACTATACGTGTCACATGTGCTCAGTGGGAGACAAGTCTGGAGAAACAGTTGGCCATGGTAAGACATGGATCTGATGTTGAAAGTGATCCCTGACTATACGTGTCACATGTGCTCAGTGGGAGACAAATCTGGAGAAACAGTTGGCCATGGTAAGACATGGATCTGATGTTGAAAGTGATCTCTGACTATACGTGTCACATGTGCTCAGTGGGAGACAAGTCTGGAGAAACAGTTGGCCATGGTAAGACATGGATCTGATGTTGAAAGTGATCTCTGACTATACGTGTCACATGTGCTCAGTGGGAGACAAGTCTGGAGAAACAGTTGGCCATGGTAAGACATGGATCTGATGTTGAAAGTGATCCCTGACTATACGTGTCACATGTGCTCAGTGGGAGACAAGTCTGGAGAAACAGTTGGCCATGGTAAGACATGGATCTGATGTTGTTGAAAGTGATCTCTGACTATACGTGTCACATGCGCTCAGTGGGAGACAAGTCTGGAGAAACAGTTGGCCATGGTAAGACATGGATCTGATGTTGTTGAAAGTGATCTCTGACTATACGTGTCACATGCGCTCAGTGGGAGACAGGTCAGGGAAAACAGCTGGCCATGGTAAGTCTTGGATCTGATGTTGTTGAAAGTGATCCCTGACTATACGTGTCACATGTGCTCAGTGGGAGACAGGTCTGGGCAAACAGCTGGCCATGGTAAGACATGGATCTGATGTTGTTGAAAGTGATCTCTGACTATACGTGTCACATGCGCTCAGTGGGAGACAAGTCTGGAGAAACAGTTGGCCATGGTAAGACATGGATCTGATGTTGTTGAAAGTGATCTCTGACTATACGTGTCACATGCGCTCAGTGGGAGACAAGTCTGGGCAAACAGCTGGCCATGGTAAGACATGGATCTGATGTTGAAAGTGATCTCTGACTATACGTGTCACATGTGCTTAGTGGGAGACAAGTCTGGAGAAACAGTTGGCCGTGGTAAGACATGGATCTGATGTTGAAAGTGATCTCTGACTATACGTGTCACATGTGCTCAGTGGGAGACAAGTCTGGGCAAACAGATGGCCATGGTAAGACATGGATCTGATGTTGTTGAAAGTTATCCCTGACTATACATGTCACATGTGCTCAGTGGGAGACAAGTCTGGGCAAACAGCTGGCCATGGTAAGACATCGATCTGATGTTGTTGAAAGTGATCCATGACTATACGTGTCACATGTGCTCAGTGGGAGACAAGTCTTGAGAAACAGTTGGCCATGGTAAGACATGGATCTGATGTTGAAAGTGATCCCTGACTATACGTGTCACATGTGCTCAGTGGGAGACAAGTCTGGAGAAACAGTTGGCCATGGTAAGACATGGATCTGATGTTGAAAGTGATCCCTGACTATACGTGTCACATGTGCTCAGTGGGAGACAAGTCTGGAGAAACAGTTGGCCATGGTAAGACATGGATCTGATGTTGTTGAAAGTGATCCCTGACTATACGTGTCACATGTGCTCAGTGGGAGACAAGTCTGGAGAAACAGTTGGCCATGGTAAGACATGGATCTGATGTTGAAAGTGATCCCTGACTATACGTGTCACATGTGCTCAGTGGGAGACAAGTCTGGAGAAACAGTTGGCCATGGTAAGACATGGATCAGATGTTGAAAGTGATCTCTGACTATACGTGTCACATGCGCTCTGTGGGAGACAAGTCTGGAGAAACAGTTGGCCATGGTAAGACATGGATCTGATGTGGAAAGTGATCTCTGACTATACGTGTCACATGTGCTCAGTGGGAGACAAGTCTGGAGAAACAGTTGGCCATGTTAAGACATGGATTTGATGTTGAAAGTGATCCCTGACTATACGTGTCACATGTGCTCAGTGGGAGACAAGTCTGGAGAAACAGTTGGCCATGGTAAGACATGGATCTGATGTTGAAAGTGATCCCTGACTATACGTGTCACATGTGCTCAGTGGTAGACAAGTCTGGAGAAACAGCTGGCCATGGTAAGACATCGATCTGATGTTGTTGAAAGTGATCCCTGACTATACGTGTCACATGTGCTCAGTGGGAGACAAGTCTGCGCAAACAGCTGGCCATGGTAAGACATCGATCTGATGTTGTTGAAAGTGATCTCTGACTATACGTGTCACATGTGCTCAATGAGAGACAAGTCTGGAGAAACATTTGGCCAATGTAAGACATCGATCTGATGTTGTTGAAAGTGATCCCTGACTATACGTGTCACATGTGCTCAGTGGGAGACAAGTCTGGGCAAACAGCTGGCCATGGTAAGACATGGATCTGATGTTGTTGAAAGTGATCTCTGACTATACGTGTCACATGTGCTCAGTGGGAGACAAGTCTGGGCAAACAGTTGGCCATGGTAAGACATGGATCTGATGTTGTTGAATGTGATCTCTGACTATACGTGTCACATGTGCTCAGTGGGAGACAAGTCTGGAGAAACAGTTGGCCATGGTAAGACATCGATCTGATGTTGTTGAAAGTGATCTCTGACTATACGTGTCACATGTGCTCAGTGGGAGACAAGTCTGGGCAAACAGCTGGCCATGGTAAGACATGGATCTGATGTTGAAAGTGATCTCTGACTATACGTGTCACATGTGCTCAGTGGGAGACAAGTCTGGAGAAACAGTTGGCCATGGTAAGACATGGATCTGATGTTGAAAGTGATCTCTGACTATACGTGTCACATGTGCTCAGTGGGAGACAAGTCTGGAGAAACAGCTGGCCATGGTAAGACATGGATCTGATGTTGAAAGTGATCTCTGACTATACGTGTCACATGCGCTCAGTGGTAGACAAGTCTGGAGAAACAGTTGGCCATGGTAAGACATGGATCTCATGTTGTTGAAAGTGATCTCTGACTATACGTGTCACATGCGCTCAGTGGGAGACAAGTCTGGAGAAACAGTTGGCCATGGTAAGACATGGATCTGATGTTGAAAGTCATCCCTGACTATACGTGTCACATGTGCTCAGTGGGAGACAAGTCTGGGCAAACAGCTGGCCATGGTAAGTCATGGATCTGATGTTATTGAAAGTGATCCCTGACTATAAGTGTCACATGTGCTCAGTGGGAGACAAGTCTGGGCAAACAGATGGCCATGGTAAGACATCGATCTGATGTTGAAAGTGATCTCTGACTATACGTGTCACATGTGCTCAGTGGGAGACAAGTCTGGGCAAACAGATGGCCATGGTAAGACATGGATCTGATGTTGAAAGTGATCTCTGACTATACGTGTCACATGCGCTCAGTGGGAGACAAGTCTGGAGAAACAGTTGGCCATGGTAAGACATTGATCTGATGTTGAAAGTGATCTCTGACTATACGTGTCACATGCGCTCAGTGGGAGATAAGTCTGGAGAAACAGTTGGCCATGGTAAGTCATGGATCTGATGTTGAAAGTGATCTCTGACTATACGTGTCACATGTGCTCAGTGGGAGACAAGTCTGGGCAAACAGCTGGCCATGGTAAGACATCGATCTGAAGTTTGTTAAAGTGATCCCTGACTATACGTGTCACATGTGCTCAGTGGGAGACAAGTCTGGAGAAACAGTTGGCCGTGGTAAGACATGGATCTGATGTTGTTGAAAGTGATCCCTGACTATACGTGTCACATGTGCTCAGTGGGAGACAAGTCTGGGCAAACAGATGGCCATGGTAAGACATGGATCTGATGTTGTTGAAAGTGATCCCTGACTATACGTGTCACATGTGCTCAGTGGGAGACAAGTCTGGGGAAACAGCTGGCCATGGTAAGACATCGATCTGATGTTGTTGAAAGTGATCCCTGACTATACGTGTCACATGTGCTCAGTGGGAGACAAGTCTGGGCAAACAGATGGTAAGACATGGATCTGATGTTGAAAGTGATCTCTGACTATACGTGTCACATGCGCTCAGTGGGAGACAAGTCTGGAGAAACAGTTGGCCATGGTAAGACATGGATCTGATGTTGAAAGTGATCTCTGACTATACGTGTCACATGCGCTCAGTGGGAGACAAGTCTGGAGAAACAGTTGGCCATGGTAAGACATGGATCTGATGTTGAAAGTGATCTCTGACTATACGTGTCACATGTGCTCAGTGGGAGACAAGTCTGGGCAAACAGCTGGCCATGGTAAGACATCGATCTGAAGTTGTTAAAGTGATCCCTGACTATACGTGTCACATGTGCTCAGTGGGAGACAAGTCTGGAGAAACAGTTGGCCGTGGTAAGACATGGATCTGATGTTGTTGAAAGTGATCCCTGACTATACGTGTCACATGTGCTCAGTGGGAGACAAGTCTGGGCAAACAGATGGCCATGGTAAGACATGGATCTGATGTTGTTGAAAGTGATCCCTGACTATACGTGTCACATGTGCTCAGTGGGAGACAAGTCTGGGGAAACAGCTGGCCATGGTAAGACATCGATCTGATGTTGTTGAAAGTGATCCCTGACTATACGTGTCACATGTGCTCAGTGGGAGACAAGTCTGGGCAAACAGCTGGCCATGGTAAGACATGGATCTGATGTTGTTGAAAGTGATCTCTGACTATACGTGTCACATGCGCTCAGTGGGAGACAAGTCTGGAGAAACAGTTGGCCATGGTAAGACATGCATCTGATGTTGTTGAAAGTGATCTCTGACTATACGTGTCACATGTGCTCAGTGGGAGACAAGTCTGGGCAAACAGCTGGCCATGGTAAGACATGGATCTGATGTTGAAAGTGATCTCTGACTATACGTGTCACATGTGCTCAGTGGGAGACAAGTCTGGAGAAACAGTTGGCCATGGTAAGACATGGATCTGATGTTGAAAGTGATCTCTGACTATACGTGTCACATGTGCTCAGTGGGAGACAAGTCTGGGCAAACAGATGGCCATGGTAAGACATGGATCTGATGTTGTTGAAAGTGATCCCTGACTATACGTGTCACATGTGCTCAGTGGGAGACAAGTCTGGGCAAACAGCTGGCCATGGTAAGACATCGATCTGATGTTGTTGAAATTGATCCCTGACTATACGTGTCACATGTGCTCAGTGGGAGACAAGTCTGGAGAAACAGCTGGCCATGGTAAGACATCGATCTGATGTTGTTGAAAGTGATCCCTGACTATACGTGTCACATGTGCTCAGTGGGAGACAAGTCTGGAGAAACAGTTGGCCATGGTAAGACATGGATCTGATGTTGAAAGTGATCCCTGACTATACGTGTCACATGTGCTCAGTGGGAGACAAGTCTGGAGAAACAGTTGGCCATGGTAAGACATGGATCTGATGTTGAAAGTGATCTCTGACTATACGTGTCACATGTGCTCAGTGGGAGACAAGTCTGGAGAAACAGTTGGCCGTGGTAAGACATGGATCTGATGTTGAAAGTGATCTCTGACTATACGTGTCACATGTGCTCAGTGGGAGACAAGTCTGGGCAAACAGATGGCCATGGTAAGACATGGATCTGATGTTGTTGAAAGTGATCCCTGACTATACGTGTCACATGTGCTCAGTGGGAGACAAGTCTGGGCAAACAGCTGGCCATGGTAAGACATCGATCTGATGTTGTTGAAAGTGATCCTGACTATACGTGTCACATGTGCTCAGTGGGAGACAAGTCTGGAGAAACAGTTGGCCATGGTAAGACATGGATCTGATGTTGAAAGTGATCCCTGACTATACGTGTCACATGTGCTCAGTGGGAGACAAGTCTGGAGAAACAGTTGGCCATGGTAAGACATGGATCTGATGTTGAAAGTGATCCCTGACTATACGTGTCACATGTGCTCAGTGGGAGACAAGTCTGGAGAAACAGTTGGCCATGGTAAGACATGGATCTGATGTTGTTGAAAGTGATCCCTGACTATACGTGTCACATGTGCTCAGTGGGAGACAAGTCTGGAGAAACAGTTGGCCATGGTAAGACATGGATCTGATGTTGAAAGTGATCCCTGACTATACGTGTCACATGTGCTCAGTGGGAGACAAGTCTGGAGAAACAGTTGGCCATGGTAAGACATGGATCTGATGTTGAAAGTGATCTCTGACTATACGTGTCACATGCGCTCTGTGGGAGACAAGTCTGGAGAAACAGTTGGCCATGGTAAGACATGGATCTGATGTGGAAAGTGATCTCTGACTATACGTGTCACATGTGCTCAGTGGGAGACAAGTCTGGAGAAACAGTTGGCCATGGTAAGACATGGATTTGATGTTGAAAGTGATCCCTGACTATACGTGTCACATGTGCTCAGTGGGAGACAAGTCTGGAGAAACAGTTGGCCATGGTAAGACATGGATCTGATGTTGAAAGTGATCCCTGACTATACGTGTCACATGTGCTCAGTGGGAGACAAGTCTGGAGAAACAGCTGGCCATGGTAAGACATCGATCTGATGTTGTTGAAAGTGATCCCTGACTATACGTGTCACATGTGCTCAGTGGGAGACAAGTCTGTGCAAACAGCTGGCCATGGTAAGACATCGATCTGATGTTGTTGAAAGTGATCTCTGACTATACGTGTCACATGTGCTCAGTGGGAGACAAGTCTGGAGAAACATTTGGCCATGTAAGACATCGATCTGATGTTGTTGAAAGTGATCCCTGACTATACGTGTCACATGTGCTCAGTGGGAGACAAGTCTGGGCAAACAGCTGGCCATGGTAAGACATGGATCTGATGTTGTTGAAAGTGATCTCTGACTATACGTGTCACATGTGCTCAGTGGGAGACAAGTCTGGGCAAACAGTTGGCCATGGTAAGACATGGATCTGATGTTGTTGAATGTGATCTCTGACTATACGTGTCACATGTGCTCAGTGGGAGACAAGTCTGGAGAAACAGTTGGCCATGGTAAGACATCGATCTGATGTTGTTGAAAGTGATCTCTGACTATACGTGTCACATGTGCTCAGTGGGAGACAAGTCTGGGCAAACAGCTGGCCATGGTAAGACATGGATCTGATGTTGAAAGTGATCTCTGACTATACGTGTCACATGTGCTCAGTGGGAGACAAGTCTGGAGAAACAGTTGGCCATGGTAAGACATGGATCTGATGTTGAAAGTGATCTCTGACTATACGTGTCACATGTGCTCAGTGGGAGACAAGTCTGGAGAAACAGCTGGCCATGGTAAGACATGGATCTGATGTTGAAAGTGATCTCTGACTATACGTGTCACATGCGCTCAGTGGTAGACAAGTCTGGAGAAACAGTTGGCCATGGTAAGACATGGATCTCATGTTGTTGAAAGTGATCTCTGACTATACGTGTCACATGCGCTCAGTGGGAGACAAGTCTGGAGAAACAGTTGGCCATGGTAAGACATGGATCTGATGTTGAAAGTGATCCCTGACTATACGTGTCACATGTGCTCAGTGGGAGACAAGTCTGGGCAAACAGCTGGCCATGGTAAGACATGGATCTGATGTTATTGAAAGTGATCCCTGACTATACGTGTCACATGTGCTCAGTGGGAGACAAGTCTGGGCAAACAGATGGCCATGGTAAGACATCGATCTGATGTTGAAAGTGATCTCTGACTATACGTGTCACATGTGCTCAGTGGGAGACAAGTCTGGGCAAACAGTTGGCCATGGTAAGACATGGATCTGATGTTGAAAGTGATCTCTGACTATACGTGTCACATGTGCTCAGTGGGAGACAAGTCTGGAGAAACAGTTGGCCATGGTAAGACATGGATCTGATGTTGAAAGTGATCTCTGACTATACGTGTCACATGTGCTCAGTGGGAGACAAGTCTGGAGAAACAGTTGGCCATGGTAAGACATGGATCTGATGTTGAAAGTGATCTCTGACTATACGTGTCACATGTGCTCAGTGGGAGACAAGTCTGGGCAAACAGCTGGCCATGGTAAGACATCGATCTGATGTTGTTAAAGTGATCCCTGACTATACGTGTCACATGTGCTCAGTGGGAGACAAGTCTGGAGAAACAGTTGGCCATGGTAAGACATGGATCTGATGTTGTTGAAAGTGATCCCTGACTATACGTGTCACATGTGCTCAGTGGGAGACAAGTCTGGGCAAACAGATGGCCATGGTAAGACATGGATCTGATGTTGTTGAAAGTGATCCCTGACTATACGTGTCACATGTGCTCAGTGGGAGACAAGTCTGGGGAAACAGCTGGCCATGGTAAGACATCGATCTGATGTTGTTGAAAGTGATCCCTGACTATACGTGTCACATGTGCTCAGTGGGAGACAAGTCTGGGCAAACAGATGGTAAGACATGGATCTGATGTTGAAAGTGATCTCTGACTATACGTGTCACATGTGCTCAGTGGGAGACAAGTCTGGAGAAACAGTTGGCCATGGTAAGACATGGATCTGATGTTGAAAGTGATCTCTGACTATACGTGTCACATGTGCTCAGTGGGAGACAAGTCTGGAGAAACAGTTGGCCATGGTAAGACATGGATCTGATGTTGAAAGTGATCTCTGACTATACGTGTCACATGTGCTCAGTGGGAGACAAGTCTGGGCAAACAGCTGGCCATGGTAAGACATCGATCTGATGTTGAAAGTGATCCCTGACTATACGTGTCACATGTGCTCAGTGGGAGACAAGTCTGGAGAAACAGTTGGCCATGGTAAGACATGGATCTGATGTTGTTGAAAGTGATCCCTGACTATACGTGTCACATGTGCTCAGTGGGAGACAAGTCTGGGCAAACAGATGGCCATGGTAAGACATGGATCTGATGTTGTTGAAAGTGATCCCTGACTATACGTGTCACATGTGCTCAGTGGGAGACAAGTCTGGGAAACAGCTGGCCATGGTAAGACATGGATCTGATGTTGTTGAAAGTGATCCCTGACTATACGTGTCACATGTGCTCAGTGGGAGACAAGTCTGGGCAAACAGCTGGCCATGGTAAGACATGGATCTGATGTTGTTGAAAGTGATCTCTGACTATACGTGTCACATGTGCTCAGTGGGAGACAAGTCTGGAGAAACAGTTGGCCATGGTAAGACATGCATCTGATGTTGTTGAAAGTGATCTCTGACTATACGTGTCACATGTGCTCAGTGGGAGACAAGTCTGGGCAAACAGCTGGCCATGGTAAGACATGGATCTGATGTTGAAAGTGATCTCTGACTATACGTGTCACATGTGCTCAGTGGGAGACAAGTCTGGAGAAACAGTTGGCCGTGGTAAGACATGGATCTGATGTTGAAAGTGATCTCTGACTATACGTGTCACATGTGCTCAGTGGGAGACAAGTCTGGGCAAACAGATGGCCATGGTAAGACATGGATCTGATGTTGTTGAAAGTGATCCCTGACTATACGTGTCACATGTGCTCAGTGGGAGACAAGTCTGGGCAAACAGCTGGCCATGGTAAGACATCGATCTGATGTTGTTGAAAGTGATCCCTGACTATACGTGTCACATGTGCTCAGTGGGAGACAAGTCTGGAGAAACAGCTGGCCATGGTAAGACATCGATCTGATGTTGTTGAAAGTGATCCCTGACTATACGTGTCACATGTGCTCAGTGGGAGACAAGTCTGGAGAAACAGTTGGCCATGGTAAGACATGGATCTGATGTTGAAAGTGATCCCTGACTATACGTGTCACATGTGCTCAGTGGGAGACAAGTCTGGAGAAACAGTTGGCCATGGTAAGACATGGATCTGATGTTGAAAGTGATCTCTGACTATACGTGTCACATGTGCTCAGTGGGAGACAAGTCTGGAGAAACAGTTGGCCATGGTAAGACATGGATCTGATGTTGAAAGTGATCTCTGACTATACGTGTCACATGTGCTCAGTGGGAGACAAGTCTGGAGAAACAGTTGGCCATGGTAAGACATGGATCTGATGTTGAAAGTGATCCCTGACTATACGTGTCACATGTGCTCAGTGGGAGACAAGTCTGGAGAAACAGTTGGCCATGGTAAGACATGGATCTGATGTTGTTGAAAGTGATCTCTGACTATACGTGTCACATGCGCTCAGTGGGAGACAAGTCTGGAGAAACAGTTGGCCATGGTAAGACATGGATCTGATGTTGTTGAAAGTGATCTCTGACTATACGTGTCACATGCGCTCAGTGGGAGACAGGTCTGGGAAAACAGCTGGCCATGGTAAGTCATGGATCTGATGTTGTTGAAAGTGATCCCTGACTATACGTGTCACATGTGCTCAGTGGGAGACAGGTCTGTGCAAACAGCTGGCCATGGTAAGACATGGATCTGATGTTGTTGAAAGTGATCTCTGACTATACGTGTCACATGCGCTCAGTGGGAGACAAGTCTGGAGAAACAGTTGGCCATGGTAAGACATGGATCTGATGTTGTTGAAAGTGATCTCTGACTATACGTGTCACATGCGCTCAGTGGGAGACAAGTCTGGGCAAACAGCTGGCCATGGTAAGACATGGATCTGATGTTGAAAGTGATCTCTGACTATACGTGTCACATGTGCTTAGTGGGAGACAAGTCTGGAGAAACAGTTGGCCGTGGTAAGACATGGATCTGATGTTGAAAGTGATCTCTGACTATACGTGTCACATGTGCTCAGTGGGAGACAAGTCTGGGCAAACAGATGGCCATGGTAAGACATGGATCTGATGTTGTTGAAAGTGATCCCTGACTATACATGTCACATGTGCTCAGTGGGAGACAAGTCTGGGCAAACAGCTGGCCATGGTAAGACATCGATCTGATGTTGTTGAAAGTGATCCATGACTATACGTGTCACATGTGCTCAGTGGGAGACAAGTCTGGAGAAACAGTTGGCCATGGTAAGACATGGATCTGATGTTGAAAGTGATCCCTGACTATACGTGTCACATGTGCTCAGTGGGAGACAAGTCTGGAGAAACAGTTGGCCATGGTAAGACATGGATCTGATGTTGAAAGTGATCCCTGACTATACGTGTCACATGTGCTCAGTGGGAGACAAGTCTGGAGAAACAGTTGGCCATGGTAAGACATGGATCTGATGTTGTTGAAAGTGATCCCTGACTATACGTGTCACATGTGCTCAGTGGGAGACAAGTCTGGAGAAACAGTTGGCCATGGTAAGAATGGATCTGATGTTGTTGAAAGTGATCCCTGACTATACGTGTCACATGTGCTCAGTGGGAGACAAGTCTGGAGAAACAGTTGGCCATGGTAAGACATGGATCAGATGTTGAAAGTGATCTCTGACTATACGTGTCACATGCGCTCTGTGGGAGACAAGTCTGGAGAAACAGTTGGCCATGGTAAGACATGGATCTGATGTGGAAAGTGATCTCTGACTATACGTGTCACATGTGCTCAGTGGGAGACAAGTCTGGAGAAACAGTTGGCCATGTTAAGACATGGATTTGATGT
Source organism: Megaustenia siamemsis (assembly GCA_032433765.1). Classification (NCBI taxonomy): domain Eukaryota; kingdom Metazoa; phylum Mollusca; class Gastropoda; order Stylommatophora; family Ariophantidae; genus Megaustenia; species Megaustenia siamemsis. The sequence continues at coordinate 55,688,636 of JAVIAB010000050.1, read as the reverse complement.
TGAAAGTGATCCCTGACTATACGTGTCACATGTGCTCAGTGGGAGACAAGTCTGGAGAAACAGTTGGCCATGGTAAGACATGGATCTGATGTTGAAAGTGATCCCTGACTATACGTGTCACATGTGCTCAGTGGTAGACAAGTCTGGAGAAACAGCTGGCCATGGTAAGACATCGATCTGATGTTGTTGAAAGTGATCCCTGACTATACGTGTCACATGTGCTCAGTGGGAGACAAGTCTGGGCAAACAGCTGGCCATGGTAAGACATCGATCTGATGTTGTTGAAAGTGATCTCTGACTATACGTGTCACATGTGCTCAATGAGAGACAAGTCTGGAGAAACATTTGGCCATGTAAGACATCGATCTGATGTTGTTGAAAGTGATCCCTGACTATACGTGTCACATGTGCTCAGTGGGAGACAAGTCTGGGCAAACAGCTGGCCATGGTAAGACATGGATCTGATGTTGTTGAAAGTGATCTCTGACTATACGTGTCACATGTGCTCAGTGGGAGACAAGTCTGGGCAAACAGTTGGCCATGGTAAGACATGGATCTGATGTTGTTGAATGTGATCTCTGACTATACGTGTCACATGTGCTCAGTGGGAGACAAGTCTGGAGAAACAGTTGGCCATGGTAAGACATCGATCTGATGTTGTTGAAAGTGATCTCTGACTATACGTGTCACATGTGCTCAGTGGGAGACAAGTCTGGGCAAACAGCTGGCCATGGTAAGACATGGATCTGATGTTGAAAGTGATCTCTGACTATACGTGTCACATGTGCTCAGTGGGAGACAAGTCTGGAGAAACAGTTGGCCATGGTAAGACATGGATCTGATGTTGAAAGTGATCTCTGACTATACGTGTCACATGTGCTCAGTGGGAGACAAGTCTGGAGAAACAGCTGGCCATGGTAAGACATGGATCTGATGTTGAAAGTGATCTCTGACTATACGTGTCACATGCGCTCAGTGGTAGACAAGTCTGGAGAAACAGTTGGCCATGGTAAGACATGGATCTCATGTTGTTGAAAGTGATCTCTGACTATACGTGTCACATGCGCTCAGTGGGAGACAAGTCTGGAGAAACAGTTGGCCATGGTAAGACATGGATCTGATGTTGAAAGTGATCCCTGACTATACGTGTCACATGTGCTCAGTGGGAGACAAGTCTGGGCAAACAGCTGGCCATGGTAAGACATGGATCTGATGTTATTGAAAGTGATCCCTGACTATACGTGTCACATGTGCTCAGTGGGAGACAAGTCTGGGCAAACAGATGGCCATGGTAAGACATCGATCTGATGTTGAAAGTGATCTCTGACTATACGTGTCACATGTGCTCAGTGGGAGACAAGTCTGGGCAAACAGATGGCCATGGTAAGACATGGATCTGATGTTGAAAGTGATCTCTGACTATACGTGTCACATGCGCTCAGTGGGAGACAAGTCTGGAGAAACAGTTGGCCATGGTAAGACATGGATCTGATGTTGAAAGTGATCTCTGACTATACGTGTCACATGCGCTCAGTGGGAGACAAGTCTGGAGAAACAGTTGGCCATGGTAAGACATGGATCTGATGTTGAAAGTGATCTCTGACTATACGTGTCACATGTGCTCAGTGGGAGACAAGTCTGGGCAAACAGCTGGCCATGGTAAGACATCGATCTGAAGTTTGTTAAAGTGATCCCTGACTATACGTGTCACATGTGCTCAGTGGGAGACAAGTCTGGAGAAACAGTTGGCCGTGGTAAGACATGGATCTGATGTTGTTGAAAGTGATCCCTGACTATACGTGTCACATGTGCTCAGTGGGAGACAAGTCTGGGCAAACAGATGGCCATGGTAAGACATGGATCTGATGTTGTTGAAAGTGATCCCTGACTATACGTGTCACATGTGCTCAGTGGGAGACAAGTCTGGGGAAACAGCTGGCCATGGTAAGACATCGATCTGATGTTGTTGAAAGTGATCCCTGACTATACGTGTCACATGTGCTCAGTGGGAGACAAGTCTGGGCAAACAGATGGCCATGGTAAGACATGGATCTGATGTTGAAAGTGATCTCTGACTATACGTGTCACATGTGCTCAGTGGGAGACAAGTCTGGAGAAACAGTTGGCCATGGTAAGACATGGATCTGATGTTGAAAGTGATCTCTGACTATACGTGTCACATGTGCTCAGTGGGAGACAAGTCTGGGCAAACAGCTGGCCATGGTAAGACATCGATCTGATGTTTGAAAAGTGATCCCTGACTATACGTGTCACATGTGCTCAGTGGGAGACAAGTCTGGAGAAACAGTTGGCCATGGTAAGACATGGATCTGATGTTGAAAGTGATCTCTGACTATACGTGTCACATGCGCTCAGTGGGAGACAAGTCTGGAGAAACAGTTGGCCATGGTAAGACATGGATCTGATGTTGAAAGTGATCTCTGACTATACGTGTCACATGTGCTCAGTGGGAGACAAGTCTGGGCAAACAGATGGCCATGGTAAGACATGGATCTGATGTTGAAAGTGATCTCTGACTATACGTGTCACATGTGCTCAGTGGGAGACAAGTCTGGGCAAACAGCTGGCCATGGTAAGACATGGATCTGATGTTGTTGAAAGTGATCCCTGACTATACGTGTCACATGTGCTCAGTGGGAGACAAGTCTGGGCAAACAGCTGGCCATGGTAAGACATCGATCTGATGTTGTTGAAAGTGATCCCTGACTATACGTGTCACATGTGCTCAGTGGGAGACAAGTCTGGAGAAACAGTTGGCCATGGTAAGACATGGATCTGATGTTGAAAGTGATCCCTGACTATACGTGTCACATGTGCTCAGTGGGAGACAAGTCTGGAGAAACAGTTGGCCATGGTAAGACATGGATCTGATGTTGAAAGTGATCTCTGACTATACGTGTCACATGTGCTCAGTGGGAGACAAGTCTGGAGAAACAGTTGGCCATGGTAAGACATGGATCTGATTTTGAAAGTGATCTCTGACTATACGTGTCACATGTGCTCAGTGGGAGACAAGTCTGGAGAAACAGTTGGCCATGGTAAGACATGGATCTGATGTTGAAAGTGATCCCTGACTATACGTGTCACATGTGCTCAGTGGGAGACAAGTCTGGAGAAACAGTTGGCCATGGTAAGACATGGATCTGATGTTGAAAGTGATCTCTGACTATACGTGTCACATGTGCTCAGTGGGAGACAAGTCTGGAGAAACAGTTGGCCATGGTAAGACATCGATCTGATGTTGTTGAAAGTGATCTCTGACTATACGTGTCACATGTGCTCAGTGGGAGACAAGTCTGGAGAAACAGTTGGCCATGGTAAGACATGGATCTGATGTTGTTGAAAGTGATCTCTGACTATACGTGTCACATGTGCTCAGTGGGAGACAAGTCTGGGAAAACAGCTGGCCATGGTAAGACATGGATCTGATGTTGTTGAAAGTGATCTCTGACTATACGTGTCACATGTGCTCAGTGGGAGACAAGTCTGGGCAAACAGTGGCCATGGTAAGACATGGATCTGATGTTGTTGAAAGTGATCTCTGACTATACGTGTCACATGTGCTCAGTGGGAGACAAGTCTGGAGAAACAGTTGGCCATGGTAAGACATGGATCTGATGTTGTTGAAAGTGATCTCTGACTATACGTGTCACATGCGCTCAGTGGGAGACAAGTCTGGGCAAACAGCTGGCCATGGTAAGACATGGATCTGATGTTGAAAGTGATCTCTGACTATACGTGTCACATGTGCTCAGTGGGAGACAAGTCTGGAGAAACAGTTGGCCGTGGTAAGACATGGATCTGATGTTGAAAGTGATCTCTGACTATACGTGTCACATGTGCTCAGTGGGAGACAAGTCTGGGCAAACAGATGGCCATGGTAAGACATGGATCTGATGTTGTTGAAAGTGATCCCTGACTATACGTGTCACATGTGCTCAGTGGGAGACAAGTCTGGGCAAACAGCTGGCCATGGTAAGACATCGATCTGATGTTGTTGAAAGTGATCCTGACTATACGTGTCACATGTGCTCAGTGGGAGACAAGTCTGGAGAAACAGTTGGCCATGGTAAGACATGGATCTGATGTTGAAAGTGATCCCTGACTATACGTGTCACATGTGCTCAGTGGGAGACAAGTCTGGAGAAACAGTTGGCCATGGTAAGACATGGATCTGATGTTGAAAGTGATCCCTGACTATACGTGTCACATGTGCTCAGTGGGAGACAAGTCTGGAGAAACAGTTGGCCATGGTAAGACATGGATCTGATGTTGTTGAAAGTGATCCCTGACTATACGTGTCACATGTGCTCAGTGGGAGACAAGTCTGGAGAAACAGTTGGCCATGGTAAGACATGGATCTGATGTTGTTGAAAGTGATCCCTGACTATACGTGTCACATGTGCTCAGTGGGAGACAAGTCTGGAGAAACAGTTGGCCATGGTAAGACATGGATCTGATGTTGAAAGTGATCTCTGACTATACGTGTCACATGCGCTCAGTGGGAGACAAGTCTGGAGAAACAGTTGGCCATGGTAAGACATGGATCTGATGTGGAAAGTGATCTCTGACTATACGTGTCACATGTGCTCAGTGGGGACAAGTCTGGAGAAACAGTTGGCCATGGTAAGACATGGATCTGATGTTGAAAGTGATCCCTGACTATACGTGTCACATGTGCTCAGTGGGAGACAAGTCTGGAGAAACAGTTGGCCATGGTAAGACATGGATCTGATGTTGAAAGTGATCCCTGACTATACGTGTCACATGTGCTCAGTGGGAGACAAGTCTGGAGAAACAGCTGGCCATGGTAAGACATCGATCTGATGTTGTTGAAAGTGATCCCTGACTATACGTGTCACATGTGCTCAGTGGGAGACAAGTCTGGGCAAACAGCTGGCCATGGTAAGACATCGATCTGATGTTGTTGAAAGTGATCTCTGACTATACGTGTCACATGTGCTCAGTGGGAGACAAGTCTGGAGAAACATTTGGCCATGTAAGACATCGATCTGATGTTGTTGAAAGTGATCCCTGACTATACGTGTCACATGTGCTCAGTGGGAGACAAGTCTGGGCAAACAGCTGGCCATGGTAAGACATGGATCTGATGTTGTTGAAAGTGATCTCTGACTATACGTGTCACATGTGCTCAGTGGGAGACAAGTCTGGGCAAACAGTTGGCCATGGTAAGACATGGATCTGATGTTGTTGAAAGTGATCTCTGACTATACGTGTCACATGTGCTCAGTGGGAGACAAGTCTGGAGAAACAGTTGGCCATGGTAAGACATGGATCTGATGTTGAAAGTGATCTCTGACTATACGTGTCACATGTGCTCAGTGGGAGACAAGTCTGGGCAAACAGCTGGCCATGGTAAGACATGGATCTGATGTTGTTAAAGTGATCTCTGACTATACGTGTCACATGTGCTCAGTGGGAGACAAGTCTGGAGAAACAGTTGGCCATGGTAAGACATGGATCTGATGTTGTTGAAAGTGATCCCTGACTATACGTGTCACATGTGCTCAGTGGGAGACAAGTCTGGGAAACAGATGGCCATGGTAAGACATGGATCTGATGTTGTTGAAAGTGATCCCTGACTATACGTGTCACATGTGCTCAGTGGGAGACAAGTCTGGGAAACAGCTGGCCATGGTAAGACATGGATCTGATGTTGTTGAAAGTGATCCCTGACTATACGTGTCACATGTGCTCAGTGGGAGACAAGTCTGGGCAAACAGTTGGCCATGGTAAGACATGGATCTGATGTTGAAAGTGATCTCTGACTATACGTGTCACATGTGCTCAGTGGGAGACAAGTCTGGAGAAACAGTTGGCCATGGTAAGACATGGATCTGATGTTGAAAGTGATCTCTGACTATACGTGTCACATGTGCTCAGTGGGAGACAAGTCTGGGCAAACAGCTGGCCATGGTAAGACATGGATCTGATGTTGAAAGTGATCCCTGACTATACGTGTCACATGTGCTCAGTGGGAGACAAGTCTGGGAAACAGTTGGCCATGGTAAGACATGGATCTGATGTTGAAAGTGATCTCTGACTATACGTGTCACATGTGCTCAGTGGGAGACAAGTCTGGGCAAACAGCTGGCCATGGTAAGACATCGATCTGATGTTGTTGAAAGTGATCCCTGACTATACGTGTCACATGTGCTCAGTGGGAGACAAGTCTGGAGAAACAGTTGGCCATGGTAAGACATGGATCTGATGTTGTTGAAAGTGATCCCTGACTATACGTGTCACATGTGCTCAGTGGGAGACAAGTCTGGAGAAACAGTTGGCCATGGTAAGACATGGATCTGATGTTGAAAGTGATCCCTGACTATACGTGTCACATGTGCTCAGTGGGAGACAAGTCTGGAGAAACAGTTGGCCATGGTAAGACATGGATCTGATGTTGAAAGTGATCCCTGACTATACGTGTCACATGTGCTCAGTGGGAGACAAGTCTGGAGAAACAGTTGGCCATGGTAAGACATGGATCTGATGTTGAAAGTGATCTCTGACTATACGTGTCACATGTGCTCAGTGGGAGACAAGTCTGGAGAAACAGTTGGCCATGGTAAGACATGGATCTGATGTTGAAAGTGATCTCTGACTATACGTGTCACATGTGCTCAGTGGGAGACAAGTCTGGAGAAACAGTTGGCCATGGTAAGACATGGATCTGATGTTGAAAGTGATCCTGACTATACGTGTCACATGTGCTCAGTGGGAGACAAGTCTGGAGAAACAGTTGGCCATGGTAAGACATGGATCTGATGTTGAAAGTGATCTCTGACTATACGTGTCACATGTGCTCAGTGGGAGACAAGTCTGGAGAAACAGTTGGCCATGGTAAGACATGGATCTGATGTTGTTGAAAGTGATCTCTGACTATACGTGTCACATGTGCTCAGTGGGAGACAAGTCTGGAGAAACAGTTGGCCATGGTAAGACATGGATCTGATGTTGTTGAAAGTGATCTCTGACTATACGTGTCACATGTGCTCAGTGGGAGACAAGTCTGGGAAACAGCTGGCCATGGTAAGACATGGATCTGATGTTGTTGAAAGTGATCTCTGACTATACGTGTCACATGTGCTCAGTGGGAGACAAGTCTGGGCAAACAGCTGGCCATGGTAAGACATGGATCTGATGTTGTTGAAAGTGATCTCTGACTATACGTGTCACATGTGCTCAGTGGGAGACAAGTCTGGAGAAACAGTTGGCCATGGTAAGACATGGATCTGATGTTGTTGAAAGTGATCTCTGACTATACGTGTCACATGTGCTCAGTGGGAGACAAGTCTGGGCAAACAGCTGGCCATGGTAAGACATGGATCTGATGTTGAAAGTGATCTCTGACTATACGTGTCACATGTGCTCAGTGGGAGACAAGTCTGGAGAAACAGTTGGCCATGGTAAGACATGGATCTGATGTTGAAAGTGATCTCTGACTATACGTGTCACATGTGCTCAGTGGGAGACAAGTCTGGGCAAACAGATGGCCATGGTAAGACATGGATCTGATGTTGTTGAAAGTGATCCCTGACTATACGTGTCACATGTGCTCAGTGGGAGACAAGTCTGGGCAAACAGCTGGCCATGGTAAGACATCGATCTGATGTTGTTGAAAGTGATCCCTGACTATACGTGTCACATGTGCTCAGTGGGAGACAAGTCTGGAGAAACAGCTGGCCATGGTAAGACATCGATCTGATGTTGTTGAAAGTGATCCCTGACTATACGTGTCACATGTGCTCAGTGGGAGACAAGTCTGGAGAAACAGTTGGCCATGGTAAGACATGGATCTGATGTTGAAAGTGATCCCTGACTATACGTGTCACATGTGCTCAGTGGGAGACAAGTCTGGAGAAACAGTTGGCCATGGTAAGACATGGATCTGATGTTGAAAGTGATCTCTGACTATACGTGTCACATGTGCTCAGTGGGAGACAAGTCTGGAGAAACAGTTGGCCATGGTAAGACATGGATCTGATGTTGAAAGTGATCTCTGACTATACGTGTCACATGTGCTCAGTGGGAGACAAGTCTGGAGAAACAGTTGGCCATGGTAAGACATGGATCTGATGTTGAAAGTGATCCCTGACTATACGTGTCACATGTGCTCAGTGGGAGACAAGTCTGGAGAAACAGTTGGCCATGGTAAGACATGGATCTGATGTTGTTGAAAGTGATCTCTGACTATACGTGTCACATGTGCTCAGTGGGAGACAAGTCTGGAGAAACAGTTGGCCATGGTAAGACATGGATCTGATGTTGTTGAAAGTGATCTCTGACTATACGTGTCACATGTGCTCAGTGGGAGACAGGTCTGGGAAAACAGCTGGCCATGGTAAGACATGGATCTGATGTTGTTGAAAGTGATCCCTGACTATACGTGTCACATGTGCTCAGTGGGAGACAAGTCTGGGCAAACAGCTGGCCATGGTAAGACATGGATCTGATGTTGTTGAAAGTGATCTCTGACTATACGTGTCACATGTGCTCAGTGGGAGACAAGTCTGGAGAAACAGTTGGCCATGGTAAGACATGGATCTGATGTTGTTGAAAGTGATCTCTGACTATACGTGTCACATGTGCTCAGTGGGAGACAAGTCTGGGCAAACAGCTGGCCATGGTAAGACATGGATCTGATGTTGAAAGTGATCTCTGACTATACGTGTCACATGTGCTCAGTGGGAGACAAGTCTGGAGAAACAGTTGGCCGTGGTAAGACATGGATCTGATGTTGAAAGTGATCTCTGACTATACGTGTCACATGTGCTCAGTGGGAGACAAGTCTGGGCAAACAGATGGCCATGGTAAGACATGGATCTGATGTTGTTGAAAGTGATCCCTGACTATACGTGTCACATGTGCTCAGTGGGAGACAAGTCTGGGCAAACAGCTGGCCATGGTAAGACATCGATCTGATGTTGTTGAAAGTGATCCATGACTATACGTGTCACATGTGCTCAGTGGGAGACAAGTCTGGAGAAACAGTTGGCCATGGTAAGACATGGATCTGATGTTGAAAGTGATCCCTGACTATACGTGTCACATGTGCTCAGTGGGAGACAAGTCTGGAGAAACAGTTGGCCATGGTAAGACATGGATCTGATGTTGAAAGTGATCCCTGACTATACGTGTCACATGTGCTCAGTGGGAGACAAGTCTGGAGAAACAGTTGGCCATGGTAAGACATGGATCTGATGTTGTTGAAAGTGATCCCTGACTATACGTGTCACATGTGCTCAGTGGGAGACAAGTCTGGAGAAACAGTTGGCCATGGTAAGACATGGATCTGATGTTGTTGAAAGTGATCCCTGACTATACGTGTCACATGTGCTCAGTGGGAGACAAGTCTGGAGAAACAGTTGGCCATGGTAAGACATGGATCTGATGTTGAAAGTGATCTCTGACTATACGTGTCACATGTGCTCAGTGGGAGACAAGTCTGGAGAAACAGTTGGCCATGGTAAGACATGGATCTGATGTGGAAAGTGATCTCTGACTATACGTGTCACATGTGCTCAGTGGGAGACAAGTCTGGAGAAACAGTTGGCCATGGTAAGACATGGATTTGATGTTGAAAGTGATCCCTGACTATACGTGTCACATGTGCTCAGTGGGAGACAAGTCTGGAGAAACAGTTGGCCATGGTAAGACATGGATCTGATGTTGAAAGTGATCCCTGACTATACGTGTCACATGTGCTCAGTGGGAGACAAGTCTGGAGAAACAGCTGGCCATGGTAAGACATCGATCTGATGTTGTTGAAAGTGATCCCTGACTATACGTGTCACATGTGCTCAGTGGGAGACAAGTCTGGGCAAACAGCTGGCCATGGTAAGACATCGATCTGATGTTGTTGAAAGTGATCTCTGACTATACGTGTCACATGTGCTCAGTGGGAGACAAGTCTGGAGAAACAGTTGGCCATGTAAGACATCGATCTGATGTTGTTGAAAGTGATCCCTGACTATACGTGTCACATGTGCTCAGTGGGAGACAAGTCTGGGCAAACAGCTGGCCATGGTAAGACATGGATCTGATGTTGTTGAAAGTGATCTCTGACTATACGTGTCACATGTGCTCAGTGGGAGACAAGTCTGGGCAAACAGTTGGCCATGGTAAGACATGGATCTGATGTTGTTGAAAGTGATCTCTGACTATACGTGTCACATGTGCTCAGTGGGAGACAAGTCTGGAGAAACAGTTGGCCATGGTAAGACATCGATCTGATGTTGTTGAAAGTGATCTCTGACTATACGTGTCACATGTGCTCAGTGGGAGACAAGTCTGGGCAAACAGCTGGCCATGGTAAGACATGGATCTGATGTTGAAAGTGATCTCTGACTATACGTGTCACATGTGCTCAGTGGGAGACAAGTCTGGAGAAACAGTTGGCCATGGTAAGACATGGATCTGATGTTGAAAGTGATCTCTGACTATACGTGTCACATGTGCTCAGTGGGAGACAAGTCTGGAGAAACAGCTGGCCATGGTAAGACATGGATCTGATGTTGAAAGTGATCTCTGACTATACGTGTCACATGTGCTCAGTGGGAGACAAGTCTGGAGAAACAGTTGGCCATGGTAAGACATGGATCTGATGTTGTTGAAAGTGATCTCTGACTATACGTGTCACATGTGCTCAGTGGGAGACAAGTCTGGAGAAACAGTTGGCCATGGTAAGACATGGATCTGATGTTGAAAGTGATCCCTGACTATACGTGTCACATGTGCTCAGTGGGAGACAAGTCTGGGCAAACAGCTGGCCATGGTAAGACATGGATCTGATGTTATTGAAAGTGATCCCTGACTATACGTGTCACATGTGCTCAGTGGGAGACAAGTCTGGGCAAACAGATGGCCATGGTAAGACATCGATCTGATGTTGAAAGTGATCTCTGACTATACGTGTCACATGTGCTCAGTGGGAGACAAGTCTGGGCAAACAGTTGGCCATGGTAAGACATGGATCTGATGTTGAAAGTGATCTCTGACTATACGTGTCACATGTGCTCAGTGGGAGACAAGTCTGGAGAAACAGTTGGCCATGGTAAGACATGGATCTGATGTTGAAAGTGATCTCTGACTATACGTGTCACATGTGCTCAGTGGGAGACAAGTCTGGAGAAACAGTTGGCCATGGTAAGACATGGATCTGATGTTGAAAGTGATCTCTGACTATACGTGTCACATGTGCTCAGTGGGAGACAAGTCTGGGCAAACAGCTGGCCATGGTAAGACATCGATCTGATGTTTGTTAAAGTGATCCCTGACTATACGTGTCACATGTGCTCAGTGGGAGACAAGTCTGGAGAAACAGTTGGCCATGGTAAGACATGGATCTGATGTTGTTGAAAGTGATCCCTGACTATACGTGTCACATGTGCTCAGTGGGAGACAAGTCTGGGCAAACAGTTGGCCATGGTAAGACATGGATCTGATGTTGTTGAAAGTGATCCCTGACTATACGTGTCACATGTGCTCAGTGGGAGACAAGTCTGGGGAAACAGCTGGCCATGGTAAGACATCGATCTGATGTTGTTGAAAGTGATCCCTGACTATACGTGTCACATGTGCTCAGTGGGAGACAAGTCTGGGCAAACAGATGGCCATGGTAAGACATGGATCTGATGTTGAAAGTGATCTCTGACTATACGTGTCACATGTGCTCAGTGGGAGACAAGTCTGGAGAAACAGTTGGCCATGGTAAGACATGGATCTGATGTTGAAAGTGATCTCTGACTATACGTGTCACATGTGCTCAGTGGGAGACAAGTCTGGGCAAACAGCTGGCCATGGTAAGACATCGATCTGATGTTTGAAAAGTGATCCCTGACTATACGTGTCACATGTGCTCAGTGGGAGACAAGTCTGGAGAAACAGTTGGCCATGGTAAGACATGGATCTGATGTTGAAAGTGATCTCTGACTATACGTGTCACATGTGCTCAGTGGGAGACAAGTCTGGAGAAACAGTTGGCCATGGTAAGACATGGATCTGATGTTGAAAGTGATCTCTGACTATACGTGTCACATGTGCTCAGTGGGAGACAAGTCTGGGCAAACAGATGGCCATGGTAAGACATGGATCTGATGTTGAAAGTGATCTCTGACTATACGTGTCACATGTGCTCAGTGGGAGACAAGTCTGGGCAAACAGCTGGCCATGGTAAGACATGGATCTGATGTTGTTGAAAGTGATCCCTGACTATACGTGTCACATGTGCTCAGTGGGAGACAAGTCTGGGCAAACAGCTGGCCATGGTAAGACATCGATCTGATGTTGTTGAAAGTGATCCCTGACTATACGTGTCACATGTGCTCAGTGGGAGACAAGTCTGGAGAAACAGTTGGCCATGGTAAGACATGGATCTGATGTTGAAAGTGATCCCTGACTATACGTGTCACATGTGCTCAGTGGGAGACAAGTCTGGAGAAACAGTTGGCCATGGTAAGACATGGATCTGATGTTGAAAGTGATCTCTGACTATACGTGTCACATGTGCTCAGTGGGAGACAAGTCTGGAGAAACAGTTGGCCATGGTAAGACATGGATCTGATTTTGAAAGTGATCTCTGACTATACGTGTCACATGTGCTCAGTGGGAGACAAGTCTGGAGAAACAGTTGGCCATGGTAAGACATGGATCTGATGTTGAAAGTGATCCCTGACTATACGTGTCACATGTGCTCAGTGGGAGACAAGTCTGGAGAAACAGTTGGCCATGGTAAGACATGGATCTGATGTTGAAAGTGATCTCTGACTATACGTGTCACATGTGCTCAGTGGGAGACAAGTCTGGAGAAACAGTTGGCCATGGTAAGACATCGATCTGATGTTGTTGAAAGTGATCTCTGACTATACGTGTCACATGTGCTCAGTGGGAGACAAGTCTGGAGAAACAGTTGGCCATGGTAAGACATGGATCTGATGTTGTTGAAAGTGATCTCTGACTATACGTGTCACATGTGCTCAGTGGGAGACAGGTCTGGGAAACAGCTGGCCATGGTAAGACATGGATCTGATGTTGTTGAAAGTGATCTCTGACTATACGTGTCACATGTGCTCAGTGGGAGACAAGTCTGGGCAAACAGCTGGCCATGGTAAGACATGGATCTGATGTTGTTGAAAGTGATCTCTGACTATACGTGTCACATGTGCTCAGTGGGAGACAAGTCTGGAGAAACAGTTGGCCATGGTAAGACATGGATCTGATGTTGTTGAAAGTGATCTCTGACTATACGTGTCACATGTGCTCAGTGGGAGACAAGTCTGGGCAAACAGCTGGCCATGGTAAGACATGGATCTGATGTTGAAAGTGATCTCTGACTATACGTGTCACATGTGCTCAGTGGGAGACAAGTCTGGAGAAACAGTTGGCCATGGTAAGACATGGATCTGATGTTGAAAGTGATCTCTGACTATACGTGTCACATGTGCTCAGTGGGAGACAAGTCTGGGCAAACAGATGGCCATGGTAAGACATGGATCTGATGTTGTTGAAAGTGATCCCTGACTATACGTGTCACATGTGCTCAGTGGGAGACAAGTCTGGGCAAACAGCTGGCCATGGTAAGACATCGATCTGATGTTGTTGAAAGTGATCCTGACTATACGTGTCACATGTGCTCAGTGGGAGACAAGTCTGGAGAAACAGTTGGCCATGGTAAGACATGGATCTGATGTTGAAAGTGATCCCTGACTATACGTGTCACATGTGCTCAGTGGGAGACAAGTCTGGAGAAACAGTTGGCCATGGTAAGACATGGATCTGATGTTGAAAGTGATCCCTGACTATACGTGTCACATGTGCTCAGTGGGAGACAAGTCTGGAGAAACAGTTGGCCATGGTAAGACATGGATCTGATGTTGTTGAAAGTGATCCCTGACTATACGTGTCACATGTGCTCAGTGGGAGACAAGTCTGGAGAAACAGTTGGCCATGGTAAGACATGGATCTGATGTTGTTGAAAGTGATCCCTGACTATACGTGTCACATGTGCTCAGTGGGAGACAAGTCTGGAGAAACAGTTGGCCATGGTAAGACATGGATCTGATGTTGAAAGTGATCTCTGACTATACGTGTCACATGTGCTCAGTGGGAGACAAGTCTGGAGAAACAGTTGGCCATGGTAAGACATGGATCTGATGTGGAAAGTGATCTCTGACTATACGTGTCACATGTGCTCAGTGGGAGACAAGTCTGGAGAAACAGTTGGCCATGTTAAGACATGGATCTGATGTTGAAAGTGATCCCTGACTATACGTGTCACATGTGCTCAGTGGGAGACAAGTCTGGAGAAACAGTTGGCCATGGTAAGACATGGATCTGATGTTGAAAGTGATCCCTGACTATACGTGTCACATGTGCTCAGTGGGAGACAAGTCTGGAGAAACAGCTGGCCATGGTAAGACATCGATCTGATGTTGTTGAAAGTGATCCCTGACTATACGTGTCACATGTGCTCAGTGGGAGACAAGTCTGGGCAAACAGCTGGCCATGGTAAGACATCGATCTGATGTTGTTGAAAGTGATCTCTGACTATACGTGTCACATGTGCTCAGTGAGAGACAAGTCTGGAGAAACAGTTGGCCATGTAAGACATCGATCTGATGTTGTTGAAAGTGATCCCTGACTATACGTGTCACATGTGCTCAGTGGGAGACAAGTCTGGGCAAACAGCTGGCCATGGTAAGACATGGATCTGATGTTGTTGAAAGTGATCTCTGACTATACGTGTCACATGTGCTCAGTGGGAGACAAGTCTGGGCAAACAGTTGGCCATGGTAAGACATGGATCTGATGTTGTTGAAAGTGATCTCTGACTATACGTGTCACATGTGCTCAGTGGGAGACAAGTCTGGAGAAACAGTTGGCCATGGTAAGACATGGATCTGATGTTGTTGAAAGTGATCTCTGACTATACGTGTCACATGTGCTCAGTGGGAGACAAGTCTGGGCAAACAGCTGGCCATGGTAAGACATGGATCTGATGTTGAAAGTGATCTCTGACTATACGTGTCACATGTGCTCAGTGGGAGACAAGTCTGGAGAAACAGTTGGCCATGGTAAGACATGGATCTGATGTTGAAAGTGATCTCTGACTATACGTGTCACATGTGCTCAGTGGGAGACAAGTCTGGAGAAACAGCTGGCCATGGTAAGACATGGATCTGATGTTGAAAGTGATCTCTGACTATACGTGTCACATGTGCTCAGTGGGAGACAAGTCTGGAGAAACAGTTGGCCATGGTAAGACATGGATCTGATGTTGTTGAAAGTGATCTCTGACTATACGTGTCACATGCGCTCAGTGGGAGACAAGTCTGGAGAAACAGTTGGCCATGGTAAGACATGGATCTGATGTTGAAAGTGATCCCTGACTATACGTGTCACATGTGCTCAGTGGGAGACAAGTCTGGGCAAACAGCTGGCCATGGTAAGACATGGATCTGATGTTTTGAAAGTGATCCCTGACTATACGTGTCACATGTGCTCAGTGGGAGACAAGTCTGGGCAAACAGATGGCCATGGTAAGACATGGATCTGATGTTGAAAGTGATCTCTGACTATACGTGTCACATGTGCTCAGTGGGAGACAAGTCTGGAGAAACAGTTGGCCATGGTAAGACATGGATCTGATGTTGAAAGTGATCTCTGACTATACGTGTCACATGTGCTCAGTGGGAGACAAGTCTGGCAAACAGTTGGCCATGGTAAGACATCGATCTGATGTTGTTGAAAGTGATCCCTGACTATACGTGTCACATGTGCTCAGTGGGAGACAAGTCTGGAGAAACAGTTGGCCATGGTAAGACATGGATCTGATGTTGAAAGTGATCCCTGACTATACGTGTCACATGTGCTCAGTGGGAGACAAGTCTGGAGAAACAGTTGGCCATGGTAAGACATGGATCTGATGTTGAAAGTGATCCCTGACTATACGTGTCACATGTGCTCAGTGGGAGACAAGTCTGGAGAAACAGTTGGCCATGGTAAGACATGGATCTGATGTTGAAAGTGATCCCTGACTATACGTGTCACATGTGCTCAGTGGGAGACAAGTCTGGGCAAACAGTTGGCCATGGTAAGACATCGATCTGATGTTGTTGAAAGTGATCTCTGACTATACGTGTCACATGTGCTCAGTGGGAGACAAGTCTGGAGAAACAGTTGGCCATGGTAAGACATGGATCTGATGTTGAAAGTGATCCCTGACTATACGTGTCACATGTGCTCAGTGGGAGACAAGTCTGGAGAAACAGTTGGCCATGGTAAGACATGGATCTGATGTTGAAAGTGATCTCTGACTATACGTGTCACATGTGCTCAGTGGGAGACAAGTCTGGGAAACAGCTGGCCATGGTAAGACATGGATCTGATGTTGTTGAAAGTGATCCCTGACTATACGTGTCACATGTGCTCAGTGGGAGACAAGTCTGGGCAAACAGATGGCCATGGTAAGACATGGATCTGATGTTGAAAGTGATCTCTGACTATACGTGTCACATGTGCTCAGTGGGAGACAAGTCTGGAGAAACAGTTGGCCATGGTAAGACATGGATCTGATGTTGAAAGTGATCTCTGACTATACGTGTCACATGTGCTCAGTGGGAGACAAGTCTGGAGAAACAGTTGGCCATGGTAAGACATGGATCTGATGTTGAAAGTGATCCTGACAGTGTCACATGTGCTCAGTGGGAGACAAGTCTGGCAAACAGTTGGCCATGGTAAGACATCGATCTGATGTTGTTGAAAGTGATCCCTGACTATACGTGTCACATGTGCTCAGTGGGAGACAAGTCTGGAGAAACAGTTGGCCATGGTAAGACATGGATCTGATGTTGAAAGTGATCCCTGACTATACGTGTCACATGTGCTCAGTGGGAGACAAGTCTGGAGAAACAGTTGGCCATGGTAAGACATGGATCTGATGTTGAAAGTGATCCCTGACTATACGTGTCACATGTGCTCAGTGGGAGACAAGTCTGGAGAAACAGTTGGCCATGGTAAGACATGGATCTGATGTTGAAAGTGATCCCTGACTATACGTGTCACATGTGCTCAGTGGGAGACAAGTCTGGGAAACAGCTGGCCATGGTAAGACATCGATCTGATGTTGTTGAAAGTGATCTCTGACTATACGTGTCACATGTGCTCAGTGGGAGACAAGTCTGGAGAAACAGTTGGCCATGGTAAGACATGGATCTGATGTTGAAAGTGATCCCTGACTATACGTGTCACATGTGCTCAGTGGGAGACAAGTCTGGAGAAACAGTTGGCCATGGTAAGACATGGATCTGATGTTGAAAGTGATCCCTGACTATACGTGTCACATGTGCTCAGTGGGAGACAAGTCTGGAGAAACAGTTGGCCATGGTAAGACATCGATCTGATGTTGTTGAAAGTGATCCCTGACTATACGTGTCACATGTGCTCAGTGGGAGACAAGTCTGGGAAACAGCTGGCCATGGTAAGACATGGATCTGATGTTGTTGAAAGTGATCTCTGACTATACGTGTCACATGTGCTCAGTGGGAGACAAGTCTGGAGAAACAGTTGGCCATGGTAAGACATGGATCTGATGTTGTTGAAAGTGATCCCTGACTATACGTGTCACATGTGCTCAGTGGGAGACAAGTCTGGGCAAACAGCTGGCCATGGTAAGACATGGATCTGATGTTGTTGAAAGTGATCTCTGACTATACGTGTCACATGTGCTCAGTGGGAGACAAGTCTGGGCAAACAGTTGGCCATGGTAAGACATGGATCTGATGTTGTTGAAGTGATCTCTGACTATACGTGTCACATGTGCTCAGTGGGAGACAAGTCTGGAGAAACAGTTGGCCATGGTAAGACATGGATCTGATGTTGTTGAAAGTGATCTCTGACTATACGTGTCACATGTGCTCAGTGGGAGACAAGTCTGGGCAAACAGCTGGCCATGGTAAGACATGGATCTGATGTTGAAAGTGATCTCTGACTATACGTGTCACATGTGCTCAGTGGGAGACAAGTCTGGAGAAACAGTTGGCCATGGTAAGACATGGATCTGATGTTGAAAGTGATCTCTGACTATACGTGTCACATGTGCTCAGTGGGAGACAAGTCTGGAGAAACAGTTGGCCATGGTAAGACATGGATCTGATGTTGAAAGTGATCTCTGACTATACGTGTCACATGTGCTCAGTGGGAGACAAGTCTGGAGAAACAGTTGGCCATGGTAAGACATGGATCTGATGTTGTTGAAAGTGATCTCTGACTATACGTGTCACATGTGCTCAGTGGGAGACAAGTCTGGAGAAACAGTTGGCCATGGTAAGACATGGATCTGATGTTGAAAGTGATCCCTGACTATACGTGTCACATGTGCTCAGTGGGAGACAAGTCTGGGCAAACAGCTGGCCATGGTAAGACATGGATCTGATGTTGTTGAAAGTGATCCCTGACTATACGTGTCACATGTGCTCAGTGGGAGACAAGTCTGGGCAAACAGTTGGCCATGGTAAGACATGGATCTGATGTTGAAAGTGATCTCTGACTATACGTGTCACATGTGCTCAGTGGGAGACAAGTCTGGAGAAACAGTTGGCCATGGTAAGACATGGATCTGATGTTGAAAGTGATCTCTGACTATACGTGTCACATGTGCTCAGTGGGAGACAAGTCTGGCAAACAGTTGGCCATGGTAAGACATGGATCTGATGTTGTTGAAAGTGATCCCTGACTATACGTGTCACATGTGCTCAGTGGGAGACAAGTCTGGAGAAACAGTTGGCCATGGTAAGACATGGATCTGATGTTGAAAGTGATCCCTGACTATACGTGTCACATGTGCTCAGTGGGAGACAAGTCTGGAGAAACAGTTGGCCATGGTAAGACATGGATCTGATGTTGAAAGTGATCCCTGACTATACGTGTCACATGTGCTCAGTGGGAGACAAGTCTGGAGAAACAGTTGGCCATGGTAAGACATGGATCTGATGTTGAAAGTGATCCCTGACTATACGTGTCACATGTGCTCAGTGGGAGACAAGTCTGGGCAAACAGCTGGCCATGGTAAGACATCGATCTGATGTTGTTGAAAGTGATCTCTGACTATACGTGTCACATGTGCTCAGTGGGAGACAAGTCTGGAGAAACAGTTGGCCATGGTAAGACATGGATCTGATGTTGAAAGTGATCCCTGACTATACGTGTCACATGTGCTCAGTGGGAGACAAGTCTGGAGAAACAGTTGGCCATGGTAAGACATGGATCTGATGTTGAAAGTGATCTCTGACTATACGTGTCACATGTGCTCAGTGGGAGACAAGTCTGGGCAAACAGCTGGCCATGGTAAGACATGGATCTGATGTTGTTGAAAGTGATCCCTGACTATACGTGTCACATGTGCTCAGTGGGAGACAAGTCTGGGCAAACAGTTGGCCATGGTAAGACATGGATCTGATGTTGAAAGTGATCTCTGACTATACGTGTCACATGTGCTCAGTGGGAGACAAGTCTGGAGAAACAGTTGGCCATGGTAAGACATGGATCTGATGTTGAAAGTGATCTCTGACTATACGTGTCACATGTGCTCAGTGGGAGACAAGTCTGGAGAAACAGTTGGCCATGGTAAGACATGGATCTGATGTTGAAAGTGATCCCTGACTATACGTGTCACATGTGCTCAGTGGGAGACAAGTCTGGCAAACAGTTGGCCATGGTAAGACATCGATCTGATGTTGTTGAAAGTGATCCTGACTATACGTGTCACATGTGCTCAGTGGGAGACAAGTCTGGAGAAACAGTTGGCCATGGTAAGACATGGATCTGATGTTGAAAGTGATCCCTGACTATACGTGTCACATGTGCTCAGTGGGAGACAAGTCTGGAGAAACAGTTGGCCATGGTAAGACATGGATCTGATGTTGAAAGTGATCCCTGACTATACGTGTCACATGTGCTCAGTGGGAGACAAGTCTGGAGAAACAGTTGGCCATGGTAAGACATGGATCTGATGTTGAAAGTGATCTCTGACTATACGTGTCACATGTGCTCAGTGGGAGACAAGTCTGGGCAAACAGCTGGCCATGGTAAGACATGGATCTGATGTTGTTGAAAGTGATCTCTGACTATACGTGTCACATGTGCTCAGTGGGAGACAAGTCTGGAGAAACAGTTGGCCATGGTAAGACATGGATCTGATGTTGAAAGTGATCCCTGACTATACGTGTCACATGTGCTCAGTGGGAGACAAGTCTGGAGAAACAGTTGGCCATGGTAAGACATGGATCTGATGTTGAAAGTGATCTCTGACTATACGTGTCACATGTGCTCAGTGGGAGACAAGTCTGGAGAAACAGTTGGCCATGGTAAGACATCGATCTGATGTTGTTGAAAGTGATCCTGACTATACGTGTCACATGTGCTCAGTGGGAGACAAGTCTGGAGAAACAGTTGGCCATGGTAAGACATGGATCTGATGTTGAAAGTGATCCCTGACTATACGTGTCACATGTGCTCAGTGGGAGACAAGTCTGGAGAAACAGTTGGCCATGGTAAGACATGGATCTGATGTTGAAAGTGATCCCTGACTATACGTGTCACATGTGCTCAGTGGGAGACAAGTCTGGAGAAACAGCTGGCCATGGTAAGACATCGATCTGATGTTGTTGAAAGTGATCCCTGACTATACGTGTCACATGTGCTCAGTGGGAGACAAGTCTGGGCAAACAGTTGGCCATGGTAAGACATGGATCTGATGTTGAAAGTGATCTCTGACTATACGTGTCACATGTGCTCAGTGGGAGACAAGTCTGGAGAAACAGTTGGCCATGGTAAGACATGGATCTGATGTTGAAAGTGATCTCTGACTATACGTGTCACATGTGCTCAGTGGGAGACAAGTCTGGGCAAACAGCTGGCCATGGTAAGACATCGATCTGATGTTGAAAAGTGATCCCTGACTATACGTGTCACATGTGCTCAGTGGGAGACAAGTCTGGAGAAACAGTTGGCCATGGTAAGACATGGATCTGATGTTGAAAGTGATCTCTGACTATACGTGTCACATGCGCTCAGTGGGAGACAAGTCTGGAGAAACAGTTGGCCATGGTAAGACATGGATCTGATGTTGAAAGTGATCTCTGACTATACGTGTCACATGTGCTCAGTGGGAGACAAGTCTGGGCAAACAGTTGGCCATGGTAAGACATGGATCTGATGTTGAAAGTGATCTCTGACTATACGTGTCACATGTGCTCAGTGGGAGACAAGTCTGGGCAAACAGCTGGCCATGGTAAGACATGGATCTGATGTTGTTGAAAGTGATCCCTGACTATACGTGTCACATGTGCTCAGTGGGAGACAAGTCTGGGCAAACAGCTGGCCATGGTAAGACATCGATCTGATGTTGTTGAAAGTGATCCCTGACTATACGTGTCACATGTGCTCAGTGGGAGACAAGTCTGGAGAAACAGTTGGCCATGGTAAGACATGGATCTGATGTTGAAAGTGATCCCTGACTATACGTGTCACATGTGCTCAGTGGGAGACAAGTCTGGAGAAACAGTTGGCCATGGTAAGACATGGATCTGATGTTGAAAGTGATCTCTGACTATACGTGTCACATGTGCTCAGTGGGAGACAAGTCTGGAGAAACAGTTGGCCATGGTAAGACATGGATCTGATGTTGAAAGTGATCTCTGACTATACGTGTCACATGTGCTCAGTGGGAGACAAGTCTGGAGAAACAGTTGGCCATGGTAAGACATGGATCTGATGTTGAAAGTGATCCCTGACTATACGTGTCACATGTGCTCAGTGGGAGACAAGTCTGGAGAAACAGTTGGCCATGGTAAGACATGGATCTGATGTTGAAAGTGATCTCTGACTATACGTGTCACATGTGCTCAGTGGGAGACAAGTCTGGAGAAACAGTTGGCCATGGTAAGACATCGATCTGATGTTGTTGAAAGTGATCTCTGACTATACGTGTCACATGTGCTCAGTGGGAGACAAGTCTGGAGAAACAGTTGGCCATGGTAAGACATGGATCTGATGTTGTTGAAAGTGATCTCTGACTATACGTGTCACATGCGCTCAGTGGGAGACAAGTCTGGGAAAACAGCTGGCCATGGTAAGACATGGATCTGATGTTGTTGAAAGTGATCTCTGACTATACGTGTCACATGTGCTCAGTGGGAGACAAGTCTGGGCAAACAGCTGGCCATGGTAAGACATGGATCTGATGTTGTTGAAAGTGATCTCTGACTATACGTGTCACATGCTCAGTGGGAGACAAGTCTGGAGAAACAGTTGGCCATGGTAAGACATGGATCTGATGTTGTTGAAAGTGATCTCTGACTATACGTGTCACATGCGCTCAGTGGGAGACAAGTCTGGGCAAACAGCTGGCCATGGTAAGACATGGATCTGATGTTGAAAGTGATCTCTGACTATACGTGTCACATGTGCTCAGTGGGAGACAAGTCTGGAGAAACAGTTGGCCGTGGTAAGACATGGATCTGATGTTGAAAGTGATCTCTGACTATACGTGTCACATGTGCTCAGTGGGAGACAAGTCTGGGCAAACAGATGGCCATGGTAAGACATGGATCTGATGTTGTTGAAAGTGATCCCTGACTATACGTGTCACATGTGCTCAGTGGGAGACAAGTCTGGGCAAACAGCTGGCCATGGTAAGACATCGATCTGATGTTGTTGAAAGTGATCCTGACTATACGTGTCACATGTGCTCAGTGGGAGACAAGTCTGGAGAAACAGTTGGCCATGGTAAGACATGGATCTGATGTTGAAAGTGATCCCTGACTATACGTGTCACATGTGCTCAGTGGGAGACAAGTCTGGAGAAACAGTTGGCCATGGTAAGACATGGATCTGATGTTGAAAGTGATCCCTGACTATACGTGTCACATGTGCTCAGTGGGAGACAAGTCTGGAGAAACAGTTGGCCATGGTAAGACATGGATCTGATGTTGTTGAAAGTGATCCCTGACTATACGTGTCACATGTGCTCAGTGGGAGACAAGTCTGGAGAAACAGTTGGCCATGGTAAGACATGGATCTGATGTTGTTGAAAGTGATCCCTGACTATACGTGTCACATGTGCTCAGTGGGAGACAAGTCTGGAGAAACAGTTGGCCATGGTAAGACATGGATCTGATGTTGAAAGTGATCTCTGACTATACGTGTCACATGCGCTCAGTGGGAGACAAGTCTGGAGAAACAGTTGGCCATGGTAAGACATGGATCTGATGTGGAAAGTGATCTCTGACTATACGTGTCACATGTGCTCAGTGGGAGACAAGTCTGGAGAAACAGTTGGCCATGTTAAGACATGGATCTGATGTTGAAAGTGATCCCTGACTATACGTGTCACATGTGCTCAGTGGGAGACAAGTCTGGAGAAACAGTTGGCCATGGTAAGACATGGATCTGATGTTGAAAGTGATCCCTGACTATACGTGTCACATGTGCTCAGTGGGAGACAAGTCTGGAGAAACAGCTGGCCATGGTAAGACATCGATCTGATGTTGTTGAAAGTGATCCCTGACTATACGTGTCACATGTGCTCAGTGGGAGACAAGTCTGGGCAAACAGCTGGCCATGGTAAGACATCGATCTGATGTTGTTGAAAGTGATCTCTGACTATACGTGTCACATGTGCTCAGTGGGAGACAAGTCTGGAGAAACATTTGGCCATGTAAGACATCGATCTGATGTTGTTGAAAGTGATCCCTGACTATACGTGTCACATGTGCTCAGTGGGAGACAAGTCTGGGCAAACAGCTGGCCATGGTAAGACATGGATCTGATGTTGTTGAAAGTGATCTCTGACTATACGTGTCACATGTGCTCAGTGGGAGACAAGTCTGGGCAAACAGTTGGCCATGGTAAGACATGGATCTGATGTTGTTGAATGTGATCTCTGACTATACGTGTCACATGTGCTCAGTGGGAGACAAGTCTGGAGAAACAGTTGGCCATGGTAAGACATCGATCTGATGTTGTTGAAAGTGATCTCTGACTATACGTGTCACATGTGCTCAGTGGGAGACAAGTCTGGGCAAACAGCTGGCCATGGTAAGACATGGATCTGATGTTGAAAGTGATCTCTGACTATACGTGTCACATGTGCTCAGTGGGAGACAAGTCTGGAGAAACAGTTGGCCATGGTAAGACATGGATCTGATGTTGAAAGTGATCTCTGACTATACGTGTCACATGTGCTCAGTGGGAGACAAGTCTGGAGAAACAGCTGGCCATGGTAAGACATGGATCTGATGTTGAAAGTGATCTCTGACTATACGTGTCACATGCGCTCAGTGGGAGACAAGTCTGGAGAAACAGTTGGCCATGGTAAGACATGGATCTCATGTTGTTGAAAGTGATCTCTGACTATACGTGTCACATGTGCTCAGTGGGAGACAAGTCTGGAGAAACAGTTGGCCATGGTAAGACATGGATCTGATGTTGAAAGTGATCCCTGACTATACGTGTCACATGTGCTCAGTGGGAGACAAGTCTGGGCAAACAGCTGGCCATGGTAAGACATGGATCTGATGTTATTGAAAGTGATCCCTGACTATACGTGTCACATGTGCTCAGTGGGAGACAAGTCTGGGCAAACAGATGGCCATGGTAAGACATGGATCTGATGTTGAAAGTGATCTCTGACTATACGTGTCACATGTGCTCAGTGGGAGACAAGTCTGGAGAAACAGTTGGCCATGGTAAGACATGGATCTGATGTTGAAAGTGATCCTGACTATACGTGTCACATGTGCTCAGTGGGAGACAAGTCTGGAGAAACAGTTGGCCATGGTAAGACATGGATCTGATGTTGAAAGTGATCCCTGACTATACGTGTCACATGTGCTCAGTGGGAGACAAGTCTGGAGAAACAGTTGGCCATGGTAAGACATGGATCTGATGTTGTTGAAAGTGATCTCTGACTATACGTGTCACATGTGCTCAGTGGGAGACAAGTCTGGAGAAACAGTTGGCCATGGTAAGACATGGATCTGATGTTGAAAGTGATCCCTGACTATACGTGTCACATGTGCTCAGTGGGAGACAAGTCTGGAGAAACAGTTGGCCATGGTAAGACATGGATCTGATGTTGAAAGTGATCTCTGACTATACGTGTCACATGTGCTCAGTGGGAGACAAGTCTGGAGAAACAGTTGGCCATGGTAAGACATGGATCTGATGTTGTTGAAAGTGATCCCTGACTATACGTGTCACATGTGCTCAGTGGGAGACAAGTCTGGAGAAACAGTTGGCCATGGTAAGACATGGATCTGATGTTGAAAGTGATCCCTGACTATACGTGTCACATGTGCTCAGTGGGAGACAAGTCTGGAGAAACAGTTGGCCATGGTAAGACATGGATCTGATGTTGAAAGTGATCTCTGACTATACGTGTCACATGTGCTCAGTGGGAGACAAGTCTGGAGAAACAGTTGGCCATGGTAAGACATGGATCTGATGTTGTTGAAAGTGATCCCTGACTATACGTGTCACATGTGCTCAGTGGGAGACAAGTCTGGGAAACAGTTGGCCATGGTAAGACATGGATCTGATGTTGAAAGTGATCTCTGACTATACGTGTCACATGTGCTCAGTGGGAGACAAGTCTGGAGAAACAGTTGGCCATGGTAAGACATCGATCTGATGTTGAAAGTGATCTCTGACTATACGTGTCACATGTGCTCAGTGGGAGACAAGTCTGGAGAAACAGTTGGCCATGGTAAGACATGGATCTGATGTTGTTGAAAGTGATCTCTGACTATACGTGTCACATGTGCTCAGTGGGAGACAAGTCTGGAGAAACAGTTGGCCATGGTAAGACATGGATCTGATGTTGTTGAAAGTGATCTCTGACTATACGTGTCACATGTGCTCAGTGGGAGACAAGTCTGGAGAAACAGTTGGCCATGGTAAGACATGGATCTGATGTTGTTGAAAGTGATCTCTGACTATACGTGTCACATGTGCTCAGTGGGAGACAAGTCTGGAGAAACAGTTGGCCATGGTAAGACATGGATCTGATGTTGAAAGTGATCCTTGACTATACGTGTCACATGTGCTCAGTGGGAGACAAGTCTGGGAAACAGTTGGCCATGGTAAGACATGGATCTGATGTTGAAAGTGATCCCTGACTATACGTGTCACATGTGCTCAGTGGGAGACAAGTCTGGGCAAACAGCTGGCCATGGTAAGACATCGATCTGATGTTGAAAGTGATCTCTGACTATACGTGTCACATGTGCTCAGTGGGAGACAAGTCTGGGAAACAGTTGGCCATGGTAAGACATGGATCTGATGTTGAAAGTGATCTCTGACTATACGTGTCACATGTGCTCAGTGGGAGACAAGTCTGGAGAAACAGTTGGCCATGGTAAGACATGGATCTGATGTTGAAAGTGATCTCTGACTATACGTGTCACATGTGCTCAGTGGGAGACAAGTCTGGGCAAACAGCTGGCCATGGTAAGACATCGATCTGATGTTGTTGAAAGTGATCCCTGACTATACGTGTCACATGTGCTCAGTGGGAGACAAGTCTGGGCAAACAGATGGCCATGGTAAGACATGGATCTGATGTTGAAAGTGATCTCTGACTATACGTGTCACATGTGCTCAGTGGGAGACAAGTCTGGAGAAACAGTTGGCCATGGTAAGACATGGATCTGATGTTGAAAGTGATCTCTGACTATACGTGTCACATGTGCTCAGTGGGAGACAAGTCTGGGCAAACAGCTGGCCATGGTAAGACATGGATCTGATGTTGAAAGTGATCCCTGACTATACGTGTCACATGTGCTCAGTGGGAGACAAGTCTGGAGAAACAGTTGGCCATGGTAAGACATGGATCTGATGTTGAAAGTGATCTCTGACTATACGTGTCACATGTGCTCAGTGGGAGACAAGTCTGGAGAAACAGTTGGCCATGGTAAGACATGGATCTGATGTTGAAAGTGATCTCTGACTATACGTGTCACATGTGCTCAGTGGGAGACAAGTCTGGGCAAACAGTTGGCCATGGTAAGACATGGATCTGATGTTGAAAGTGATCTCTGACTATACGTGTCACATGTGCTCAGTGGGAGACAAGTCTGGAGAAACAGTTGGCCATGGTAAGACATGGATCTGATGTTGAAAGTGATCTCTGACTATACGTGTCACATGTGCTCAGTGGGAGACAAGTCTGGGCAAACAGCTGGCCATGGTAAGACATGGATCTGATGTTGAAAGTGATCCCTGACTATACGTGTCACATGTGCTCAGTGGGAGACAAGTCTGGAGAAACAGTTGGCCATGGTAAGACATGGATCTGATGTTGAAAGTGATCTCTGACTATACGTGTCACATGTGCTCAGTGGGAGACAAGTCTGGGAAACAGTTGGCCATGGTAAGACATGGATCTGATGTTGTTGAAAGTGATCTCTGACTATACGTGTCACATGTGCTCAGTGGGAGACAAGTCTGGAGAAACAGTTGGCCATGGTAAGACATGGATCTGATGTTGAAAGTGATCTCTGACTATACGTGTCACATGCGCTCAGTGGGAGACAAGTCTGGAGAAACAGTTGGCCATGGTAAGACATGGATCTGATGTTGAAAGTGATCTCTGACTATACGTGTCACATGTGCTCAGTGGGAGACAAGTCTGGAGAAACAGTTGGCCATGGTAAGACATGGATCTGATGTTGAAAGTGATCTCTGACTATACGTGTCACATGTGCTCAGTGGGAGACAAGTCTGGGCAAACAGTTGGCCATGGTAAGACATGGATCTGATGTTGTTAAAGTGATCCCTGACTATACGTGTCACATGTGCTCAGTGGGAGACAAGTCTGGAGAAACAGTTGGCCATGGTAAGACATGGATCTGATGTTGTTGAAAGTGATCCCTGACTATACGTGTCACATGTGCTCAGTGGGAGACAAGTCTGGGCAAACAGTTGGCCATGGTAAGACATGGATCTGATGTTGTTGAAAGTGATCCCTGACTATACGTGTCACATGTGCTCAGTGGGAGACAAGTCTGGGAAACAGTTGGCCATGGTAAGACATCGATCTGATGTTGTTGAAAGTGATCCCTGACTATACGTGTCACATGTGCTCAGTGGGAGACAAGTCTGAGCAAACAGATGGCCATGGTAAGACATGGATCTGATGTTGAAAGTGATCTCTGACTATACGTGTCACATGTGCTCAGTGGGAGACAAGTCTGGAGAAACAGTTGGCCATGGTAAGACATGGATCTGATGTTGAAAGTGATCTCTGACTATACGTGTCACATGTGCTCAGTGGGAGACAAGTCTGGGAAACAGTTGGCCATGGTAAGACATCGATCTGATGTTGTTAAAGTGATCCCTGACTATACGTGTCACATGTGCTCAGTGGGAGACAAGTCTGGAGAAACAGTTGGCCATGGTAAGACATGGATCTGATGTTGAAAGTGATCCCTGACTATACGTGTCACATGTGCTCAGTGGGAGACAAGTCTGGAGAAACAGTTGGCCATGGTAAGACATGGATCTGATGTTGAAAGTGATCTCTGACTATACGTGTCACATGTGCTCAGTGGGAGACAAGTCTGGGCAAACAGTTGGCCATGGTAAGACATGGATCTGATGTTGAAAGTGATCTCTGACTATACGTGTCACATGTGCTCAGTGGGAGACAAGTCTGGAGAAACAGTTGGCCATGGAAGACATGGATCTGATGTTGAAAGTGATCTCTGACTATACGTGTCACATGTGCTCAGTGGGAGACAAGTCTGGGCAAACAGCTGGCCATGGTAAGACATGGATCTGATGTTGTTAAAGTGATCCCTGACTATACGTGTCACATGTGCTCAGTGGGAGACAAGTCTGGAGAAACAGTTGGCCATGGTAAGACATGGATCTGATGTTGAAAGTGATCTCTGACTATACGTGTCACATGTGCTCAGTGGGAGACAAGTCTGGGCAAACAGCTGGCCATGGTAAGACATCGATCTGATGTTGTTGAAAGTGATCTCTGACTATACGTGTCACATGTGCTCAGTGGGAGACAAGTCTGGAGAAACAGTTGGCCATGGTAAGACATGGATCTGATGTTGAAAGTGATCTCTGACTATACGTGTCACATGTGCTCAGTGGGAGACAAGTCTGGAGAAACAGTTGGCCATGGTAAGACATGGATCTGATGTTGAAAGTGATCTCTGACTATACGTGTCACATGTGCTCAGTGGGAGACAAGTCTGGAGAAACAGTTGGCCATGGTAAGACATGGATCTGATGTTGAAAGTGATCTCTGACTATACGTGTCACATGTGCTCAGTGGGAGACAAGTCTGGGCAAACAGCTGGCCATGGTAAGACATCGATCTGATGTTGTTAAAGTGATCCCTGACTATACGTGTCACATGTGCTCAGTGGGAGACAAGTCTGGAGAAACAGTTGGCCATGGTAAGACATGGATCTGATGTTGTTGAAAGTGATCCCTGACTATACGTGTCACATGTGCTCAGTGGGAGACAAGTCTGGGCAAACAGATGGCCATGGTAAGACATGGATCTGATGTTGTTGAAAGTGATCCCTGACTATACGTGTCACATGTGCTCAGTGGGAGACAAGTCTGGGCAAACAGCTGGCCATGGTAAGACATCGATCTGATGTTGTTGAAAGTGATCCCTGACTATACGTGTCACATGTGCTCAGTGGGAGACAAGTCTGGGCAAACAGATGGCCATGGTAAGACATGGATCTGATGTTGAAAGTGATCTCTGACTATACGTGTCACATGTGCTCAGTGGGAGACAAGTCTGGAGAAACAGTTGGCCATGGTAAGACATGGATCTGATGTTGAAAGTGATCTCTGACTATACGTGTCACATGTGCTCAGTGGGAGACAAGTCTGGGCAAACAGCTGGCCATGGTAAGACATCGATCTGATGTTGTTAAAGTGATCCCTGACTATACGTGTCACATGTGCTCAGTGGGAGACAAGTCTGGAGAAACAGTTGGCCATGGTAAGACATGGATCTGATGTTGAAAGTGATCCCTGACTATACGTGTCACATGTGCTCAGTGGGAGACAAGTCTGGAGAAACAGTTGGCCATGGTAAGACATGGATCTGATGTTGAAAGTGATCTCTGACTATACGTGTCACATGTGCTCAGTGGGAGACAAGTCTGGGCAAACAGATGGCCATGGTAAGACATGGATCTGATGTTGAAAGTGATCTCTGACTATACGTGTCACATGTGCTCAGTGGGAGACAAGTCTGGAGAAACAGTTGGCCATGGTAAGACATGGATCTGATGTTGAAAGTGATCTCTGACTATACGTGTCACATGTGCTCAGTGGGAGACAAGTCTGGGCAAACAGCTGGCCATGGTAAGACATCGATCTGATGTTGTTAAAGTGATCCCTGACTATACGTGTCACATGTGCTCAGTGGGAGACAAGTCTGGAGAAACAGTTGGCCATGGTAAGACATGGATCTGATGTTGAAAGTGATCCCTGACTATACGTGTCACATGTGCTCAGTGGGAGACAAGTCTGGAGAAACAGTTGGCCATGGTAAGACATGGATCTGATGTTGAAAGTGATCCCTGACTATACGTGTCACATGTGCTCAGTGGGAGACAAGTCTGGAGAAACAGTTGGCCATGGTAAGACATGGATCTGATGTTGAAAGTGATCCCTGACTATACGTGTCACATGTGCTCAGTGGGAGACAAGTCTGGAGAAACAGTTGGCCATGGTAAGACATGGATCTGATGTTGTTGAAAGTGATCCCTGACTATACGTGTCACATGTGCTCAGTGGGAGACAAGTCTGGAGAAACAGTTGGCCATGGTAAGACATGGATCTGATGTTGAAAGTGATCTCTGACTATACGTGTCACATGTGCTCAGTGGGAGACAAGTCTGGAGAAACAGTTGGCCATGGTAAGACATGGATCTGATGTTGAAAGTGATCTCTGACTATACGTGTCACATGTGCTCAGTGGGAGACAAGTCTGGAGAAACAGTTGGCCATGGTAAGACATGGATCTGATGTTGAAAGTGATCTCTGACTATACGTGTCACATGTGCTCAGTGGGAGACAAGTCTGGGCAAACAGCTGGCCATGGTAAGACATCGATCTGATGTTGTTGAAAGTGATCTCTGACTATACGTGTCACATGTGCTCAGTGGGAGACAAGTCTGGAGAAACAGTTGGCCATGGTAAGACATGGATCTGATGTTGTTGAAAGTGATCCCTGACTATACGTGTCACATGTGCTCAGTGGGAGACAAGTCTGGGCAAACAGTTGGCCATGGTAAGACATGGATCTGATGTTGTTGAAAGTGATCCCTGACTATACGTGTCACATGTGCTCAGTGGGAGACAAGTCTGGGAAACAGCTGGCCATGGTAAGACATCGATCTGATGTTGTTGAAAGTGATCCCTGACTATACGTGTCACATGTGCTCAGTGGGAGACAAGTCTGGGCAAACAGTTGGCCATGGTAAGACATGGATCTGATGTTGAAAGTGATCTCTGACTATACGTGTCACATGTGCTCAGTGGGAGACAAGTCTGGAGAAACAGTTGGCCATGGTAAGACATGGATCTGATGTTGAAAGTGATCTCTGACTATACGTGTCACATGTGCTCAGTGGGAGACAAGTCTGGGCAAACAGCTGGCCATGGTAAGACATCGATCTGATGTTTGAAAGTGATCCCTGACTATACGTGTCACATGTGCTCAGTGGGAGACAAGTCTGGAGAAACAGTTGGCCATGGTAAGACATGGATCTGATGTTGAAAGTGATCTCTGACTATACGTGTCACATGTGCTCAGTGGGAGACAAGTCTGGAGAAACAGTTGGCCATGGTAAGACATGGATCTGATGTTGAAAGTGATCTCTGACTATACGTGTCACATGTGCTCAGTGGGAGACAAGTCTGGGCAAACAGATGGCCATGGTAAGACATGGATCTGATGTTGAAAGTGATCTCTGACTATACGTGTCACATGTGCTCAGTGGGAGACAAGTCTGGAGAAACAGTTGGC
Source organism: Megaustenia siamemsis (assembly GCA_032433765.1). Taxonomy (NCBI): domain Eukaryota; kingdom Metazoa; phylum Mollusca; class Gastropoda; order Stylommatophora; family Ariophantidae; genus Megaustenia; species Megaustenia siamemsis. Next base: position 55,656,523 of record JAVIAB010000050.1, on the reverse strand, counting down.
CATGGTAAGACATGGATCTGATGTTGAAAGTGATCTCTGACTATACGTGTCACATGTGCTCAGTGGGAGACAAGTCTGGGCAAACAGCTGGCCATGGTAAGACATCGATCTGATGTTTGTTAAAGTGATCCCTGACTATACGTGTCACATGTGCTCAGTGGGAGACAAGTCTGGAGAAACAGTTGGCCATGGTAAGACATGGATCTGATGTTGAAAGTGATCTCTGACTATACGTGTCACATGTGCTCAGTGGGAGACAAGTCTGGGCAAACAGCTGGCCATGGTAAGACATCGATCTGATGTTGTTGAAAGTGATCTCTGACTATACGTGTCACATGTGCTCAGTGGGAGACAAGTCTGGAGAAACAGTTGGCCATGGTAAGACATGGATCTGATGTTGAAAGTGATCTCTGACTATACGTGTCACATGTGCTCAGTGGGAGACAAGTCTGGAGAAACAGTTGGCCATGGTAAGACATGGATCTGATGTTGAAAGTGATCTCTGACTATACGTGTCACATGTGCTCAGTGGGAGACAAGTCTGGAGAAACAGTTGGCCATGGTAAGACATGGATCTGATGTTGAAAGTGATCTCTGACTATACGTGTCACATGTGCTCAGTGGGAGACAAGTCTGGGCAAACAGCTGGCCATGGTAAGACATCGATCTGATGTTGTTAAAGTGATCCCTGACTATACGTGTCACATGTGCTCAGTGGGAGACAAGTCTGGAGAAACAGTTGGCCATGGTAAGACATGGATCTGATGTTGTTGAAAGTGATCGCTGACTATACGTGTCACATGTGCTCAGTGGGAGACAAGTCTGGGCAAACAGATGGCCATGGTAAGACATGGATCTGATGTTGTTGAAAGTGATCCCTGACTATACGTGTCACATGTGCTCAGTGGGAGACAAGTCTGGGCAAACAGCTGGCCATGGTAAGACATCGATCTGATGTTGTTGAAAGTGATCCCTGACTATACGTGTCACATGTGCTCAGTGGGAGACAAGTCTGGGCAAACAGATGGCCATGGTAAGACATGGATCTGATGTTGAAAGTGATCTCTGACTATACGTGTCACATGTGCTCAGTGGGAGACAAGTCTGGAGAAACAGTTGGCCATGGTAAGACATGGATCTGATGTTGAAAGTGATCTCTGACTATACGTGTCACATGTGCTCAGTGGGAGACAAGTCTGGGCAAACAGCTGGCCATGGTAAGACATCGATCTGATGTTGTTAAAGTGATCCCTGACTATACGTGTCACATGTGCTCAGTGGGAGACAAGTCTGGAGAAACAGTTGGCCATGGTAAGACATGGATCTGATGTTGAAAGTGATCCCTGACTATACGTGTCACATGTGCTCAGTGGGAGACAAGTCTGGAAAAACAGTTGGCCATGGTAAGACATGGATCTGATGTTGAAAGTGATCTCTGACTATACGTGTCACATGTGCTCAGTGGGAGACAAGTCTGGGCAAACAGCTGGCCATGGTAAGACATGGATCTGATGTTGAAAGTGATCTCTGACTATACGTGTCACATGTGCTCAGTGGGAGACAAGTCTGGAGAAACAGTTGGCCATGGTAAGACATGGATCTGATGTTGAAAGTGATCTCTGACTATACGTGTCACATGTGCTCAGTGGGAGACAAGTCTGGGCAAACAGCTGGCCATGGTAAGACATCGATCTGATTTGTTAAAGTGATCCTGACTATACGTGTCACATGTGCTCAGTGGGAGACAAGTCTGGAGAAACAGTTGGCCATGGTAAGACATGGATCTGATGTTGAAAGTGATCCCTGACTATACGTGTCACATGTGCTCAGTGGGAGACAAGTCTGGAGAAACAGTTGGCCATGGTAAGACATGGATCTGATGTTGAAAGTGATCCCTGACTATACGTGTCACATGTGCTCAGTGGGAGACAAGTCTGGAGAAACAGTTGGCCATGGTAAGACATGGATCTGATGTTGAAAGTGATCCCTGACTATACGTGTCACATGTGCTCAGTGGGAGACAAGTCTGGAGAAACAGTTGGCCATGGTAAGACATGGATCTGATGTTGTTGAAAGTGATCCCTGACTATACGTGTCACATGTGCTCAGTGGGAGACAAGTCTGGAGAAACAGTTGGCCATGGTAAGACATGGATCTGATGTTGAAAGTGATCTCTGACTATACGTGTCACATGCGCTCAGTGGGAGACAAGTCTGGAGAAACAGTTGGCCATGGTAAGACATGGATCTGATGTTGAAAGTGATCTCTGACTATACGTGTCACATGCGCTCAGTGGGAGACAAGTCTGGAGAAACAGTTGGCCATGGTAAGACATGGATCTGATGTTGAAAGTGATCCCTGACTATACGTGTCACATGTGCTCAGTGGGAGACAAGTCTGGAGAAACAGTTGGCCATGGTAAGACATCGATCTGATGTTGTTGAAAGTGATCTCTGACTATACGTGTCACATGTGCTCAGTGGGAGACAAGTCTGGGGAAACAGCTGGCCATGGTAAGACATGGATCTGATGTTGAAAGTGATCTCTGACTATACGTGTCACATGTGCTCAGTGGGAGACAAGTCTGGAGAAACAGTTGGCCATGGTAAGACATGGATCTGATGTTGAAAGTGATCTCTGACTATACGTGTCACATGTGCTCAGTGGGAGACAAGTCTGGAGAAACAGCTGGCCATGGTAAGACATGGATCTGATGTTGAAAGTGATCTCTGACTATACGTGTCACATGTGCTCAGTGGGAGACAAGTCTGGAGAAACAGTTGGCCATGGTAAGACATGGATCTGATGTTGTTGAAAGTGATCTCTGACTATACGTGTCACATGTGCTCAGTGGGAGACAAGTCTGGAGAAACAGTTGGCCATGGTAAGACATGGATCTGATGTTGAAAGTGATCCCTGACTATACGTGTCACATGTGCTCAGTGGGAGACAAGTCTGGGCAAACAGCTGGCCATGGTAAGACATGGATCTGATGTTATTGAAAGTGATCCCTGACTATACGTGTCACATGTGCTCAGTGGGAGACAAGTCTGGGCAAACAGATGGCCATGGTAAGACATGGATCTGATGTTGAAAGTGATCTCTGACTATACGTGTCACATGTGCTCAGTGGGAGACAAGTCTGGAGAAACAGTTGGCCGTGGTAAGACATGGATCTGATGTTGAAAGTGATCTCTGACTATACGTGTCACATGTGCTCAGTGGGAGACAAGTCTGGAGAAACAGTTGGCCATGGTAAGACATGGATCTGATGTTGAAAGTGATCCCTGACTATACGTGTCACATGTGCTCAGTGGGAGACAAGTCTGGGCAAACAGTTGGCCATGGTAAGACATCGATCTGATGTTGTTGAAAGTGATCCCTGACTATACGTGTCACATGTGCTCAGTGGGAGACAAGTCTGGAGAAACAGTTGGCCATGGTAAGACATGGATCTGATGTTGAAAGTGATCCCTGACTATACGTGTCACATGTGCTCAGTGGGAGACAAGTCTGGAGAAACAGTTGGCCATGGTAAGACATGCATCTGATGTTGAAAGTGATCCCTGACTATACGTGTCACATGTGCTCAGTGGGAGACAAGTCTGGGCAAACAGCTGGCCATGGTAAGACATCGATCTGATGTTGTTGAAAGTGATCTCTGACTATACGTGTCACATGTGCTCAGTGGGAGACAAGTCTGGAGAAACAGTTGGCCATGGTAAGACATGGATCTGATGTTGAAAGTGATCCCTGACTATACGTGTCACATGTGCTCAGTGGGAGACAAGTCTGGAGAAACAGTTGGCCATGGTAAGACATCGATCTGATGTTGTTGAAAGTGATCCCTGACTATACGTGTCACATGTGCTCAGTGGGAGACAAGTCTGGAGAAACAGTTGGCCATGGTAAGACATGGATCTGATGTTGAAAGTGATCCCTGACTAAACGTGTCACATGTGCTCAGTGGGAGACAAGTCTGGAGAAACAGTTGGCCATGGTAAGACATGCATCTGATGTTGAAAGTGATCCCTGACTATACGTGTCACATGTGCTCAGTGGGAGACAAGTCTGGAGAAACAGTTGGCCATGGTAAGACATGGATCTGATGTTGAAAGTGATCTCTGACTATACGTGTCACATGTGCTCAGTGGGAGACAAGTCTGGGCAAACAGCTGGCCATGGTAAGACATCGATCTGAAGTTGTTAAAGTGATCCCTGACTATACGTGTCACATGTGCTCAGTGGGAGACAAGTCTGGAGAAACAGTTGGCCGTGGTAAGACATGGATCTGATGTTGAAAGTGATCCCTGACTATACGTGTCACATGTGCTCAGTGGGAGACAAGTCTGGAGAAACAGTTGGCCATGGAAGACATGGATCTGATGTTGAAAGTGATCTCTGACTATACGTGTCACATGTGCTCAGTGGGAGACAAGTCTGGGCAAACAGCTGGCCATGGTAAGACATCGATCTGATTTGTTAAAGTGATCCCTGACTATACGTGTCACATGTGCTCAGTGGGAGACAAGTCTGGAGAAACAGTTGGCCATGGTAAGACATGGATCTGATGTTGAAAGTGATCCACTGACTATACGTGTCACATGTGCTCAGTGGGAGACAAGTCTGGAGAAACAGTTGGCCATGGTAAGACATGGATCTGATGTTGAAAGTGATCCCTGACTATACGTGTCACATGTGCTCAGTGGGAGACAAGTCTGGAGAAACAGTTGGCCATGGTAAGACATGCATCTGATGTTGAAAGTGATCCCTGACTATACGTGTCACATGTGCTCAGTGGGAGACAAGTCTGGAGAAACAGTTGGCCATGGTAAGACATGGATCTGATGTTGTTGAAAGTGATCCCTGACTATACGTGTCACATGTGCTCAGTGGGAGACAAGTCTGGAGAAACAGTTGGCCATGGTAAGACATGGATCTGATGTTGAAAGTGATCTCTGACTATACGTGTCACATGTGCTCAGTGGGAGACAAGTCTGGAGAAACAGTTGGCCATGGTAAGACATGGATCTGATGTTGAAAGTGATCTCTGACTATACGTGTCACATGCGCTCAGTGGGAGACAAGTCTGGAGAAACAGTTGGCCATGGTAAGACATGGATCTGATGTTGAAAGTGATCCCTGACTATACGTGTCACATGTGCTCAGTGGGAGACAAGTCTGGAGAAACAGTTGGCCATGGTAAGACATCGATCTGATGTTGTTGAAAGTGATCTCTGACTATACGTGCCACATGTGCTCAGTGGGAGACAAGTCTGGGGAAACAGCTGGCCATGGTAAGACATGGATCTGATGTTGAAAGTGATGTCTGACTATACGTGTCACATGTGCTCAGTGGGAGACAAGTCTGGAGAAACAGTTGGCCATGGTAAGACATGGATCTGATGTTGAAAGTGATCTCTGACTATACGTGTCACATGTGCTCAGTGGGAGACAAGTCTGGAGAAACAGCTGGCCATGGTAAGACATGGATCTGATGTTGAAAGTGATCTCTGACTATACGTGTCACATGCGCTCAGTGGGAGACAAGTCTGGAGAAACAGTTGGCCATGGTAAGACATGGATCTCATGTTGTTGAAAGTGATCTCTGACTATACGTGTCACATGCGCTCAGTGGGAGACAAGTCTGGAGAAACAGTTGGCCATGGTAAGACATGGATCTGATGTTGAAAGTCATCCCTGACTATACGTGTCACATGTGCTCAGTGGAGACAAGTCTGGGCAAACAGCTGGCCATGGTAAGACATGGATCTGATGTTATTGAAAGTGATCCCTGACTATACGTGTCACATGTGCTCAGTGGGAGACAAGTCTGGGCAAACAGATGGCCATGGTAAGACATGGATCTGATGTTGAAAGTGATCTCTGACTATACGTGTCACATGTGCTCAGTGGGAGACAAGTCTGGAGAAACAGTTGGCCGTGGTAAGACATGGATCTGATGTTGAAAGTGATCTCTGACTATACGTGTCACATGTGCTCAGTGGGAGACAAGTCTGGAGAAACAGTTGGCCATGGTAAGACATGGATCTGATGTTGAAAGTCATCCCTGACTATACGTGTCACATGTGCTCAGTGGGAGACAAGTCTGGGCAAACAGTTGGCCATGGTAAGACATCGATCTGATGTTGTTGAAAGTGATCCCTGACTATACGTGTCACATGTGCTCAGTGGGAGACAAGTCTTGAGAAACAGTTGGCCATGGTAAGACATGGATCTGATGTTGAAAGTGATCCCTGACTATACGTGTCACATGTGCTCACTGGGAGACAAGTCTGGAGAAACAGTTGGCCATGGTAAGACATGCATCTGATGTTGAAAGTGATCCCTGACTATACGTGTCACATGTGCTCAGTGGGAGACAAGTCTGGGCAAACAGCTGGCCATGGTAAGACATCGATCTGATGTTGTTGAAAGTGATCTCTGACTATACGTGTCACATGTGCTCAGTGGGAGACAAGTCTGGAGAAACAGTTGGCCATGGTAAGACATGCATCTGATGTTGAAAGTGATCCCTGACTATACGTGTCACATGTGCTCAGTGGGAGACAAGTCTGGAGAAACAGTTGGCCATGGTAAGACATGGATCTGATGTTGGAAGTGATCTCTGACTATACGTGTCACATGTGCTCAGTGGGAGACAAGTCTGGAGAAACAGTTGGCCATGGTAAGACATCGATCTGATGTTGTTGAAAGTGATCCCTGACTATACGTGTCACATGTGCTCAGTGGGAGACAAGTCTGGAGAAACAGTTGGCCATGGTAAGACATGGATCTGATGTTGAAAGTGATCCCTGACCAAACGTGTCACATGTGCTCAGTGGGAGACAAGTCTGGAGAAACAGTTGACCATGGTAAGACATGCATCTGATGTTGAAAGTGATCCCTGACTATACGTGTCACATGTGCTCAGTGGGAGACAAGTCTGGAGAAACAGATGGCCATGGTAAGAAATGGATCTGATGTTGTTGAAAGTGATTCCTGACTATACGTGTCACATGTGCTCAGTGGGAGACAAGTCTGGGCAAACAGCTGGCCATAGTAAGACATGGATCTGATGTTGAAAGTGATCTCTGACTATACGTGTCACATGTGCTCAGTGGGAGACTAATCTGGAGAAACAGTTGGCCATGGTAAGACATCGATCTGATGTTGAAAGTGATCTCTGACTATACGTGTCACATGTGCTCAGTGGGAGACAAGTCTGGAGAAACAGCTGGCCAAGGTAAGACATCGATCTGATGTTGTTGAAAGTGATCTCTGACTATACGTGTCACATGTGCTCAGTGGGAGACAAGTCTGGAGAAACAGTTGGCCATGGTAAGACATGGATCTGATGTTGTTGAAAGTGATCTCTGACTATACGTGTCACATGCGCTCAGTGGGAGACAAGTCTGGAGAAACAGTTGGCCATGGTAAGACATGGATCTGATGTTGAAAATCATCCCTGACTATACGTGTCACATGTGCTCAGTGGGAGACAAGTCTGGGCAAACAGCTGGCCATGGTAAGACATGGATCTGATGTTATTGAAAGTGATCCCTGACTATACGTGTCACATGTGCTCATTGGGAGACAAGTCTGGGCAAACAGATGGCCATGGTAAGACATCGATCTGATGTTGAAAGTGATCTCTGACTATACGTGTCACATGCGCTCAGTGGGAGATAAGTCTGGAGAAACAGTTGGCCATGGTAAGTCATGGATCTGATGTTGAAAGTGATCTCTGACTATACGTGTCACATGCGCTCTGTGGGAGACAAGTCTGGAGAAACAGTTGGCCATGGTAAGACAAGGATCTGATGTTGAAAGTGATTTCTGACTATACGTGTCACATGTGCTCAGTGGGAGACAAGTCTGGGCAAACAGCTGGCCATGGTAAGACATCGATCTGAAGTTTGTTAAAGTGATCCCTGACTATACGTGTCACATGTGCTCAGTGGGAGACAAGTCTGGAGAAACAGTTGGCCGTGGTAAGACATGGATCTGATGTTGTTGAAAGTGATACCTGACTATACGTGTCACATGTGCTCAGTGGGAGACAAGTCTGGGCAAACAGATGGCCATGGTAAGACATGGATCTGATGTTGTTGAAAGTGATCCCTGACTATACGTGTCACATGTGCTCAGTGGGAGACAAGTCTGGGCAAACAGCTGGCCATGGTAAGACATCGATCTGATGTTGTTGAAAGTGATCCCTGACTATACGTGTCACATGTGCTCAGTGGGAGACAAGTCTGGGCAAACAGATGGCCATGGTAAGACATGGATCTGATGTTGAAAGTGATCTCTGACTATACGTGTCACATGTGCTCAGTGGGAGACAAGTCTGGAGAAACAGTTGGCCGTGGTAAGACATGGATCTGATGTTGAAAGTGATCTCTGACTATACGTGTCACATGTGCTCAGTGGGAGACAAGTCTGGGCAAACAGCTGGCCATGGTAAGACATCGATCTGAAGTTTGTTAAAGTGATCCCTGACTATACGTGTCACATGTGCTCAGTGGGAGACAAGTCTGGAGAAACAGTTGGCCGTGGTAAGACATGGATCTGATGTTGAAAGTGATCCCTGACTATACGTGTCACATGTGCTCAGTGGGAGACAAGTCTGGAGAAACAGTTGGCCATGGTAAGACATGGATCAGATGTTGAAAGTGATCTCTGACTATACGTGTCACATGTGCTCAGTGGGAGACAAGTCTGGGCAAACAGATGGCCATGGTAAGACATGGATCTGATGTTGAAAGTGATCTCTGACTATACGTGTCACATGTGCTCAGTGGGAGACAAGTCTGGAGAAACAGTTGGCCGTGGAAGACATGGATCTGATGTTGAAAGTGATCTCTGACTATACGTGTCACATGTGCTCAGTGGGAGACAAGTCTGGGCAAACAGCTGGCCATGGTAAGACATCGATCTGAAGTTTGTTAAAGTGATCCCTGACTATACGTGTCACATGTGCTCAGTGGGAGACAAGTCTGGGCAAACAGATGGCCATGGTAAGACATGGATCTGATGTTGAAAGTGATCTCTGACTATACGTGTCACATGTGCTCAGTGGGAGACAAGTCTGGAGAAACAGTTGGCCGTGGTAAGACATGGATCTGATGTTGAAAGTGATCTCTGACTATACGTGTCACATGTGCTCAGTGGGAGACAAGTCTGGGCAAACAGCTGGCCATGGTAAGACATCGATCTGAAGTTTGTTAAAGTGATCCCTGACTATACGTGTCACATGTGCTCAGTGGGAGACAAGTCTGGAGAAACAGTTGGCCATGGTAAGACATCGATCTGAAGTTTGTTAAAGTGATCTCTGACTATACGTGTCACATGTGCTCAGTGGGAGACAAGTCTGGAGAAACAGTTGGCCATGGTAAGACATCGATCTGAAGTTTGTTAAAGTGATCTCTGACTATACGTGTCACATGTGCTCAGTGGGAGACAAGTCTGGAGAAACAGTTGGCCGTGGTAAGACATGGATCTGATGTTGTTGAAAGTGATCCCTGACTATACGTGTCACATGTGCTCAGTGGGAGACAAGTCTGGGCAAACAGATGGCCATGGTAAGACATGGATCTGATGTTGTTGAAAGTGATCCCTGACTATACGTGTCACATGTGCTCAGTGGGAGACAAGTCTGGGCAAACAGCTGGCCATGGTAAGACATCGATCTGATGTTGTTGAAAGTGATCCCTGACTATACGTGTCACATGTGCTCAGTGGGAGACAAGTCTGGGCAAACAGATGGCCATGGTAAGACATGGATCTGATGTTGAAAGTGATCTCTGACTATACGTGTCACATGTGCTCAGTGGGAGACAAGTCTGGAGAAACAGTTGGCCGTGGTAAGACATGGATCTGATGTTGAAAGTGATCTCTGACTATACGTGTCACATGTGCTCAGTGGGAGACAAGTCTGGGCAAACAGCTGGCCATGGTAAGACATCGATCTGAAGTTTGTTAAAGTGATCCCTGACTATACGTGTCACATGTGCTCAGTGGGAGACAAGTCTGGAGAAACAGTTGGCCGTGGTAAGACATGGATCTGATGTTGAAAGTGATCCCTGACTATACGTGTCACATGTGCTCAGTGGGAGACAAGTCTGGAGAAACAGTTGGCCATGGTAAGACATGGATCAGATGTTGAAAGTGATCTCTGACTATACGTGTCACATGTGCTCAGTGGGAGACAAGTCTGGGCAAACAGATGGCCATGGTAAGACATGGATCTGATGTTGAAAGTGATCTCTGACTATACGTGTCACATGTGCTCAGTGGGAGACAAGTCTGGAGAAACAGTTGGCCGTGGTAAGACATGGATCTGATGTTGAAAGTGATCTCTGACTATACGTGTCACATGTGCTCAGTGGGAGACAAGTCTGGGCAAACAGCTGGCCATGGTAAGACATGGATCTGAAGTTTGTTAAAGTGATCCCTGACTATACGTGTCACATGTGCTCAGTGGGAGACAAGTCTGGAGAAACAGTTGGCCATGGTAAGACATCGATCTGAAGTTTGTTAAAGTGATCTCTGACTATACGTGTCACATGTGCTCAGTGGGAGACAAGTCTGGAGAAACAGTTGGCCATGGTAAGACATCGATCTGAAGTTTGTTAAAGTGATCTCTGACTATACGTGTCACATGTGCTCAGTGGGAGACAAGTCTGGAGAAACAGTTGGCCATGGTAAGACATCGATCTGATGTTTGTTAAAGTGATCTCTGACTATACGTGTCACATGTGCTCAGTGGGAGACAAGTCTGGAGAAACAGTTGGCCATGGTAAGACATGAATCTGATGTTGAAAGTGATCCATGACTATACGTGTCACATGTGCTCAATGAGAGGCAAGTCTGGACAAACAACTGGCCATGGTAAGACATGGATCTGATGTTGAAAGTGATCTCTGACTATACGTGTCACATGTGCTCAATGAGAGGCAAGTCTGGGCAAACAACTGGCCATGGTAAGACATGGATCTGATATTGAAAAAGATCTCTGACCACACGCGCCACATGCTGACGAGCGTTGTCTTGCTGCAGTATCAAGCCTGGTCGATTTCCATTGAAGAAAGGCTGTACATGGGGTGTTATGATTTCATCTCTGTAGTGTAGACCCGTCATGTTGCCATCGATGACGACGAGAATCGTTCTGGCTATATATATATATATATATATATATATATATATATATATATATATATATATATATAATTCCACCCCAGACCATCACAGTGTATCTCTTATTGTAAATTTACGTGTATTTCTACGTGTGCTATACTTGAGGCCTTATAAATGTATTTGTGAACACTTTGTAAAGTGACTGGTTTATGCCGCTGTAAAGAAAACTGGATATGTTTGTACATTTTAAAGTTTATGTCTCTTGTACTTTAATTCTCTTACATCGTATAGGTTGTTCGTCTTTCTTTAACACATTGAAGTAAAATCTGTTTTTGACACTCAACAAAAGCTTGCGGTAACATGAAAACATGTTTATTTTTGTACCATTGTTACTGTCCTGTAGTCACAAGTTATATTAACACATAATAAATTCAATGGATGATATTATTAACTGTAGGTTCAAAACTAAAGTAAATTATTTTATAATAATACTACCGAGCGGTCTGAATAACTGATGGACTCAAATATACTTCAGCAATTATTAAACAGATCACAGATTTGTTGTGCTACCAATGCCAGTCCTGGACCCTAGATGCAAGAACAATAAGAAAAATAACCTCTGCTGAGATGAAATGTATAAGACAAATGACAGGAAAGAGTCTCAGAGATAAGATCAGGAATGAAGAACTTAAAAAAAAAGCTAGAAATAGCCCCCGCCAATTAATATATAAAGAAACAACAGATAAAATGGTTTGCCCACGTGACAAGGCAGAGTAATCAAAACAAAACACAACGAGTGCCCATTAAACAAGGAAATAGATTTCACCAATACCAAGATCATACAAGACCTAGAAAATAATATATGGTTTGATAACAGTCTACACTAATGAAATTGAGAGTGACGCACTGTGCGGCGAAACGTACGGAAAGAGATAAACGTCGTTCACTTTTATTTCTACTGTCAAATATTTCACCCACAATGTCTGGTTTCACTTTTATTTCTACTGTCAAATATTTCACCCACAATGTCTGGTTTCACTTTTATTTCTACTGTCAAATATTTCACCCACAATGTCTGGTTTCACTTTTATTTCTACTGTCAAATATTTCACCCACAATGTCTGGTTTCACTTTTATTTCTACTGTCAAATATTTCACCCACAATGTCTGGTTTCACTTTTATTTCTACTGTCAAATATTTCACCCACAATGTCTGGTTTCACTTTTATTTCTACTGTCAAATATTTCACCCACAATGTCTGGTTTCACTTTTATTTCTACTGTCAAATATTTCACCCACAATGTCTGGTCTGGTAACCTTGGGCCCATTTTGTTGTGAATTATTAAGTGTAATTTCTGTTTCCACATCTACATTATCCAGTCTTGCTGTATAACACAATCATTAGCGTAACGTTCTACATGACGACTATTTTTACCAAACTACGGCCATCATTTTTTTTTTGCAAACAGAATCTGGATTCATCAGAAAACAGAATCCATGTCCATAGATCTTGGGGCCATGCCATGTGGTGTCTAGCTCTAGCCACATGACCGTGTATATGGCAAACTGTCAGTACTGGTCTTATTGTAGGCCTATGAGGTAAGAGATATTCCTCTCTGAACCTGTTCCGGATCATTCTGCCTGAAATGTCTTAAACCTGGAATGTTCCTGACAGTCCATGTTGCCTGGAGAAATCTGTTACGAATATGCATGAGGCGAATGTAGTGGTCTTGTGCAGGTGTGATATCTCGTGGTCGACCTCTTCTCTAGCGATCAGCAGTGGATCCATTGTGGTTGAAATGGGCTAAAATACGTGTTATAGTGTTCCTATGGACATTGAAGTGATGAGATACCGCTAATACCTTCGATCTGGCAGCTAACATCCCTATAGTACGTGCTCGCTGTTATTGGGTCAGCCTTGGCATTGTGAAAAAAAAGATGTTTCTGCTAGATTTGTACGGCTCTTTCTTCCAACGATGATGTTTTCAGATGTTTGTGATTAGAGTTGCGTGCTTACCTTCCTGTCATCTGCGCTCAGTTCTTCCCAATGGGCACGTTATTTCTCTTGAACTGTGGTTATCTCCCCGTGAATTTTGTGATTTGTCTGTCTGTCTGTCTGCGATCAGGACTCAGTCAGAGTAGGATCCCAGACTCTCACATGAAGTCAGCTGTCAGGCTAAGTTTGTTGATCGCCCCCACAGACAGAACATCACAGTTAGAGTCTGCCATATCCACTCCGACTGAACACCCGTTAAAACGTTGCACTGTGTTCTGCGCCAGTGGCCCAGTGCATCCGATTTTAGCCAGCATTTTATTCAGGTTAGCTTTCCTTAGCCTTTGATTGTCCCAATCTTCCTGCAAGGCAGCAGATGATCTTTTCTGTAGGGGGATTCTGCCCTTAGACGGTCGGCCTTCCCAGGTTTACGAGCACCGTCTGCCAGAGTCACTAGAGGTGACTAACACAGACACGCGACTTGTAATGTGAAGAAACTGCAACAAGGAACGCTTTTAATGCATAGCTTTCAATTGTTCCTGCCGCCTATCCCCATATACCGGTAAGTCACGTCCTCTTGAAAATGAAGATCGTCGTAGCACTAGATGATGTTAGGCCATCGTTGATGACTCCAATTCCGAACATAGAGACACACAGTCAATCGTCAAATTATCCTCGTCGCACATCAAACAGCAAACCGTACGATTTGCGCACAGCCGGTTTATGGAACCATTACGATGACGTAGCACTCAACAATGTCGCCGGACACTAATAATCTCTATACCTTTAGATTTATGTCTGATTACTCAAGTGTAAGCAGCCTACGACGAACAAAACATGAGGTAAATTCCCCAAAGAGACAAAACTGCGGCTGACAAAGTAGTTTACATTAATGTGTACATGGAGATAACTTGCGTCAAAGAATACCGTCAACGGTCATGAACAGCACCAATGCGTGACGTAATGCGCAGATCAAGTCTAGACGGTGGAAGGTCTCACTCACAACACTTGAGTCGTTTTTTGTTCGGGTTAATCCAAAAACATGTGTGCAGTGACCAATATAACGATGCACACTTACTTTTTTTCAAATATTATATTTGCGCTTATCTAGAAGTAGTTAATGTTCACCGCATGGCTAAGAGTTAGTTCTAATGCATGTTTGTTAACAAATCACCAGTGTGGCTATTATCACCCCCAACACGGTCAGGGAAGAAAAGAATACAGACAATGTCACCTATATTATTCAAGTTTTTTCAATATTGTAATTTAAAAAAATATATATATATATAAAACAGTGAAGTCAGGAAAACTAGCAACACGTCATCACCACCATTGTCATTGAGAGATGCAGAAGGAAAAAAGATATGATAATTTATTTATTTGATTTGAGGTGGGGGGGGGGGGGGTTGGGAGCGAAATCAAATTACAAACCTTAAAAGAACCTTTAAAAAAAGAAAACTTATAAAAGAAGCAAAGCTGGCAGGCATAGACTCATTAGATAAGATTGAATATCTCGCCAAGATTAGAGATGTGTGGTAAAAACACCACGAGCCTTGTGTGACGTCACGCAGCGTGCGAATAATCAAGATCAAGACACCTCATGTCTGGGCACGTCATCTTTATTTCTTCTTTAGTTCTTTATTTCTTCTTTAGTTCTTTATTTCCCAGTTTCTTAGAAAGCACCTCCCCTTTCCTCCCCATCAACATCTTTCTCGCGCAAGCTCTGAAAGAACCTAGAAATGGGATAAAGAATAAATGCCATAATATATTGATATTGATGAATGGATAGATGGAAGGGTGCTTGAGAGAACCACGTTGCATATAAAGAAATTAAACTGCAGTGAAAAGAGTATATTTTGCAGATTAATAATGCATATATTAATTTATAAAAATGTTTAATTTATATTTTATTCAGGAGTGCCTACTTGACATTCTCGATACGGCTGGACAGGAAGAATACTCTGCTCTGAGGGACATGTATGTACAATCTGCAAGTGGATTTGTTATCATTTACAGCATAACAGACAAGAACAGCTTCGTTCAAGCAGAGTCCATCTTTAATTGGTTGAAACGAGTAAAGAAAGTCGATCCATTTGTCGTAAGTAATGCAGTTAAATAATTGTTTGTGGTGTTTTCCCAGAAAAAAAAAGCTAAATATAATCCACACAGCTGTTAACAGGACACTAATTATGAAAATATATATATAATAAATAACTCAGGTCAAAATAGCATTTCAGAAAATGAAAAATATCTTATGCAACAAATCTATGTCAATAGAAATGAGAAAGAGAGCTCATCGGTGCTATATAAAACCAATTCTGACCTATAGAAGCGAATCATGGGCAGTAGACAAACAAATGAAAAGACGATTAGAGGCCACAGAGATGGGATTTCTCAGAATAATGTTGAAAGTTCCCTTGGACAGCTAAAAAGACCAACGAGGAAGTTCTTAAAGAGGCCAACACAAAAAGAGAGCTCTTAAAAAACATCAGAAAGAAGCAATCAACATTTTCGGGTACATCATGAGAAGAGGAAAGTTGGAATACTTGGTTACAACTGACAAAATAAAAGGAAAGAGAGATCGCGGATGACAAAGAGAGAAAATACTGGATAGCTTGGTGTCATGGCATGGAAAGCAATCAACAACAGAACTGATACGATGCACTGTAGATAGAAGATTGTGGAACGACATGATCGCCTACGCCAACCGGTATGGTACATGATGATGATGAATTATGAAAAAAGAGTGAGATGGTGTTCTAAAAAATATAGCAGGCAATAATTAGGAAGATATAAGGAGGGAGGAAATGTTTGCCTACGGCAAACTGTTAATTCCAAGAATTTGCATTTTGAGTTTATAAATTTTACGAATATGTCGTACTATAGGGTTAACAAATTAGGAATCACTTTTAATGTGCAAAAAAATCATAACTAATGTTCTTGTTATCATATCTTCATCTTAGGTTTTAGTGGCCAACAAGCAAGATTTATCTTCTGAAGCAGAAGTGACGTCACAGGAGGGAAATGATTTGGCAAGAAACTTGGGCATCCCATTCTTTGAGGCATCTGCAAAAGTTGGAACTGGAGTTGTGGAGGCAATGACAGGGCTGGTTAAGATCATTCCCAGAGTGAGCAAAGACTACAAGGTAAGAAGAACAAATTTTGTGTTTTTAGGTTGAAGGCTGTCTAGAGTAATTTTTTATGTCTGTGTGCATTTGTTAATGTGTGTTTGAGAGTTTGTGTGTTTTTATATATGTGTATGTGCATGCATGTGCGCGTGTGTAGTGAGTGTGTAATTAAATTTCTTCTGACTTTCCATTCTTATCATTCAAGTTCTTGCGTCCAAGCCATGTAAACAATGTTGACTTTCCTTGTCTCCAACGGTTTATCTTATTCTATTAGAGAATTTCACGCTATCTGCTACCACAGTGAGATGGCGGATTTTTTAAAAATGTAAACACGGGTTTGATAATAAATGTGTGTACACAGTTCGTTAACCATCGCTGTAGATCAAGTCTTTATTCGCTGGCTTCGTTAGCAACAATGGAAGCTAATGACCATACTTGTGCTGCCGGTTGGTTTGGGACAAATTGTACGTTACAATGTCACTGCTATAATGGCTTAGTTTGTGACAAAACTACAGGGACATGCCCAAACAATGACAGTTGTCAGCACAAAATTTTCGGACCCCAGTGTCGGTACTTGGATTTTATTTGCAAATATGCCCAAAAATCTGAGCCTACTTTCCTGTTTGATGGCAACGACACCTCATGTAATCCGGACATAGATTCTACATCAGTTGAGGCAACTCTCAATCAATCTTTGCCGTGCTCCTGGTTTAGGATTTATGCGAATGACTTAAAATATCTGGACAGTTTCATGGTAAAACTGAATGGTTCTGCCTCATGTAACAATGTATCAAGGTTTGTAGTTAGTCCGCACGAGATTGATGCCTTCTGCCCTGGGGCTGGTCTGATCAACAAGTTACGGATTGAAAGGGCGATAGTTGCAAATATCTGCCCCAACTACATTGGCGGGGGTCGGAAACTGGCTCTCAAACAGAACACAAACCAGACCGATTTAATGCACAAAACATTTAATGCTTGTTATACAGGAGACGGATGTGGACCAGAGGCCGCAGTTAATAGCAAAACAAAGACCAATCTCTATGACAATGACTGCACACACACACAATGGAGAAGTGGAACCAATTCTGTTTACTGGTATCTGAACTTTGCAACGCCCCAGAAGACTCACATCATTCGAATCTATCATCGAGCTAGCACTATGATTCGGGTAAAGAATGCCCCTCTAAGGGCTTTCTCTGACAGTGGCGGAGTAGTGTTCCAGTATAATGATATATCCTACCCTAATTTATCTGTGAACACTATTGTAGTCAAAACACAAACGTCAATGGCACACATTAAGATTGAGTTCTCACCGACCATTTCGCAGGCCGACAGTGCACTGACGGTATGTGAGGTGCAAACATTTACAGACACCTATTGTCTGGACGAGCATTCTTGTCGTTTTGTGTAGTGTGTAGTGGGTGTAGTAAAGGCTGCAATGTCATCATCGGTACTTTTCACGGCTACTGTTCACATGGGATCTATGGACACGACTGTTCCGGGTCTTGTCTCAGTGTCTGTCCTTTATTTGAGGAAAAATCTGGAAAATGCCTACAATGTAAACATCTTGGCTATACCTGTAATGACACTTGTCCAGATGGTAATTTTGGGCTACAGTGCGAACAGATGTGTTCTGATGGCTGTGACATCATATGTACTCTCAAATGTCCGGACAACTGTTTCAACGACACCTGTCAACAGTCGATCGGGAATCTGTACATGCAAGAGAACGTTCTATGGGTCAGACTGCACTCTAAAATCTCAGGACAACTGTTTAACGAAACCTGTGATTCCCACGTTCAGAAGAGTCTGCCGACTACAACAAGCCCAAGCATATGGACACTTTAATGTGTTTCTGTGCTAGACATGGTTCATTTTTTTGGTGTTTTTTAGTGAAGCCATGGCTCATATCTTGTTGTGTTTCTGTCCTAGCCATGGCTCACATCTTAGCTTGTGTGTGCTGGCCATGGCTCACATCTTGGTGTCTGTCATGTTAGTCATATCTCATATCTCGGTGTGTCCGTGTTAATCATGTCTCATATCTTTATGTGTGTCTGTGTTTAGTCATATCTCATATCTTAGTGTGTACCATGTTAGTCATATGTCATATCTTTGTGTGTGCATGGGTGTCCGGTTAGCGCAATCGATAGGCGGTTGGCTTACCACGGCAACAGCCGGGGTTCGTACCCTGGCGAGGACACCTGGGTTTTACTAATTCCCTAAAAATTAGTGGGAGCCGCGATAGCTCAGTGGTTAGTGAACTGGACTACTACGGACAAGGGGTAGGGTTCGATCCCAACCGACGGCGCCGGGTTCACCCAGCCATAAATGGGTACCGGATTTTTTCTGGGAAAGTAAAGCAGCACGGGCGTAATACCGACCACATTACCCCAAAAATCATGTGCTGAAGGTCTGTAAAATATAGGGTCACTAACACCATATTTCCCTATACGCCACTTGGCGTGACGGGGGGTACTTTACTTACTTTTACTTGTGTGTGCATGTCTGGGTTAGTGATATCTCATATCTTTGTGTGCATGTTTATGTTAGTCATATCTCATATCTTTGTCTGTGCATGTCTGTGTTTGTCACATCTCATATCCTTGTGTGTGCATGGCTAGTCCCATCTCATATCTTTGTGTGTGCATATCTATGTTAGTCATATCTCTTATCTTTGTGTGCATGTCTATGTTAGGCATGTGTCATATCTTTGTGTGTGCATGTCAATGTCAGTTATATCTCATATCTTTATGTGCATGTTTATGTTAGTCATGTGTCATATATCTTGATGTGTGTCAGTGTTAGTCATGCCTCGTATCGCTGTGTGCATGTCTGTATTAGTCACATCTCATATCTTTGTGTGTGCATATCTGTGTTAGTCACATCTCACATCTTTGTGTGTCCGTGTCTGTGTTAGTCACCTCTAGTGACTCGGGCAGATGGTGCTCATAAACCTGGGAGGGCCTACCATCTAAGGGCAGAATCCCTCTACAGAAAAGATCATCTGCTGCCTTGCAGGAAGATTGGGGACAATCAAAGGCTAGGGAAAGCGAACCCGAATAAAATGCTGGCTGAAATCGGATGCACTGGGCCACTGGCGCAGAACACAGTGCAACGTATTAACGGGTGTTCAGTCAGAGTGGATCTGACAGACTCTAATTGTGATGTTCTGTCTGTGGGGGCGATCAACACACTTAGCCTGACAGCTGACTTCATATGAGAGTCTGGAATCCTTACTCTGATTGAGTCCTGAACGCAGTGAGAGAGAGAGAGAGAGAGAGAGAGAGAGAGAGAGAGAGAAATTTCTTCTCACGACACCAATATCTACCTACCTGTCTGTTCGTCTATCTGTCTGTTTGTCTATCTGTCTGTTCGTCTATCTGTCTGTTCGTCTATCTGTCTGTTCGTCTATCTGTCTGTTTGTCTATCTGTCTGTTCGTCTATCAGTCTGTTCGTCTATCTGTCTGTTCGTCTATCTGTCTGTTTGTCTATCTGTCTGTTCGTCTATCTGTCTGTTCGTCTATCTGTCTGTTCGTCTATCTGTCTGTTCGTCTATCTGTCTGTTCGTCTATCAGTCTATTCTCCTTTCAAACCAAAGATGGCAAATAGAGCAGAAATTCTAGTTTCTCCGAAATCCTACGATCTTTGTTATCAAATGTCAGATCTTTCACATGACTGGCATTGTATCTCGACATACATTCCAGTTTTGGGCGAGCCACACAATCTTGGCAAAGGAACTGATTGCTACTCCTGTTGCCTCTTCCCCAGTGCCACTTTTTCTTTTTCCCTCTGGTTCCCATTTGATGGCTTGCTTTGAAATTCTTTTGCTGTCTCTGATATGATACAGCATACATGACATCCTGTTTATTGCCATTATATGAGACAGCAAGACAAATCGATCAGGGGAGGGTAATACCATCAACAAACCATGAGTTAATTTTTTTTCTATTTTTGAACAATCACCACTGCTTCTGCAGGGTTTTGAGCCCGGGTCCCTTCTGTCCAGATGCTGACGTCGTACCTCTAGACTACCCAGCCCCAAAGTGTTCTTGGGTAGAATTGGAAATGTTGGTACAAAGGCAGGAACAAAGAAGACAATTTTTTTGGAGAACTGCAGATAAGTTGAATGCCTGCTCACGATGATGTTTATGGCTGAGAAAAGTCCTGCAACGTCCTGCAAATGAAATGTTTTTTAAGAATTATGGGAAAAGTTTGGCATTTTTGGGCCATGTTAAAAGACACAACAACCTACTAAAAGTAATCCTGGAGGGGAAAATACAAGGTAAATGAGGCAGAGGCAGACCAAGACTAACATGGACGAATAACATTAAAAGATGGACAAACTAGCCTATGACAACCTGCACCATCAAATCAAGAGACAGAGCAAAATGGCGCTCCATGGTATCCAACCTTCGTTGTGGAGACGGCACTCGATGATGATGATGGGAAAAGTACTGGTATTAGTTTTATGACTGAAAATATTAAACGTGTAAAATATCTAAAACAGTTCAAAGCAGCTAAACTAATAGAAAGACAAGACAGATGTTTTGGAAAAAGTCTTCATCAGGTGCAAAATACAAGCTATTATAAAATAAACAAATAAACCTTGTTATCTCTCTAAAATAAACAAATAAATCGTATCATCTCTCTGAAAGAAACAAATAAATCTTGTCATCTCTCTAATATAAACAAATAAATCTTGTCATCTCTCTGAAAGAAACAAATAAATCTTGTCATCTCTCTGAAAGAAACAAATAAATCTTGTCATCTCTCTAAAATAAACAATTAAATCTTGTCATCTCTCTAAAATAAAAGATAAATCATATCATCTCTCTGAAAGAAACAAATAAATCTTGTTGTCTCTCTAAAATAAACAATTAAATCTTGTCATCTCTCTAAAATAAACAAATAAATCTTGTCATCTCTCTAAAATAAACAAATAAATCGTATCATCTCTCTGAAAGAAACAAATAAATCTTGTCATCTCTCTAAAATAAACAATTAAATCTTGTCATCTCTCTAAAATAAACAATTAAATCTTGTCATCTCTCTAAAAGAAACAAATAAATCGTATCATCTCTCTGAAAGAAACAAATAAATCTTGTCATCTCTCTAAAATAAATCAAAAAATCTTGTCATCTATCTAAAATAAACAATTAAATCTTGTCATCTCTCTAAAATAAACAAATAAATCGTATCATCCCTCTGAAAGAAACAAATAAATCTTGTCATCTCTCTAAAATAAACAAATAAATCTTGTCATCTCTCTAAAATAAACAAATAAATCTTGTCATCTCTCTAAAATAAACAAATAAATCTTGTCATCTCTCTAAAATAAACAAATAAATCTTGTCATCTCTCTAAAATAAACAAATAAATCTTGTCATCTCTCTAAAATAAACAAATAAATCTTGTCATCTCTCTAAAATAAACAAATAAATCTTGTCATCTCTCTAAAATAAACAATTAAATCTTGTCATCTCTCTAAAATAAACAATTAAATCTTGTCATCTCTCTAAAATAAACAAATAAATCGTATCATCTCTCTAAAATAAACATATAAATCTTGTCATATCTCTAAAATAAACATATAAATCTTGTCATCTATCTAAAATAAACATACAAATCTTGTCATCTCTCTGAAAATATTAAGACTTTTGTAAACTGATGAGCCTCTAGCTGATGATGACATCTTTTAAAATGTTGGGTACATTGGCAATTAAAAACAACATTATAAAAACATAAGCACAAATAAAAAGTATCATAATCTCTGTAATGATGACAGTAAAGTAGTAAAGATTTTATAAACAGGGCTGACACTTTCAAGGAACAATTTGTTAGAAAAAGTAATGGAGAGTTATACTGAATCATACAGATTGATTTGATTGTAATGTTTAATAATGTCAGATTATAACGTTTAATAATGTCAGATTATAACATTTAATAATTTCAGATTATAATGTTTAATATTTTCAGATTATAATATTTAATAGTTTGAGATTGTAATGTCTCATAATGTCAGATGACAATTTCAGATTGTAATGTCTAATAATGTCAGATTGTAATGTTTAATAATTTCATTTATAATATTTGATAATGTCAGACTATAATGTTTAATATTTACAGATTATAATATTTAATAATGTCAGATTATAATATTTAATAATGTCAGATTATAATATTTAATAGTTTGAGTTTGATTTTGTAATGTCTCATAATGTCAGATGGTAATTTCAGATTGTAATGTCTAATATTTTCAGATTGTAATGTTTAATATTTTCAGATTGTAGTGCTTAATGAAATAGCACAAGAACGCTTGAATTTCTTTTTCTACGGGCAATGAAATTCACTTATAACTTTAAATTTGACTCCCATCAAAAATTGTGTTGTGTTGCCAGCACAGTCACACACCGGAAGTCCACCGGAAGTTGTAAGAAGCGATGCTTGAGAAAACGTAACAAACAACACAAGAAGAGATAGAATACCAAATTAAACCATAAGAAAAATAGTAGGAACAAAACCCTGCCAAGAATATATAGAACAACAACAACTTAAATGGTTTGGCCACCTGGTCAGAATGAATCCTCACCAATCACCATCAATGGCGTTCTTCTCGAGAATGCATGGAAAAAGACCAAGAGGAAGACCCAGAAGAAGATGGATAGATGCAGAGTGTCAGAGACATGTAACAACAAAGGAAAATCACTAATTCAGACAATTCGAGCAGCACAAGAACGACAAATGATATAAACCACGACACCTTTTAGGTATCAGTGAAAAGAGAAAAGAAGAAGAAAAATGCTTAATATTTTCAGATTGTAATGTTTAATCATTTCAGATTGTAATGCTTGGAGGGGCAGCAGTTGGAAAGTCTAGTATTTCTCTTCGCTTTGTCAGTGACAGTTTTATTGAAAACTATGACCCAACTATTGAGGACTCTTATCATAAGATGATCAGAGTTCAGGGACTCAAGCCACTGAGCAAAGATCAAATGACGGATTTAAAAATAAAGAAGAAAATCAGCACAAATAAGGCCAAACCAGCTACAAACGTCCATTTGAAATCAAGTTCTGCAAAGTCAACTGGATTTTTGAAACGAATGAAAAGAGCCTTAAGTTTTAAAACATCCACAAGATCAGGTAAGATGTTTCTAAAACTCTTCTCAAAACTCATATAACTTTTTAAAAAATTTTTTTTGAATAGTAAAGTAAAAACATGAAATTACACAACTTTAAATGAAACTAATTTTGTGAAGTTAGTTTCTGAATTAGATAAAAAGAAAAGACTTACATATTAGATGAAAGCTTTACACTGAGAGCTGTTTGATAAGAGAATTTTAAAAACAGCTGTTTGATAAAAAATGATGAATGAACAAAAGAAAAAGAACTTACCTGATCTTGCAGCTTTATGTAGGTGAAGAACAACACAAAATTAGAATAACGTTGCAGCTCAGTGGTCCTTCAGCTGAAACAATGAACAAAACACAAAATATATAATTAAGCAAATGTTTCATAAATTTAATTTAAAAACAGTTGTTTGGTTGGAGAAGTTGAGTTTTTGGAAGAAGAATAAGTTTGGTGTAAAATATGATTCTGGATAACTGAACATTCAGATAACCGAAACGTCTGCATATTTTGATTAGTTTAGTTTAGTCGACAGGTCATCCTCATTGCACATTGGACAAGTCAATAAGTGCTCAGATCGTCTTCTGAAGTATATCCCTCAATGCGTGGTGACTAACGGCACTGAAAGTCTGCATAGTTGAGCTATACTATAATTGAAAACTAAGACTGCTGCCACTTTTCTTGTTTTATGGAATGGTAGGGTTTGCGGGGTAGAGTTATCCCTCCTGCCAAAGGAGGTGTAGGATGTCTCCTTTCCTTCACTAGTCTTCAGGACACCATTGGGCAATGTGGAGCTCCCGTTTATCTTCTCTCTCCCTCCCCCCCCCCCCCCCCCCCCCCGGGTGTTACATGAAGCCATTTGAGCGGGTGATGGATTGTGTTGTGGGAGCAGCTGACAAGTATGCCAGTTATGGTTCCCACTCTGTGATGGCAGGCAGAGGATCTCAGTTGTAGAGACAATGGCTGCTATTTCCGACTAGTACAGTCACTGCCAAGAAGGAAAGTAATGGTAAACTACCTTCTTATATTATCAAGTAATTATATCCAAATACACCTTAATACATACAGTTAACAACGTTAATGGGGACTGCACAGCCTCCTCGTCCGGTAGGGTAGGGAGCATCATGTTCTGCAGGTGATACCCAATCATCATCAAGCTATTGTATGCCAGATAAAATCTAAAACTTGGAACATTAGATCAGCATTCCAGGTTGGCAAGAAATGAAGAAAGTGAAATTGAACATCTTGGAACTATGTGAAATGAGATAGAAAGGAGCAGAATTATCACAACATGACAGTGGAAATGTAATTTACTTTGGAGGAACCACATATGGAAGAGGAGTAGACAAGATGTTAGATAGAGAAAGAAGCAAAACAGTGGTAGGAATGGTCAGTATCAGATAGAATTCTGTTAGTAAAATTGAGAGGTAGACCAATGGATATCAATATAATTCAAGCTTATGCACCAACAAGTAATAGCGAAGAAGAAGACATTGAAACTTTTTACAATGAGCTAGAGATGACCATGGAACAGTGTAAATCCCAAGAAATAACAATTATATTAGGGGATTTCAATGCAAAGGTAGGAACAGCTAAAGTGCAAAATGTGACTTTGGGGCATGGCCTTGGAGAGACGAATGATAGAGGGGATAGATTGATAGATTGGGCAAAGACACATGAAATGATTATAGGTAACACCTGGTTCATACAACACCCTAGGCGACTATGGATATGGCAAAGCCCAGACAACAAAATACACAATCAAATTGAATAAAAAGTTGTACACTGGTACATAAAAGGTTCAAGAATGGGCTAACATCTGTTAAAACAAGGCCAGGAACAGCTTGCAATAGTGACCATGTACCAGTAGTTGGAAATCCCCAAGATATATCAAATTAGAACTAGATATGCTTAGAGTAGATAGACATCATCATCATCCTCATGTGTCAAACCGGTTGGCGTAGGCGATCATGTCCTTCCACAATCTTCGATCTACAGTGCATCGTATCAGTTCTGTTGTTGACTGTTTTCCATGCCATGACACCAAGCTATCTAGTATTTTCTCTCTTTGTCATCCCCGATCTCTCTTTCCTTTTATTTTGCCAGTTGTAACCAAGTATTCCAATTTTCCTCTTCTCATGATGTGCACGAAAAATGTTGATTGTTTCTTTCTAATGTATTTCAGGAGTTCCCTTTTTATGTTGGACTCTTTGAGAATTTCCTCATTGGTATTTTTTGTTGTCCAAGGGAGCTTTCAACATTCTTCTGAGAAATCCCATCTCTGTGGCCTCTAATCATCTTTTTATTTGTTTGTCTACTGTCCATGATTCGCTTCCATAGGTCAGAATTGGTTCTATGTAGATAAAAAGATGAGTGATAAGTACATTATGATAGTACAAAATAGATATAATGTTACTGAGAAAATACAGGACATTGAGGTGCAGTAGGAAATGCTCAAACAATCAATTCAACAAACATCAAAAGAAATAATACCAGTGACTAAAAGAATCAACAAAAATAAATGGATGACAAAAGAAATATTAGAATTAATGGGCAAAAGACGAAAATATGAAAAAGAGGAACGGACGTACAAAATATTGCACAAAGAGATTCAAAACAAATGCAGAGAAGCAAAGGAATGATGGTTAAAGCAGAAATGTTTAAAGCAGAAATAGAAAAGCAACAAAAGAAATGCAAACAATTGATATACAATCAGTTAAATGAATTAACAGGAAAAAAAGAAGTCAATGCAAGAATCTGAGAATCATAAAAAAACATGTACTGGCAACAAACAGCAGCCATAAGAATTAGCAACCAAACAGGATAGTTCCAATTTATAAAACAAGAAGTTGGACAACGGCTATGTTTTGTCACTGATTTGTTTTCACTTTGCAGCAAAAATATTATTAGATCAATAGTAGACAGAAAAGGAATTGAAGTCAACGGTCACAACATAAATAATTTGTGATGTGTGGATGACACGGTCTTAATAGCAGAGTCAAAGAATGAACTACAAGAAATGATAGACATAGTAAAAGAAAGCAACAAGAAAGGTCTCAGTCTGAATAGTAAAAAGACAGAAGTAATGGTCATATCAAAGAAACAATCATGACCATCAAGCAGCATAAAAATAAACAGGACAAATCTGAAACAAGTGCAACGTGTTAAATACTTTGTCACAATAATAACATCAGATGGAAGATGCACCACAGAAATAAACAGCAGAATAGGTCAGGCCAAAATAGCATTTCAGTGTTGTTCATCACCTACCTAATGTTGATATTCTCTATTTGTCTGAAAGTATTCATTACTTCCATTCTATCAAAGTTCATTGTCATGCTGAATAATTTATCTGTATATTCT
The DNA here is from genome assembly GCA_032433765.1 of Megaustenia siamemsis. Classification (NCBI taxonomy): domain Eukaryota; kingdom Metazoa; phylum Mollusca; class Gastropoda; order Stylommatophora; family Ariophantidae; genus Megaustenia; species Megaustenia siamemsis. The sequence goes on along the minus strand of JAVIAB010000050.1, from coordinate 55,629,775 downwards.
AACTTGTTCATGTGTTCTTGCCGGTTTTCTGTGTTTTCATGGATTAAAACTTAGTTGTCTGAGATAAGTTTCATTTGTTTTCTCTCATCTGATTCTGTATCGACTTTGTTTGCTGTTTTACCTTATCATGTGACTCATGTATGTGATGAACTGTAAGTACACATTTTGTGCATGCCCCCTGTTTTAAGCTGTTAGTTTTCTGTGTGCTCTGCAGCACGTACAATTGTTGCAGATACTTTTGTATATGCATACTAGCTGTTGATTTATAGTACTAAGTATTTTGTATATTTTCATTGTCTCAATTGAGTTACTTTCTGTTCATTCTATTAAGACCCTTTTCTAGTGGCATTATGACAAATTAATATTTAACTGACTACAGTTACACTGTTAATATAAATTACTATTTAATCTTTTGTACTCTTTCATTGAAAACAACTTTTGTGATATAAGTTTGAGAATTATGTTGGCCATTATTGTTGTGGTTATTTATGAAATGTGAAAGCCTTAATTGATTTCTTAAACACCTACTGTCTTCCTTTCCATTTTATGTTTGTGTGATCTATTACAGAAAGTACATCTGAAGTACCTACACTTGAAGAGAAAACAAAAATTAAAGAAAAGAAGGCAGATGGAAATGTGGTACTGATTGTGCTAAAAATTCTGGAAGATGAGCCTCAGTTAGTGACAGGTGACCCAATTAAATGTGCCAGTTGTTTAGCAGTGCTCACTGGTACAGCAGTACTGGAGACAGAGGGAGACACTAAAAAATGGACTTGGTTAGTACTTAGTCTCTTCTTGCATGCTCTACTCTTATGTCAATAACATTGTTGTAAGATACTAAATACATTGATCAGAGAGGCAAAAGCAGCAGGAATCAGCTCCCCCAATGAGATCGAGTTGCTTGCACAGAACAGAGACAAATGGTGAGATTTGATTAAAGATCTTTGCAAGGATAGAAACTGCTAGAATTAAAAAAAAATTAGATAAGAGAAAAAGTATCTGGGTCTATGCCCTATGGGCCGGCCATGGCTCGAAAGGTCAAGAGATAGATAGAAGACACTAAATGTAATTTACCATATTTTTTATCCATATGGTGTGCAGTTCTATATTTGTTTGATAGTACAAAATATACATAATTATATTGAGAAAATACAATACAGAAAGTGAAGAGCATTTTGTGCAAACAAGTCTATGCCAATGAAAGTGAGAAAGAGAGTTTATCTGTGGTATTTAGAGCCAAATGTCTAATAATTGGCTTTGTGTTGTGACACATTGTTATGGATCCAGAAGCCTCTGAGCTGTTCCCCTTCAGCCGAATGTCATGTAGTGATATCTTCATGTGTTTCTGAGTTCCCTTGTAGTTCCCTACAAGGTTTTTCATTTATCAGATCTTTGAGGTAGTAGGGTTGCTTTGATGTCAGTGTTCTTTAGACAGTAAAAAAGGTGATATTCTGCTGTTTCATGTGTGTCGTGACATCAATGCCATTTCTTTCCTGATTCTCAAGCCAGCCATTGATGTTTGCAGTCATATTACTTAAAGAATAAAAAAGAAGAAAAGAAAGAGAAAGATGAACCAATATGGTTTTAAATCAGCTTCCAAAAAAAAAATATTTGTATTCTGTATTGAACAATACATACAAATGTCACACTTTTATTTCTTTCAGTGAGTTTTGTGGTCACAAGAACTGTGGCCTAGAAGTATCTGAGAATGAAATTCCTAAAGGGGACAGCTTTGATTTCTTATTGTCTCCTCCAACAAAAACAATAGAAGAAAATACCAGTGCAGAAGTGGTCTTAGAATTGAAGAAAGGAGCACCACAAGGTGTGACCATATACTGTATGGACATTAGTGGATCAATGGATCAAACATGTCATGTACCCAAATCACATGGTATGTTATAAAACCATAAATTTGTACAATTATTTGTCTACCATATGAAGCTATTTTACTTTTAAAAAAATTTTTACTTCACAAATTTCCTAATTCAAAACTTTTCTTTTTCTGTGCAGGCAGTAGAAGACATGTCTGTCAGAGCTATTTGGTGTCTCTATATAGAGTGTTATTGATGGAGAAATGTGGTGCTAGTAGTTGTATACTTAAGTCTTTTGGTGCAAGATTTTCAAGAAAGTGGTGTTTAACTATTTCCTATTTTTTGCTTGTTGCACTGTTTATGGTATGGTTACATTGTGTCAATGTTTGCTAAAGGTTATGAATCTAATTTTTATAATAAATATTTAACTCTGATCTTTACCTTGGAGCCTTGCGAGTCCAAAACAAAATAAAAATTCACATCTGGGAATTTAACTGAAAAAAAAAAAACGGATTAATTATCACTTTGTTTCAGTGTTCTACAATTTGTAGACCAAAATATGACTGTTTTAACTCTACACTGCCTTGCAGCTTTTTCTTCCTCTTGTGCATGTTTGTAGTTTATTATGAGTGTGATCTATTTTCAGTGCAGGGGGAATGCTGTTTACAGCTAATACCATTCTTATGCAATTTCAGCTTCATTAGTATTTTAATAACTAGCCAAAAACCTTTTGGCAACTGCACAGAATATGCTGCCTTTATCCTCCAGCCCCATAGAAACCTCCCACATATAAAAGCTATAAAGGTATTTTTGTATAGTTTAGTACTTTGGAAAAGAGATATCATGAAAAATAATGACAGTGAAGATTGGTAGTGAACCCCTCAATTCCAAATGCTGTGGCTTAGTTCAGTGAAATATTATTTCTGTCCCCTATGATATCTGTCATTAGACATTACTTAGTTTAGAAATAACACATTTGATGAAGCAATTTACGTACAGACAAAAATAACAAACCAAACCATAAAATCAAACATATTTCTTCATTTTCTACTTGTTTACATCATAACTGAGTATTGTAATTTGAATAAAATTGTAATGTTTCTTCTTCTTTCCTTCCTCATTTGTCTTTCAACGTCGAGGGAGATATAATTTGTGGTCTTTTGCTCTTCTGTTCACTCCTGCTGCTGTTATATTTCCTAGTGCTTCTAATATTCCATCCATCCATCCATCTTTTTCGTGGTCGACCCTTGGGTCTAATGTTCTCGTAGCGCTTATTGAAGGCTCGTTGTGTTGTGTTTTGATCACTCTGCCTTGTCACGTGGCTAAATCATTTATCTTATATTTATTTATATACTATGGCGTGGGCTATTTCTAGCTTTTTTCTCAGTTCTTCATTTCTGATCTTGTCTCCTAGGCTGTTTACTGTCATTCGTCTAACACATTATATCTCAATGTAATGTTTTTATGTTTGTTAAAATATAGAATTATCTGTTTCAATCATATCTTTTATCTTTCCTGTTTTTAGTTGCATGGAGAGAAGAGAGAACTCGTGGAGCTGAAACTGTGTCAAGAGTTACTAGACTTGATTGTATCAAGAAAGCTATCCAGAGGTGACATATTGAAATAAATAAATAATAATTCCAGCAAACTGTTGTCATAAATGATATTCAATTGACAGTTTTAATAATCTACCATCATAGTCACTTTTTATCAATCTGAGTGATACATAAATATTTCTTATAAATAATATGTAATTAAATACAAGAAAACATATAAGTAGAATTGTCTGATGTTTACAATACTAACAGTTTTTATTTCAATGCTTTTGTAATGCAGGATAAGTGTAAACACAATATATTAATTAACCCAACTATTGCTGGGGAAAATGTTACATCTTCTCAATATTCCTATATGGTGCAGAAACATGGACATTAGACAAGAAAACAGAACAGAGAATTGAAGCCTTTGAAATGTGGATATATATATAAGAATAGGTAGAATTGGATGGAAAGAAAAGAAAACAAACAATGAAGTCTTAAAACAACTAACAATGAAAAGAGAACTACTAAGCACAATTCAAACAAGACAAATGCGATTTTTGGGCCATGTTAAAAGACACAACAGCCTACTAAAATTAATCCTGGAGGGGAAAATACAAGGTAAAAGAGGCAGAGGCAGACCAAGACTAATATGGACGAGTAACATCAAAAGATGGACAAATCAGCCTATGACAACCTGCACCATCAAAGCAAGAGACAGAGCAGAATGACGCTCCATGGTAGCCAAAATTTGTTGCGGAGAAGGCACTTGATGATGATGATTGCTGAGTCAGTTGAAAGAGCATCATGCTGGCGCTGGTGATGCCAAAACATAACAACAATCCCAGAATAATCTGAGCTCAGACGATTAGGTGATCCCCTGATGGTTGGCGGAGACGATCATCTCTGTCCACATCTCTTGGTCCTTCGTGCATGTCAGAATTTTAGTCTGTGATCTTTCATTATGCCATTTAGATAAGCTGTTCAATATTTTTTTTCTCTTGGTTTTCCTCTGCTTTTCTTTCAATTTATTCTACCAATTGTATAGTATTCTCAATTCCTTCTTTTTGCATCAAATGCCCAATAAATATAGATTGTCTTTACCTTATGGTTCTGATGAAATTTCTGATTCTCCAGCTGTTTTTTAAACATTCTTCATAAGTAAGTTTTGCTATAAACCACATCACAGCTGCAGAGCTATTTGCTACATTTTAAATACAATTACAATATGCTGTTGGGCGATGTCACAATCCTTGAGTTGACGAATGTTTTCTTCTTTCTTCTTCTTCTTCTTTTCTTCTTCTACTTCTTTCCTTCCTCATTTGCCTTTCAGCATTAAGAGGAGATATAATTTGTGGTCTTTTGCTCTTCTGTTTGCCTCTGCTGCTGTTATGTTTCCTAGTGATTCTAATATTCCGTTAATCCATCTTTTTGTGATCTAGCCTTAGGTCTGGTGTTCTCGCAACGTTTATTGAAAGCTCATTGTGTTGTGTTTTGATCTTTCTGCCTTGTCACGTGGCCAAACCGTTTTATCTTTTTTTTTTTTTTTAAAATATTCTATGGCGTGGGTTATTCCTACCTTTTTTCTCAGTTCTTCATTTCTGATCTTGTCTCTCAGGCTGTTTTTTTGCCTTTTGAACGCTTTCTTTCAATTTATTATTATTTACATCTAGAGGTGTGTGCAGCAGAATAAGAAACACAATGTAAAATACAATGTTTCCCATGAATCTGTTGTGATTAACTGTTTTATTTCATCCTTTTAAAGATTAACAGAACAAATGAAGCTGGAGAGTCCCAATAAGCAAGTACTCCTCACTGTGTTTAGCAGTGATCTCTGTGTTAAAGGTGGTGGACATAAGGTGGGACTTCCGCAGTTTACAGACTTGGAACACAAATCATTCAATAATCTTATTGACACAGGACATAGGCTTTCTACAGAATATCCTTTAGACATAATTCAAAATTCATTCCAGTGAGTGTAAAGTGTGTTTTACAATTTTTTTACTTTTATTTTAGTTATGTGTTCTGTGTAAATGTAAGAAAGGCTAAATTAGAGACAATGTAAAGACAACTGAAACAGGAGAAAAGCCATTTCCAAATCAAATAAAGGTTAACAAAGCTGTTGTTTACTCCTGTCTTCTAAATCTCTGTAGAATCTGAACAACTGTCTTGTTTTCTTCTATCTATACGTACTGTAATGCATTGTGGTTGTTGCATATTTCAATCCTAAGCAAAGTGTGTAACACACTGACCGTTGTTAACTCATGACACTGCATAGTTTCTGTGATTTTGTTTATCAACTACTGATCTTCATCACAATTTGAAATTATCAGGACCTCAGTAGCCTAGTTGAGAAAACCATTCGACCGGGATAACGATGTTCTGACAACCTGTGTTCGATTCCCACTGGAAGCAGTGTGAATTGTACTTGTGGTTGGGAAAAAAATACTCCCGCGATCAAATCAGTCACTGACTGAAATGGGTACCAGGGTAGTACTCTGGGAAGGTGAGGACCGCCTCACATTGTGAGTTTTGATGCTTGAAGCGACACTATCCAGAAGTCTCAGAACACTTCTGGATAGGCAGCCGAGCACATATCAATGAAAACTCGCGTGCTAAGATGTCAATTCAAGTCTTGTACTTTACCTTTACCCTGAAATCACTTGTATTACATTCTCAGTGGATTGCACCATTCCAGGCATTGAGAACAAATTGTCATGTCAGATACCTTTTCAAAGGACAAGGGCCCTGAAATATCTTAGCAATCAGGAATCAATGGCCAATCACACAGTGAACATATGCATCCACAAGATGATGGGTTCTCAGAAGAAACAATCAGAAGAGGAGAAGCAGGTATTCTAATACAAATGTCAAGTAGCAGCAAAATAACTCAGTCAGTGGCAACAGATCTTTCAACAAGCCATACAGCAGAACTCAGGAAATTCTACAAGACACAAAGATGCTCAAAGAATATAAAATGATGGAAAACAACAATGACTGTAGGTCTGTTGTACAGGCTGTTTAATTACAAGGCAGTTTAAAACCTCTAATGAAGACAGTTGTTGAAGAACGTGCCAGTTAACTACCACCAACACAGTAGCTCTGTAATGGATTCCTACTTACTGTGGTATAGATAAAAATGAAGATTCTGACTAAATAGCAGCAACAAGTAGTTATAAAAACACAGTTTTATCACAGGATATCAATGAAGGAGAAACAACATAAACACTAATCAAAGTAATATATAGAATGATTGGTAGACTCAAACAATAAATGTTCACAAGATCTTATCCTCAACCTGAAGAGAGCCTATTTGACCATAATCTTCAAACTCTGCATATAGCAATGTAGAGTGAAGGCCGACTATGCTGAAGCAAATGACTATATCCCCACAATGTACACGTCAAACTGGTTTAGAAATCTATGAACATGTTGTGAACTCTGCAGAGAACTAAGAACTGATTCTTGCCCCCAAGGTAGACAATTTTTAGACAAATTATGGGGTACTTATGATAATGAAATTCTGTTAATTGCAAAATTCAAAGAGGTGTCTTGTCTTTATGTGTTACATGAAGAGTACTGGAAACTGAAAACTAAAGAATAAATCAGATATTTATGAACATGTAGTGGCACTTGACTACACTTCACACTCAAGACGACTTAACCTGCTTTAAATATACTCAGTTCATTATTTATGTCTTCTGCTAATTTTACAAAGCCTTTATGGTGTTAATTATATGGTTTCATCAACAATATCTTCTATGTTTGGGATCTTAATCTATCTTTGAGTTCTGTACTTGTATGGGGAATATGGTACTAATGACCATTTTTTTTACCATGACCATGACATATTTTTGGGTGAAGTAGTCAGGTCACCTTTACTTCTCAGGGCAATCTTTGTTACCATGACCACGACATATTTGTGGGTGAAGTAGTCAGTATCTTGTCTGGTCACCTTTACTTCTCAGGGCAATCTTTTTTGCTCATTTTTAGAGGCTGGATGAACTCTAGAACCTTGTTAGTAAAAAAAAATCCACCACTTCTGGGAATTGAACTTGATCCCTACTGATCAGGAAATGAGCACACTAACCACTCAGCCATCAAGTTAGAATGATGGGTCAGTGATAAGTGTCCATCTTGATGTTTTGAATGTCTACCTTTTTTTTAAAATTTATTTTTTGTCTCATGAGCATAACCAATTTGAGATCACTAATTATGCTGTTCTACCTTTACCAAGGTTGTAGAGGACTTATGTTGTTTTGAGAGGACACAAGTTATTATAATGAACTCTTGTTTAGTAGATCTACAAAAAATTAAGTTCTTCACAATTTATTAACATCTGCTAATGAACCAGAAGCTGCAGCAGCAAGTGCATTCATTTGCTTAAGCATGTGTAGTGACAACAGTTGGAGGAGCCAATAAAAGTATCAGAAAAAAGATAAATATGACCAGAATAGCTTCAATCGTCCTGAAATAAAAATAATTGAATATTCACCTAGCGCAAAAATAAAACCAAATATATGATATGTGAGTGCGTTTACATTAATATACAAACTAGAGAACCGCAGAACAAGACTGTCTTGATTTCATGCAATTTGCCCGAGGAAAATTCTCAGAATATTTTGTGCAATAAAATCGGCAACCAAGAACTTATTGCAAGATTTAATTAAGGGGACGCCAACACAAAAAAGGAGCTCTTAAAAAACATCAGAAAGAAGCAATCAACATTTTTCGAGCACATCGTGAGAGGAGGAAAGTTGGAATACTTGGTTACAACTGGCAAAATAAAAGGAGAGAGGAATCGCGGACGACAGGGAGGGAAAGTGCTGGATGGCTTGGTGTCGTGGCATGGAGGACGGTCGGCAACAGAACTGATACGATGCACTGTAGATGGAGGATTGTGGAGGGACATGATCGCCTACGCCTACCGGCAGGGTACATGATGATGATGATGAATTAAGGGGAAATCTACACAATAATTTTGCGTGGAAGTGGTCTAGAATTAATCGTGTTAACTGTCAAAAACAAAGCATATCAAATCATTGGAAATATGTCACTACTGCAGTCCAACAAGGAAATAACACTAGAGGAAAAATGTACACTCTACAACATAATTTTCAGTCCACCATTGTGCTGCCACTGCCTGACCTGGCCACTAGACCCAAGAACAATAAGAAAAATAAATACTACCGAAATGAAATGCACCAGACACTTGACAGGATGGGTTATGGTTATAGAAGGCCCCGGTATCACTGCAAACACATTAAAATCCATAATTGCTCAATCGCCCGTGCCAGTGAAATCATCCGAAATAATATCTCATCTCACAAGCAAAGAAAGGTATCTGCAGGCCCATCAAAGCAGTCTCAGCACATGCCAAAAAGACATAAGGCGAAACCGCATGGAAACTGAACACAGACATCTGTTCCCCGTCATACGATATCATCATTCATCGTATGCAATCGAAATAGTGAAACACGATCAAAACTGATGAAACACACAGCTCATGGTGTGCACAGAGCATTTAACTCAGTAGCTCCGGTAGCAAGCCGGAACAGTAAAACTCATTACATCACTGAATTGAATACTGGCCTTCTGCTCACTAACCAAACATGGGTTTTGCTCTTCAGCAATCAGATATTGCTATGTATTTAGACATTTAGACTAGCTTGGGTCATGACAAGATTGTGCGCTTGAGGTCATCATTGATTCACCATAACTTACTATGCAAAGTTGTTTCTGTAGTCCATATTTGTGTTCTTAGTGTGTTTAGAGTGCTGCAGTCCTGTAGGATGTGCTCTAGAGTTTGTCTGCATGCTCCACAGTCACATTTTGCAAAGTAACTGAGTCCTATCTTGTATAGGTGTGCTTTGAGGTCACAATGAACTATTCTCTTTTGTGTGTGGATTAGACATACAATATTTATCCTGTATCGGTTATTTGTATTTTAAGAGTGTAATATTCAAAGAAATAGCATAAAATCATGCACATCAATAATTAGTTTTATGTATGAAAAAAATCATAATAAAAAAAATACATGTTAAAAAACTGTACTTTATAATCAAGAGGTCTCCTTCGATTCAATACAAGAAAAATAGACAGTTGTCACAAAAGTAAGAATATCACATAATCACCTGCTGCTAACAGCAAAAATACAACTTTTTCACTGTTAAAAAAAATGTTTCCTTATTTTATGATCTAAACAGGTCAATTAATGCTGCTGTCAAGAATTTAACTAGCTGTGGATGTACTGCACTGGGACCTGCTTTGTCAATCTGTGTTGGTTATGCAAGTGAAAAACCTGGATCAGAGATTGTACTGTGCACTGATGGTTTGCCTAATTCTGGTATTGGGAGTCTAGAGAAGGGCCACCGTGACTCTGAATTCTACACAACGGTTAGTAATTCTTTCATCATCATGTGCCATACCGATTGGTGTAGACGATCATGTCCTTCCATAATTTTTTATCAATGGTATATCGTATCAATTCTGTTGTTCACCGTTTTCTGGGCCCTGACAGTAAACTATCCAGAATATTCTCTCTATGTTGCCCAGGCTCTCTCTTTTCCTCTATTTTGCCAGTTGTAACCAAGTATTCCAACTTTCCTCTTCTTATGATGTGCCCAAAACGTTGATTATTTCTTTCTGATATTTCTTAGGGAGCTCCCTTTCGTGTTGGCCTCTTTGAGAATTTCCTCGTTGTTCTTTTTTGGCTGTCCAGGGAACTCTCAACATTCTTCTGAGAATTCCGATCTCTGTTGCCTTGAATCATCTTTTAATTTGTTTGTCTACTCCTCAAGATTCGCTTCCATAGTTCAGAAATGGCTCTACATAACACAACTGAATGCTCTTTCTTACTTCTATTGACATAGACTTGTTGCACAGGCATTGTTCATTTTCTGAAATGCTATTTTGGCCTGATCTATTCTACTTTTTATTTTTGTGGTGCATCTTCCATCTGATGTTATTATTGTGCCCATGTATTTGATGCATAGCACTTACTTTAGATTACATTTATTTTTATGTTGCATGATGGTGTTGATTGTTTCTTCAATATGACCATTACTTCTGTTTTATTTGGGGGAGCTTAAGCGCCTGCGACCTGCGGTCGCAATAGCAGAGCCGGCGCACCATCAGCTGGCCAAGACCTAGCAGATCTACCTCCTCGTGGTCTCCCCTGGTAACAGTCTGCGTCAAAACAGACTGGCTAACAGAAGCTAGGATCGACGTGTTCCCTGTAGTGGTGGCTGTTACTGATTGAGGACCCAGTATTGCAGTACCTCTGGTCCGGACTAGTAGTTTCCCAGCGTAGCCTGGGACAGACGACCTCCAACCTCCAGTAAGAGCCGGGAATGTCAAGAAAGCCATTACGACCCGCCACATCTTATGAGTCAAAGGGCAAACAAGCTCGTATCAACTCGTGGTAATCCGTCAACAACAACAACAACAACTTCTGTTTTATTAATATTCAGACTGAGATCTTTCTTGTTGCTTTCTTTTACTGTTACATCTAATATTTCTTGTCGTTTATTCTCCATCTCTGATATTAAGACTGTGTCATCTGCATATCGCAGATTCTTTATGTTGTGACCATTGACTCCATTTCCTTTTTTTAAATTCACTATAATCTCATAATATTTTTGCTGTAATGTGAGAACAAATCTAGCAACAGAACACAGCCTTGTCTGACTCCTTGTTTTATATTTATTGGAACTCTCCTGTTCGGTTCCTAATTCTTATGGCTGCTGTTTATTGCTAATACATGTTTTTTATGATTCAAAGATCCTTGCCATCAATGTTTAATTTCTCCAGGTTATTGATTAATTCCACATGCTTTACTTTGTCAAATGCTTTTGTGTAGTCTATGAAGCACATATATAGATCTTTCTTTATCTCTATAGCTTTTTCTATCAATGTTCTTAGGATGTATATTGCATTATTGGTACCTTTTCCTTCCACAAATCCATATTGTTCCTCACTTATTTCTGGTTTTATTTTGTTCCTTACATGTCTCATGATGATTCTTATTAATATTTTGGTCATATGTCTCATGAGACTAATAGTGTGATGGTCTTCACAGTCAGTGGTGCCTGACTTCTTTGGGATGGCTACAAAGAGAGGTTTTAATAGATCTTTGAGTATGTGTCCTCTGTTATATATGTCATTGAGTAGTTTTTCTATGATCTGTACTCCCAGCTCACCTAATGCATTTATCTCTTCGATTGTTATATTATCAGGACCTGAAGATTTGCTTCTTATCATGTGCTGAATTGCCTCCTCCATTTTACTCTGCAATATTGGTGGTCCTATGCCCTTGTTTGAATTGTTTAGCTTTGATATTTCACCCTCATAGAGTTGACTGATATCTTCTGTTCATCTTTAGTAATTCATTACAAATGAAAACTTATTGGCCTACATAATGAGGTGAAATAAAAACTAGACTTAAACACCTCACGGCCACTGCATTAGACAAGTCGCCTTTATTCTCTGGTCATATAAGTCCATCTGACAGACCCCAGTAAAGGGAAAATGTGGTAAAGATAGTTTTTTTTTGTTTTGATAAAGAGAATTTAATATTACTATTATTGACTGTTCATACATATCTTTTATCAGCACTAATATTCACAAGAAAGCTTAGGATTTTCAAATCAAATGTATTATTCACCCTTACTTATGCATGCGAGAGCTTGCATACAACTAAAGAAATATAAAATAAACGATGCATTTTAAAACACAAATGCCTGAAAAAAATACTTCGTATACCATGGAATGAGTTCAAGACTTGTGCAGAAATAAGAGAAATGACAAAGCTTCCAAAAATATCCACTATAATCAAAAGTAGAAGGTGGTCATATGTTAGCCATGTGATGAAAAGAGACAACAAAAGAATGTCAAAGCAGGGCTTCAAATGAGAACTAGGGGGTAAAAGTAAAAGAGGCTGACCTAGAGAAACACTAAAAAGAACATTAAAGCGAGAGGCAACAACAGCAGGCATCGGGACTCTTGCCAAGATTGAGCAACTCCCTCAGAACAGAGCAATGTGGCGAGTCACAATGCATGTCCTGTGCAAGGTCTGACAGTTGAAAGATCGTCAGACACAAGAGTATAGAATTTCTTCCCTATGTGCTGTCTTCAGCCTGAAAGGACAATATACAGATAAGCAGGAAGGCACACATGCATGCACGTGTGCGCGCACACACACACGCGCACACACACACAAAGAATGAATATTCACGTGGGCAAGGGAAAAAACAACTTTATATTCTTCAACTAAAGACTGAATCGAATCAATCATGGGACCCACAAGCCCTATATCAAGACGCCTACCATAATAAGAAGAGATGGGAACAAGTTATCATTATACGCCACAGAACAGGGCACAAACCAAACCAGAGTCACGTGTATATAAAATTCAAGATTGGCACCTCAGTCACATGTACATGTGAACAAGTGCCCCGGACTGCTGGACACATACTTCAAGTTATGTTCAGAGTGCAATGATGATGACCTGCAAATAATTTGATGAAGAATTCCACTTTTAGTTCCTGAAGCCAATTTATATAGGTTTATTAAAAATGGTTAAGAGACGTGTTGGTAATTTACAAATAACAATAGTTGTTGGTGTAACATTATAAGTCTCATAAAACAAAGTGTTTAGTGCTGTAGGTGGCTGTCTCTGTTCCTGTATGCTTGTTTAAAGTTAGCAGTCTGTTAGTTTGAGCTCACCTGCTTTTAAACCAGTATGGTTATGGTTATGGAATGCCTTAGTGTCACTACAAATGAATTAGAATCTGTAATTGCTTAACAGCCGATGCCAGTGGAATCATCTGAATTAATATCCCATCTCCCAAACAAAGAAAGATAGCTGCAGTCCCCATTATAGCAGTCTCAGCACACGACAAAAGACATAATGCGAAACTGCACTCAAAGTGAACACAGCTATCTGTTCCCCGTCATACGATATCATCATTCATCGTATGTAATCGGAATATCGAAACGTGATCAAAACGTTTGAAACGCACAGCTCGTGGTGTACACAGAGCACTTAACTCAGTAGCTGCAGCAGCAAGCCAGACTTGGAATATGAGGAAACTGCAACAAGGAACACTTTTCAGACACAACCTTTAACTGTTCCTGCTGCCTGTCCGCCATATTGACCGAAAGTTTTTTTTAAACCAGTATTTATTGCCTACCTCTAAATGGATCTGTCTTAGGCATAGTTTTCATAGTCAGTTATGTTTATGTCTAACTCTTTCATATCACATTTATATCCATCTGCATAGTAAAGAAAGGGTTTTACTTTGTTTCTTTTGCTAGAAGCCAGCTTACCAGATAAAATGCCTTTGGAAATTCATCATATTTCATTCATTACAAGTTGTCTGGTTATCTTAGACGATGATATCAGAGGATAGACATCACAATAACAATTTCAGCAAATTCTAAAGTATCTCTATTTATCAATCATCTTTAAAAGATTTCCAGATCGTGTCTTGGGGAGTGTTTGAAAAATGCTCTAATTTCATTTTCCCCATTTCATATTGTCATGTATCAAGACTCAGTGATCTATGCCAGCGTGAATTTAGGGAAATGTTGACTTAGATTACAGTTATCAATATACGGCAACTAATGAGTTGATAATTAGTATATGTTTTTACTCTTTGCAATAGTTTCGATAAGGTTGTTGAGAGCATTCCTATTCAGTTTTTCTGCTCTTTGTCCTGTAAGTGTTTATATGTAATGGTAAATCCAGGATTGTTTAATTTGTAACTGCATAAACAGCTAATTGTTTAACCTGAAAATAAATCACAACTTAAGAATTTATTGAACTTTAAAATATGAAATAATTTGTCTCTTGCAGATTGGAACATATGCACGTTCCAAAAACATCACCATAAACATTCTAGCTGTTGGTGAAAGTTCATCTGATTTGCAAACAGTTAGCGCTGCTGCTCAAATCTCCGGTGGCTTGACAACCCGTTTGAACCCTGTTGAAATTGTGCGACAGTTGCGTTTAATTTCACAAAATGAAATTATTGCCACTTCTGTGTCTGTCAGGTTTTACCTACATTCAGATTTTGTCTTTGATGAGATAGACTTTGGAACTGTAAGTATTTTAAAAAAAGAGTAATCATTTTAAATCAGTATATTATCAATTGTCTTTTGTTTCTAATGAGGTAAATTTGTTAATTTTTCATCTCATTACAGTGCTTCTATCTATCTATTGACCTTTCGAGCCATAGCCGGCCCATAGGGCGTAGACTAAGATACTCCTTCTCCTATCTGAATTTTTGTTGTAGCAGTTTTCAATTCTTTTAAAGATCTTTTATCAAATCTCGCCATTTGTCTCTGTTCTGTGCAAGCAGCTCTATCTCATTGAGGGAGCTGAATCCTGCTGCTCTTACCTCTCTCATCAATGTTCTTCTCAGTGTCTCTCTGGGTCTTCCTCTTTTTCTCTTACCTGTTGTTTCCCATATGAGGGCTTGCTTTGCTATTCGGTTATTATCTCTTCTCATCACATGTCCAACATATGACCATCATCTTTTCTTTATTAGTGAAGATATTAGTGGTTGATTGGCGATTTCTCTAATTTCCTCGTTTGGACAGTGCTTCAATGAGTGTATAAATTAGCAGAAAAGACGACAGAACACAATCAAAATTTGTACATAGCTTTCATTGACCAGGAAAAAGCATTCAACCGAGTAAACAGAGAACAACTGTGGGAGATACTAACAACATATGGAGCAAGCCAACATCTAACCAACCTAATTAAAAGTCTCTACATCAACAGCAGCTGCACAGTCAAAACAGCAGCAGGTTACACAGACCACTTCAATGTTAGATCAGGTGTAAGACAGGTGTGCGTACTATCCTCATTACTGTTTATTGCATACATGCACTATATATGCAAGTTAATCAACCCATCAGAAACAGAGGAGATCAACGAGTTTCTATTTGCATACGATCAAGCAATAATACATGAAAAAATAGAAGACCTAAAAGAACATTTAAATAGACTCAACAGCACAGGCACAATATACAACATGAAAATCAACATCATTAAAACAGATGTCATGAATATCGTAAAAGAGAAACAGAACATCAACATAACTATAGATGGCAGACAACTAAAACAAGTAAAGGAATGGTTATGATTTGTCGAAGGCCCTGGTATAATTACAAGTGAATTAAAACCATAATTGCTCAACAGCCCATGCCAGTGGAATAATCCAAATTAAAACTTATCTCATTGAAGGATCCAAATAAAGAAAGGCAGCCGTAGTCTCCATCATAGCAGCTACAGCACACTTCAAAAGACATAAGACCACACCGAAAGTGAACGAAGCTGAACTGTCATCATACGATATCATCATTCATTATAAGCATTTGGAATATCGAAACACGATCTGGATGAAAAACACAGCTCATGGTGTGCACAGAGCACTGAACTCAGTAGCTCCGGCAGCAAGCAGAACTTGGAATATGAGGAAACTGAAACAAGAAACACTTTTCAAACTGAGCCTCAATGGTTTCTGCCACCTATGCGCCATATTGACAGGAAGTAAGAGGAATTTAAATACCTGGGAAGTCTAGTGATAAATGACAATTCACACACAGCAGAAATAGGCTCAAGATACAACAAAGTTTGTTAAATCATTGGACAGCTATCACCACTATTGTTCAACAAGGAAATAACTCTAGAAGCAAAACAGGCACTCTACAATACAATCTTCATCACAACAATGTGCTACCAATGCCAGTCCTGGACCCTAGATGCAATAACAATAAGAAAAATAACCTCTATTGAGATGAAATGTGTGTTAGATGAATGACAGGAAACAGCCTGAGAGATAAGATCAGAAATTAAGAACTTCAAAAACCTAGGAATAACCCCCGCCATAGAATTGTATGTTGTAAAGAAACAACAGATAAAATGGTTTGGCCACGTGACAAGCCAGAAAGATCAAAACACAGCAACGAGCCTTCAATAAATATTGCGAGAACACCAGACCCAAAGGCTGACCATGAAAAAATATGGATTAATGGAATATTAGAAACACTAGGAAACATAACAGCAGCAGAGGTGAACAGTAGAGCAAAAGACCGCAAATTATATCTCCCCTCGATACTGAAAGGCAAATGAAGAAAAGAAGAGGAAGAATGAGTATATAATGTTAGGTTCTCATGCTGCTTTATTATTTTTAAATTAGGGGATCTTTCCAGATTGACACAAGTCAACTGTAAAATTGGAACACCATTTACATCTTAAAAAGAATAACAGCAAGGAATAGGTGATAGGGTGATTAGAATGTAAATCCTTCCAGCATTAGGAACAGGTGTTAGGGTAGTTAGAATGTAGCATCCTTTCAGTACCAGTAAAAGGTGAGTTAGAAGTTAGTTAGAATCTAGCATCCTCCTTCCAGTACCAGTAATAGGTGAGTTAGAAGTTAGTTAGAATCTAGCATCCTCCTTCCAGTACCAGTAATAGGTGATAGGGTAGTTAGAATCTAGCATCCTCCTTCCAGTACCAGTAATAGGTGATAGGGTAGTTAGAATCTAGCATCCTCCTTCCAGTACCAGTAATAGGTGATAGGGTAGTTAGAATCTAGCATCCTCCTTCCAGTACCATCAGACATCACACAGAGTTTGCAATTTACCTTAATTAAAGTCCTCTCCTAAGTTTCTCAATTGCAGTAAGAGAGTTCTTTTGTCAGTTTTGTTTTTAGTGTTTCTTTGATCGAATTAAGCTATGAAAAATAATGCAACTATCAAGAGTAAATATTAATCTAATCAAACCCATTAAAAATATTGATGCCAAAGTCAGTAATGTAGAGTAAGAATACATTTGTTCAGACAGAGACATTGAACAAAAAATCTGGAGGCAAGACAGTAACAGAGCTGGAAGCTGTCACTGACTCTTAGCTGATGGCTTGTATTAGGTATAGTGAACCAGAACCATCAAGACCCCACTCCACTGCTTCGCAATGCCTCTAGAAAGACTAAATGGTCTAGTCTGGCTAAGAGAGTCTGACTGAAGAGGAAAGGCCAATACTCAAAAACACCAACCTTGCTAAGGTCAGATGTGTTGGGTCAAAGGTGCAAATATCACAGCTCTACTCAAACCACAACACATTGCATCGATGCTCACTTAATGTCTTTGTAAGGGCGGATGATGAAAAATAACTATACATTCTTTCAGTTATTGGGTGAATGCCAGAAAGAAAAGAAGGTACAAGAAATCCAGAGTGTGTTAGAAATGTGTACTATTCCTTACATAAATAAATGACATGTGTAGAACATCAAACCATAGGGAATGCAACACATTCAGTGAGAGCATGTATTGCTCATTTGTGTAGCACCCATGAGCTCCTATTTTGCAGCCATAACACAAATTGTAGACTTTCTTAATCATTGCAGTCATATTTTGTTTCTATGAAAGAAAAGTCACTTCACCACAAATATAGCAGAAATTATCTGCAGTTTATGTATTTCTGAACTTCATTTGATAGTGAAAGAAAAACAAAACAATGCCAAAATAATTATGTTCAGTTATGAGAACTAGGCTATCTATGCAGGTATGTATGTTTGCATCATCTATTCCAAGTTCATAAATTGTGCACAGATTATGAAATCTACCGCTACAGTTGCATCACAAAAATACCTAAAGACCCTCAATACATAACTGGAAGTGTTATTAATAACTAGAACCAGTCAGAATTTTAAAATGTTGTTTTCGTTTTCAGCACCCCAAAACTAATTAAGATTATTTGTTTTCATGTCTGAAGCAGTTTGGTTATTGACAAGGGTAATCTGACTGTATATTTCCCAATTAAATTGACTTCTCAACTCATATGCACATGGTTTGTATCCATGTAAATAATGCTCCAGTCAACTCTGCTATTAATGGGTTTATTTTTTGCAAATGTGATGAAGGAAATGCAGTGAAGAGGGCCTTAATCACATTTAAATTAGTAATTTTTAAAAGCTTTATATCTCTTCTGCATTATATATTATAAAACTACATTTACTAGTTGTAAATATGTATCTGTTTTTTTTTTTTAATTAGGGATTGAAATAAAATGAAGGCAAGACAATGAAATCTTCCAAGATTTAAAACTTCAAATTTGTAGAAATTTAACATAAATTCTGTTTTATATATATTGTAGAAGAAACTGTCAGCAAGTGAGTGAGTAGGTGATACAATTCTTGTTCCATGTTAGTTAATATTTACATTAAGCTAGCTGCAGCAAGGCCTGTAAAAACATGCAAAATCTTGACTGGAATTTCACTTATATATATTTTTGTTATTTCTCTCTGCTGTAGAACCTAAGTAAATTAGAGAAGGAGATTGGAAATGTGCGAAAGGAGTCAGATGTCTCCTTTAGATTTAAACTGAAAGACCCCACAAAAACTGTGCAACCATCATCTGTGCCTTTCCAAGTATGTATATTTGTTTCACATATGTCCTAGTTTTGTTTTCTGCTTCTGTAGTTGGTGTCATTCTGACATAGTATAAACTTGTCAGGTGATTGTCACAAAATATGTAGCAGTTTAGTAGGGATGAAATGTTTTCTCAGTGGAATCATAACAAGAGATCAGTAGTGAAAGATTCCTGAGGCAGGAATGTGACAGGTGATAATGCAGTGGAACAAAGACTTCACCAGGTAAGTCACATTCTTCTCATCTGTCAAGATAAGCTATTTGCATGCTTATATAAAGGTTTACAACAGAGACTTGGCATGCTGCTCGGTAATAAAAGTTCTTCTAAAATAATTTATTTAGAAAAAGTGTGAGTCCAGAAACAACTAACTTTATAGACTTTAATGTCGGCTGTGGTCCAGCAGTTTTCACTGATTCATCTCAGATGTCTGGTGGCTGTTAATTACTCCTTGATTCAGGTAGACTAAAGTTCAAAGGTTCGACTGAGGAAAGTATTATTTGATTGACTGATATTTGACAGGTTACCTAACATGGGACAAGCACTGTTGGGAGTAGCTCTCTCGCAAATCATTGGTAGAACTGGATGAATAGAAAACTGACTATGGCCAGGTATTTCTATGATTTTTAGGTCTGGGTGAGCCAGAGATCATGTGCATAAGCCTTAAAGGACATGTCAGATGGGTTGTGGAGGAAGAATAGTTTTCTGAAGAACTTGGAATGAGTTCAAAGCTGAGGGGAGAGAGTTGTCAGTTTTACAGTGAGGGTTTGAGTCCCAGTTTGGGGCAGTTTTCACTTGTTTCAGAGTTTAACGGTTTTTTTATGCTAACAGTTTGGGAGTTTTTCAGTATTGAGTTAATGTTGACAATTTTGCAGTTTGGAATTGATCAGTTTAGAGTTTAGCCATTTTGAGAGTTGGAGTTTAAGGTATTCCAGTTGGAGTTTTGTAGAATCAGTTGTTATAGTTAAGGGTTTTCAGCCTGCAGCTGAGCAACCAAACAGTTCTCTTCCAGTTGAAAGTTTTAAGATCCTTCATAAGTCAAGCAAACTATGATTTAGAATCAGCAGACAGTGCACACATGTGATTAAGCCTTATCAAAGTAATGAATCAGACAGAACCTTAGGAAAACATACATTTGATAAGACAAGGGTGATAACAATGCTGTCAGTCTGTAAACTATTATGTTGAAGATCATTAGGGACAATAAGTAGATTTGATAGTATTTGTTGTAAGGTGATATTGTTGTTATACTGAAAACTGAGAGCATAACTTCAGAGTCGATAATAAACATAGGGCAGCAATGAACAGTGTTTTTTTCTAGTATTATTGTTTTGTGCTGTTCATATTTGTAACATTATTATTATCCTCATCGTCCGATATTAATAAAGAAAGTAGTATTGTAATACTGGCTTGGCCACGTACACCATATGAAAGATGGACCAAAAGATGTGCTCTATGGACAACTGCAGATGGCAAAAGAACTAGGGGACGCCCAAAACTTCAATTTGTAAATGTGTGTAAATACAACATGAAGACTCTGATGAACATAAACCATACAGTCTGGGAACAAATAACTGCAGACCGCAATCTTTGGAAACACACTCTAAAGCTCCAACTCAAACAAGAAGCAGACAGATTCATAGAAAAAGAGAATATACAGTGAATGAAAAGAAAAAATAACATTTCTAGGGGCTGAAAAATCCATAGTCAGCTATGACTGACGGAGGCTACTATGAGTGTAATAATAACAAAGTGAGATGAAGTGCTCACACTGCTAAATAATATAAACATTATCATGTGTTTGTGAGTAACTAACATTAACATATGTGACTTACTTAGCCAATTCATCCATGACTCATTTATAGTTCTTCATAACACTGGATCAGATAAACGTTACCAAAAAAAAAATACCTTTCACTTTCTTCATATCAAGATTTAACAATGAATGAGCTTGCTTTTTGTTGACATATTGCCATGTCAATGATCATTTGTTATGAAGCTCCTATAACTATTTCTTGTTCTTCTTCATTCAGTTTTGTTTTCTTAGTATTAGCGTTAGGTTTAGAATGATGATAATGGTGAACGATATTGTTGTAAAAATCTGGCACAAATGAGCACCACGGTTGTTCTCTTTTCTCTACAATTAGGAGTCTTCTAATGACATATTAAAGAACTCAAATTAAAGTACAATGTTACTCAAGGGGATGCTACTCTTGCAAAATGAAATAATTTATGTGCTTAAACTAGGACATTACCACACAATCATTTGTCATTTGAAATTTAACTAATTCATCATCTGAGAATAGATCCATTTTCTATTTCAGAACTGTGACTGATTTTTATAATCAGTTCAAAGAACAACAACTCTATATTTATTTATTTAATCACAATGAAGCTATCCTTCAATATTTCTGAAAACAGGTTCAGATAACATATACACGTAAAGACGGTATGTCCTGTCTTCGGGTGTTGACTAAATCTGTTCAAGCAACTAAAGACAGGAAGGAAATGGAACAGGTTAGGCAGTGTATAACATATTTATGTTTCAAATGTATGTATAGGATTGTACTTTTGTCCAAACAAAATAAGTTTCAGTTGTGCCATATACTTCAAATTTTTTTGGTTCTAGGAGGCTGTTTTAACTTTGAATTGCTCAAAGTGGGAATCAATTTTTAAAAAAATTAGAAATAATGGAAAGTGAATTAGTCTATCCCCAGACCATAAATTATATTCATATTTATAAACTTAAACAGCATATTCACATAATTTATGGTAAAGATAAGATAATACAATTAAATGTCCTAAATAATAGAATAGGAATAAAAACAATAAATAAAATATGTAAATATATATGTGTGCGTGGGTGTGTGTATAATATGCCTTCACCTCATTTTTACTCTGCGACTTATATTGGAGGAACACATTGAAAAGCAAAAACCTTATGTACTTAACTTCATTGACTTCAAAAAAAGCATTCGACAGCATTTATAGAGATTCTTTGTGTAAAATTCTGAAGCTATATGGCTTACCATAAAAAATCATAAATATTATCAAAGACATGTATGATGGCTACACATGTGCAGTTCATACAGAGGAAGGACTGAGCGAATGTTTCCCAATAGAAACTGCAGTTAAACAAATATGTATTTTATCGCCCTTGTTATTTGGAGTGGTTATGGACTTCATAATGAAGAAATACTGCACTGGTAATAAAGGCATCGTATCGGACAAGGAGACCATTTGGAGGATCTCAACTTTGCTGATGACATAGTCCTCATCAGCAGTCAGATAAAAACGATGGAGGAAAACACAAATGAACTATCATCAATAGCCAGCAAAATTGAGCTAAACCAATCATGTAAAGACTAAGTCATGAAAAACTTAATTCCAACAGACGACAAAATATACATGGAAAATAAACCAGTGGAAGAGATCGACCACTTTATCTATCTTGAAAGTCACATTGATCTGGAAGGAGATACAAGTAAAGAAATTAGAATCAGAATAGCTAAAGCAGCAATGTCTTTCAGAAGAGTTGAAAAGTTGTGGAAATCAAAACTAATCAGCACAAACACAAAACTTAGACTATTCAAACCAAATGTACTATCAACCCTTACGTATGCGTGTGAAAGCTGGAAAACAACAAGAGACATAGAAACAAAGCTGAACGCATTCGAAAATAAATGTCTAAGGAAAATACTTGGTATAGTGTGGAACGAATTCAAAACAAACGAGGAAATTAGAGAAATCGCCAATTAACTATTAATATCTTCAGTAATCAAGAAAAGATGATGGTCATATGTTGGACATGTGATAAGGAGAGATAATAACCAAATAACAAAGCGAGCCCTCATGTGGGAAACAACAGGTAAGTGGAAAAGAGGCCGACCAGAGAGACACTGAGAAGAACATTGATCAGACAGGCAAGAGCAGCAGGAATCGGCTCCCTCAATGAGATAAGAGTAGTTTGCACAGAACAGAGACAGACGGCGAGATTTGATAAAAGATCTTTACAAAGATTGAAAACTGCTAGAATAAAATTTAGATAAGAGAAAGAGTATCTGGGTCTATGTCCTATGGGCCGGCTATGGCTCGAAATGTCAATAAATAGATAGAAACATATTTCCTAAAAGCATGGAGGAAACCTTACTTTCTACATCTAATATTTTAAAACATTGCACTGGGCCTAAAGGAGTGAAAAGTTCACTGGATCAATACCAAAGTGAATTATACCAAACAATTACCAAAGGTAAAAATATTGAGCATGCAGAAAATGTTTTACCATTGCAGTGTCAATATCAGTTTGAAGAAATTGAAAACTTGTGGTACTTTGAGTGCTGTAATATTAGATCTTGAAACATGTTTGTGAATTCCTCTTTTTCATGTTACCTTGCTGAACAAATTTTTTAAATTGCAGAACATCAATGTGTCTGTTCTTGGAGTGACAGCTATGAAAGCTTCTGCCAAAATGGCTCAATACCAGAAACCAATTGAGGCACAGTATCATTTGTAAGAATTTATAACTTTATTTTTTATAAATAGTGATGTTTTGCTGCAGGATAGTCGCTTCTTGTTTCATAGAATATTCTGTTTAAAATTATTCTGAGTTCAAATTATGTGTTTACTGCCTTGTTCTTGTATTTAATATCATATCACCATCATTGTGCTTCAACAGTACCAACTAGTACTTCAGTCTAGTGCTTGAATAACAAGAAGATCATAGCCTAGTGTACAAACTCTACATGTAACTGTAGGGATTGTTGCTGGCCACTTTCTGAAAGCTAAATAATGTCACTCGTTAATGATGGTAGCGAATTTACTGCTTTTCAATATTTTGCCCAGCAATGGCAAGCAGCCTGCTTTGTAAACTTTAAATGCAAATAGCTTTATTGCATGCATACTTGAACCCCTGATAGGACTAGGCATATGATCTCAAATATCCAGAGATTAGTCTCTTCTTCTTCTTCTACCTTTTCAGCTCCCTGTGGAGCATTGGTCTTCAACAAACACTTTCCAAGTCGTTCTGTTTTTTTGCCATTCTTTTAAGATCATTCCATGTCTTCCCCATCATCTTCATCTCTGCTTCTATCTGTCTTCTTCAAGAATTCCTTGGTCTTCCTCTTTGTCTTTTCCCCTGGGGATTCCAAAAAAGGGCCTGTTGTGTAATACTCTCAGTTGACTTCCGTAGTGTGTGTCCTATCCAGCACCATCGTCTTCGCTGTATCTCTTTATCCACTGGTGTTTGACTGGTACATTTCCATAATTCTATGTTAGTGATTTTGTCCTGCCATTTCAATCCTTTTATTCTGCATAAGCATCCATTAATGAAAGTCTGTATCTTCATGATTGTCAATTTTGTTGTTCTCCATGTTTCACAGCCATATAATAGGACCACCTTAACATTTGAGTTGAAAATTTTTTTTTTGGTATTCTCTGTGTGTCTCTCTGTTGTATCCAGAGATTAGTAGTTACTAGAAATCTTAAGGAAATGACCAACAGCATCTGATTTGGAAATGGTTAATGACTCATAGTTGGCTGTTTGCATCAAGATTAGCAACAATAGCTGGTTGATCAAAATCCTGCTTTTACAAACGCACTAATCTGCCTAGTCAAACTAGTAGGGTTTGATAAGGGAAGGCAACCAAGTACCAAAAAAGTCTTGCAGGAGTCAGATGTGCTGAGCCAAATGGTGAAATACATCACAGTTTGTTGTAAACATGATGCGTCTGTCTTTATCGATTTCTTTCGAGACAAAGATGGCACATATGGCAGTTCTCCATGTCTAACAATATTATCTTTGCTGCTGACTATCGTACTTTGCACAGGACATGCAGTGAGTCTGGTCACGCATCCCAGTTCTGGACAAGCCTAAGTCTCAGCAAGGAAGCTGATATCTGCTGTTTCCTCTGGTGTATTGTTTTTCTTAATGTTTCGCTAAATCTAACTCTTTCATTTGCCCACTTTTTCCCATATGAAAGTTTGTTCTATAATTCTCTTGGTATCTCTACTAATCACATGGTCTAAAAATGCCCCCTTTCTTTCTTGGTTTATAGTTATTATCATTGCATGCATGGCCATTTCTCTTACTTCAGCACTAGTCTTGAACCCTGTGTGAATAAATTAGGGCAGATAATGAAGAGGGGTGGTCATCAAGTGAATGCGGAAGAAGAAAGTGGAGAAGTTGTTGCTAGAAAAAAATACAAATTGAGCGCAAATATCTCTATTTAAAATTCTATTTTAGGTTGGATGAGAAAGGTTGTAATAATCAGGCAAATGCAAACAAATAACAAACTGTTCAGAATTAAGGTGTAAATGTTTATTTTGTTGATGATGATTTTAAAAATAAATGAGCAAATTATTCTATATCTATCTATTGACCTTTCGAGCCACAGCTGGCCTATATGACATAGACCCAGATACTCTTTTTCTTATCTAAAATTTGTATTCTAGCAGTTTTCAAACCTTGTAAAGATCTTTTATCAAATCTCAAGAATAATATTCAGACATTAAGAATAATAAAGAACATGTACTGGCAACAAAGAGCGGCCATAAGAACTGGAAATCAATTGGGAATGTTTCAACAAACAAAACAGGGTGTTAGGCAAGGTTGTGTGCTGTCACCAGATTTGTTTAATGTGTAAAGTGAGATTATTTTAAGATCCATAAGGGGCATGCCTGGAATAACAATCCGAGGCCATAATATAAATAATCTAAGGTATGCTGATGAAACAGTCTTAATCTCTAAAAGTGAAAATGAGTTACAAGATAGGTTAGACATTATAGTGAAAGAAAGCAAAAATAAAGGACTCAGCTTTAATAGCAAAATGACAGAAGTAATGGTAACAACAATTAAAAAGACATCACCTCAGTGCAAAATAAAGACAAGTGGAACAATATTAAAACAGGTAAATGAATTTAAATATTTGGGAACTTTGTTAACCTCAGACGGAAGATGTATAAAAGAGGTGAGATGCAGAATGGTTCAGGCAAAATCAGCTTTCCAAAAAATAAGGAAGATACTATGCAAAACATTTTTGACAATCGAAACAAGAAAAAGAGTTCATAAATGTTATGTAGAGCCAGTCTTAGCATATGGATGTGAATCATGGACAATAGGACAACAGACACGAAAAATCATTGGAAGCTGTAGAAATGTAGTTTGACAGAAGAATGTTGAGAATACCATGGACAGCTGATAAGAGTAATGAAAACTTTCTGAAAGAGGCCAAAGCAAAAAGACAGCTAATTTCAAATATTAGGAAGAAACAATCATCATATTTTGGCCATGCGATGAGAAGGGAACAGCTGGAATATATTGTAATTACTGGAAATGGACAAAGAGATAGAGGGAAGCAAAAAGAAAAGATACCAGACAGCTTAAGAGAATGGCTTGGCAGAAGGTCAACAACAGAAATGATAAATAACTGTCAATCGAAAGTTGTGGAGTGACATGATCACCTACGCCAGCATGCATGGTGCTTGATGATGATGATGGTATCAAAAGAACAATAATGGAACATCTAGTTTCTGTAAAGCTTAGATGGGAAGACCAAAAGGACAACAAAACTAAAATGTCATGGATTCCTTAAAAACTACACTTGTTAAGACAGGCAAAACAGTCAGACATAAAGATGCATTCATCAAACTGGTGGTTGAATACATCTGACTCCTCCTTTTAACAAGCTACCTTATGATAATGAGGGAAACAGTTCAGAAAAAATAAATTCAGAGGATAGATGCACAGAAAGGCACAATACAATTTATTTATAAGCAAATAACAGGAGGAAAAAAGTAACTGCCCAAAATGAAAATATTAAGTATTTATTAAAGCTATAACATATACTACCATTGTCTTCATACCTCCAACATTTGCCCACTTATGGTTTCCAGTTTATTCCCTGTTGTATGCATCCTCCCTTTCCACCTTATTGATCTGTATGTAATCTCCTTTATCAACTCAAGTAAATCTTATAAGTTGTTAGATTTATTGTTAGATTTATTCAATGATGAAATAAAATGAAACAAAATATCGAATGAAACATCATTTATCAAATAAACTAAATAAACCATATAAATATATTGTTTTCATTTCAGAAAAAACATTAAGCGATTAGTCCACCGTGGAGCTCAATCAGAGGAGCAGAAGGTAGAAAGGAATGCATTCATCAGTAATGTGGAAAACTGGGATAACAAGTTGACAGTGTGTAACGCAGAATTTAACAATGTAAGTAATTGATCTTTTCAACTCTGATTGCTAAAATGTAAAGATATTATATGAGCTCTTTCGCCATTAAAATCTCATTTTTCTATATGTAAAATAATATTTAGTGTGACATAAATGATAATGGATTTGTACTACTCTGTCTTCTGTGTTGTCTAACAATGTTTCATTGTATTCTATTCCAAGTGCTTGACTGTACATTACCTTCTTTCTTGGTTTTCTTTTCTCCTTTAATTACCATGCTCCAACAAAATGCTTGAGTCCTGATACCTTACCATCGGGTATATTTTCTCACCTCATCTTTCTCTCTACTAAAACTTCTGTTATCTTATTTCACCTCATCTTTCTTTCTGTTAAAACATCTGGTATTTTTTCTTACCTCATCTTTCTCTCTACTAAAACATCTAGTATCTTTTCTCATTATGTCTTTTTTTACTGTCTATTATCTTTTATCATCCTGTCTTTCTTTCTACTAGATTATCTAGTTTCTTTTGTCAATTTGTCTTTCTGTCTTATAGATCATTAGTATCTTTTCTCATCCCATTGTTCTTTCTCCAACTATCACTCTTCAATCTTGAACTATGTCTTTGCCGTTATCAATAATTCATCACTATACATTTCTATTGCATTCTAATTTTTTTTCTTTGCAAGTTATGTTTTCAGCTCAAATTCTGTACTGAACACTATTATCTTTAATTGTTTCTTTATTACAGTTACCTTTCAGTTATATGCTATATTCCACAAGTTTACTACTCATTCTCAACATTTTGGTCTAAGCTGTTTTGATTGCTGTTGTGTTATCTTCTCTAATTCTGTGATTGTTACTACTATCATCCATCATAAACATAAGAATCATGTAACAGAATGATAGGAAATTCTATATACAAACCTTTGCAGCAGGATCAGTCTGATTGTTTATCAGAAGTGGTTCCCGCTATCAAGCAAGAATTTTGGCCCCTTACCTTCTTGACACTCTATTGGAGAAGGAGAGACTGGGTCAGTTTGGGCCATGACTTCCTGGCATTGACCTCCTGCTGTATTTCAACTTGAAGGCTCACAATATGTTTTGCATATGATAGAAAAGTCTCTGGACTACACATTCAAACTGAGTTGTAAGACACAACATCTAAAGGAATTTACAAAAGTTTGATGTCTTATAATGAGTCAATAGAATTTACTGAAGAATTTTGAACAGAAAAATTGGTTCCAATGATATGTGATGGTGCTGTGGTAATGTTAGGATCTTTAGGAATGAGTTGCACAATTTTTTTAAAGATTGATTCCCTACCATTGTTATATGAAACTGTGCCAACCATAGACTGAAACTGCCTGTACATGATGTCATACAAGAAGTTTCTGGCATCAATAGGTTTAAGAATTTTTTTGGACAAATTGTATGCTATGCACCATGCATCTCCAAAAAAATTAAAGACAACTTTGATCATGTGTAGCTTCAATGGAGATATTAAAAATTGGAAGAATTCTTTCTACAGGTTGGATTGCATCTCGTTATAGGACTTTTTGGCTTTTTGGCAAGACTATGAAGCACAAATACTTTATTTCGAAAAACATAAATCAGGAAATGGTCAAGGCAGATAGCAAAAATACACCCATAAAGGGCTCCATAGAAAGATAACATCAGCTGAATTTATTTTAAATTTTGGATTAATTTCTGATGTCTTTGCAAGAATTGAATGACTGAGTTTAAATTTGCAGGAAAGAAGCTTTGATCTGTACAAAGCCCACAGCAAAATTATTTTGGTGATGTATGTGAGAAGAGAAGGTCTGTTTTGGATCCTTGTTAAAAGAAAGCACTGAAGGCAGCTGAGAATCTAAAATTTAAGGGTGTTCCACAAGCATAAAGAAGATGTCCAAAGAGCTGCCTCGGATCAGGCATATTCTTCTAATAATAGCCATTTCTACCAGTGAGTACAGTAAATACAGACTTTCACCTACTTAACTACTACTGTCCGAGTGACCACTCACTAGTACTAGACACAATTACATTAAAAGAAAGAATAATTGTATGTGGAGACTTTAACAGCCATTCACAGAGGTGGGGCTATGAACATATGGACAAGAGAGATGAAGAACTTGAAAATTGGCAGGACGATAATGGGCTTATACTATTAAACCAGACAAAAGATCCACCAACATTCTACTCCAGTTCAAGGCATACCACATCTACACCAGACCTTACTTTCCATTCACCAGACCTGGATTGGAATATCACACGTATTGTTGGGAAACAACTTGGAGGCAGTGACCACCGACCAGTCTTTTTAGTGGTGCAAAATAAGGCCGTCAGGGAGAGCAGCACTCTCTCCAGACGGAATTACAAAAAGGCAGACTAGAAAATGTATTAACACTACACCAGTGTACTGACTAAAGATCTAA
Organism: Megaustenia siamemsis; assembly: GCA_032433765.1. Lineage (NCBI taxonomy): Eukaryota > Metazoa > Mollusca > Gastropoda > Stylommatophora > Ariophantidae > Megaustenia > Megaustenia siamemsis. Next base: position 55,600,372 of record JAVIAB010000050.1, on the reverse strand, counting down.
ATACAGACAGAGACATCGACAAAATAGTTGATGAATTCAGTAGACTAATAATACAAGCTGCCAGTGAAACAATACCTAGAGGGGCACGGAAACACTACAAACCATACTGGAGTAGTGAACTAGAACAATTGCACAATGACATGGAAACATCTCGAAAGAAAGCAGAAAATAACCCCTGCCAGGAACACCACAATAACTATCAGCATGCTAAAGCCAAATTTCAATGGACTAAACTACAAGCCAGACGGAGAAGCTGGAAAGAGAAAAAAGAGTCCTTAAATCTTGAACGAGACACAAGAAAAGTGTGGAAGCATGTAAAACAGCTGAATGATGAGGGTACAGAAAGGAACACCAAAATTACACTGAAGAAGGATGGAAACATCCTAACAGGTAAGCATGCAGCAAATCACTTTGCAGACTCCTTTGCAAATGACAATAATATTGAAATTAGCCTAGAGAAGCGACAAGAGACGCATTTAAAACAAAAAAAAATGCAAGACAAGAAGAGACAGCACATGAAGTCATGGAAATACCCATTACATAAAGAGAGCTAGAGCTGACAATATCAAAATTAAAAGTGAAAAAGTCACCAGGCAGTGATGGAGTGTCCAATGAAATGATTAAGAACATGGGAACTGCAGCTAAAGCAAAACTACTGCAGATCTACAACATTTGCTGGATCGCAGGTAGAGTGCTACAGGCATGGAGAGAAGCAATTATGATACCATTACTAAAGCCAGGAAAAGATGATTCAACGACATCCAGCTATAGAACAATCAGCCTTACAAGCTGTTTGTGTAAAACAATGGAACGTATAATCAATCTCAAACTGCAGTGGTACCTGGAAAGTGAAAATCTCTTTGTCCCACAACAAGCAGGCTTTAGACAGTGTTACTCTACTGAAGATCAGGCAACCTATCTTTCCCAGGAAATTAAGGATGCGTTTCAAGAAAAGAAACTGGTACTAGCAGCATGGATAGATCTAAAGAAAGCTTTTGATAAGGTATGGAAGGAAGGGCTTTTGAAGAAACTGAGAAATTATGGAGTAAACGGCAGGATGTACAAATGTGTCAAAGCATACCTGCATAACAGGAGAGCCAGAGTGCAACTGGATGGTCTTAAGAGTAAGAAGGTCTTACTGCGCCATGACGTTCCACAGGGAAGGGTACTATCTCCAACACTTTTTTTCTGATCTACATCAATGACCTAGTTACTGAACTACCACATGGCATCAAAGTGGCAATGTATGCAGATGGCTTGGTAATGTGGTGCACAGAGGAGTATGCAACAGTAGCCTCCAAATTGTTACAAAGAGCTATGAATGCACTGAATTCATGGACAAATAGATGGTGTATCAGCATCAATACAGACAAATGCAGTACAATACTTTTCACTCTCTCCCCAAAACAAAAAGCAGGAGCCATCTACATACAATAAGCCCGTGAAAGAAGACATACAAGCTACAAATCTCAGAGTTACATTTGATAACAAACTATCTTGGAAACAGCAGATAAATAAGGCAACCCAAAAAGCAAGGAGGAAATTGGCTATTCTAAGAAAGCTGTGTGGAACCACATGGGGTGCGAGTGGGAAAATACTTGGTAAAGTTTACCAACAGAGTATACACCCACATTTAGAATATGGATCATCCGCATGGTGCTCAGCATCAAACACCACACTGCAAGAACTGGATGAAGTACAAAACCAACACTTAGGGTCATCACAGAAGCAATGAAATCAACACCAATATTGGAGATGGAGAAATTATGGAGGATACCAGCACTGAGAGAACGGAGGGACACAAAGGTGCTGATACAGGCAGAAAAATTTGCATGCATGCCGAGACATCCAATGAAGGACTGATTCCAAAATCTTGCATTGGGACGACTTAAGAGAAGCAGTTTTATCCACCAAGCCAAGCGTATTTGTAGACAAACACCAGACATGCCAAGAGTTGTTAACACCCTACTGCCCATACCAGAACAGACTCCCTGGACAGAGAAATCAGGATTATCAATACAAATATGGAGAGAAGTGAAAGGAATAGTTGACAAAGAAGAACAGATTAGTCTACAGCGAAAAACAATAACTCAGTTTCCTGGATGAAGAATACCCACAAGACCTATGGATCCGTGTGTACACAGATGAATCAGCACAGAATGCAGTAAAGAATGGGGGAGCAGGTGCATATATAAAGTACCCAAATAACACTAGGGATATGAATAAAATAGCAACAGGGAAATATTGTCACAATTATGATGCAGAAATACAAGCAATAAAGTTGGCAATAGAAAAATTGCTGAACAGTAATCTTAGCCCACAGCCTGCAGTGTTTTTGACAGGTGCAAGTTCAGTACTCCAGGCACTACAATCCAGAAATTTACCACATCTGTAGACCTTATTGACTGAACTTTGCAAGCACCACAGGGTTTCCCTGCAGTGGATCCCATCTCACTGTGGAATACCAGGAAATGAGAAAGCAGATCAGTTGGCAAAGGAAGTTTCAACAGGCACACAACTAGATACACCAGTTACATACCATCATAAGAAACAGATAATCAAATCAATCAGAGGACCACAAGCCTCAAATCTGGATGCCTTTCATAATATGAATAGATATGAACAAGTTATCATTATACGCCTCAGAACAGGACACAATCGACTCCATAGTCACATGTATACAAAATTCAAGATCGGCACATCAACTACTTGTACATGTTGACAGGCGCCCCAGACTGCTGAACACATACTTCAAGACTGCACTGAATATAGTAGACTGAGGAAAATCCATTGGCCCATAGATACAACACTACAGACAAAACTATATGGGCCACTGCAAGAATTACAAAAGACAGTAAAATTCATACAGGAAACGACATTGCAGATATAGACAATACTTCGGGCAAACGAAAGATAGATAGATAGATAGATAGATACCAGTGAGTGTGAAAGGAGATTTTCCCAGATAAGTCTCAGTGAAGGTCCTCTTTGCAAGGAAAGATAATAGCATCCTTATTGCTCATAACAATTGTTGGATCTGCATTCACATTGTTAGATCCAGCAAAACTTACAAATTATGTAAAATCATGGTTGCTACAAGGTCATCAGTCAGTGCTAGACATCAAAAGCAAAATTTGAAAAGGAAGTGAGAAAGTTAATGATATGTCTGTAGTTAGGAAACTAATTTAAAGTATGTGTAAGTTGCACAGTAATATTGCATAATGATATTGTTACAAGGCTTTTTATATGTTTGTTTTTTCCCCTCTTGTGAATATTTTTTTCCCAGAAAAAAAGCCCTATTATGTTCATTACTACCTCCTGCATGTCACACATATAGAAATCTTTGAAATAAAGACACGTTTTTATGTGCTTCCAAGCAAAAAGGCCTTCTTTCCATGTGAAACATGTGAGAATCAGTCCATCCTCCATTTGGTGGAGATGGCCCAGTCATTTTATATAATTTTAATACTGAAAGTTGCTTGAATTTCAGCACTTCATCACTTTATTTCACTGGAAGATATCAAATATGCACCTCAGTCAGTGCTTGTGGAATGTTTTTTTTTCAAAATATTTTTTCTTGCTATGTGTATACATCCCAGATTCACTGACATAGAGCAAAGTGTTCAAATACACATACTTTGATTATCAAGACCTTGATATTTATGATCCTCATGTTTTTTTTTCCATACTGTCTGTGTCAGCCTGGAAAAGGTTGCTAATGCCAAATATATTCATTGCGGCAGCTTTTCTATCCAATGAGAAATTATCTGTAAGGACAGATCCAAGATATTAAATTTGTTGCTACTTCCTTCCAGTTTATAAAAGGAACGTGGAAATGATTATAGATTCTGCATCATTTGTCATCACATTTAACAAATTGGCCAATGAGTTTAATGCCAGTATTCAGAGTGGCCAGATTAAGGAGGAGTGGCTACACAGCTACTTACTACCGCTACCGAAGCCAAACAAGGACCATTCTCAGATCAGTGCCTACAGAATCATCACAATGCAGAACACTGCGGGCAAGCTGCTGGAGAAAATAGTTGCCCGTGTCCTCATGTGTCGCCTTGAACAGAAACGCGTATTCCCATCCACACTCGGAGGTTATAGATATAACAAAGAGACATTGCTCAATGCGGCAGTATTTGCCTATGACGTATTCGAAGGCTTCCACAGACGAGAGGAGACATGTGCTGCTGCTATAGATCTGGAGGATGCATACAACAGGGTACCATTTGAATATCTCATGCATATGCTTCTCAAACTGGCGGTGAACCCCTTCCTCATAAGATGGATCGCCGCGGCACTGTTTCAGAGGAAGGTGATACTCAGATGTGGAAGTTGGTCTTCCGAGCCAACATCCATTTGTCCTGGGCTGCCACAAGGCTCACCATTGTCACCAGTTCTATTTAATGTGTACACAATAACGATCACGGCCCAACAGCTGGATGGGAGGGGAAGAACTATGACTTTTGCTGATGATATTCTGGTATATCGACAGGGAAGAGACAGACGGGGAATCGCCTCCACAATGCAAGACGAACTCGATCGCATTTCTTCCTGGTGTGGGGTTTCAGGTGCCTTGGTTAATCCTAATAAAGCATCAGTTTCATGGTTCTCCCTTAACAATCATATCGTTAATACGACCACACCGGTAGTACGAATGGGAGATGATGAGGTGACCAGGGACAAGTTGATGACATACCTCGGAGTTAAGTTTGATCGCAGCCTGTGTTTTCGGGACCACGTTGACCATGTGATAACAAAATCCCGCAAAGGATTAGCCGCCTTGAAGGTCATGGCAGCTGCCAACATCGAGCAGAGGCTACTTACTCTTCTGTTCCAGGGATTAGTCCTCGCACCAATCGAGTATGCCCTGGTCATTCTTACTGTCAGTACGACTCAAATTGATAGGCTGGAGAAAATACAAAATGAAGTCATGCGCATTATCCTGGGATGTACGAGGGACACTCCCTGTGTGGCAATGAGGTATCTTCTTGACTTTCCAACCATGGATGACAGAATCAAGATCTGGAGAGCACGAGCATACCTGAAGATTAGTACAGATACAGAGCATCCATTGCACCACGTGCTCAACACAGAGAAAGGTACCAGGCTAAAAAGAGGCAAATCATGGGTGGGCCGAGCAGAAGATGTCATCAAACAGGTATGTGGGCTTACCAATCTCAGCGTTGGTGAGGAGTGGATACCGGTGCCTACGTCATTCAAGGGGACTTTCTCATGTATTGTCACACTCGACAGGAAAAGTAGGGAACAGAACCCAGTCGTGGTTAATGCTGAGGTCAACGGTCTCATCTGCGATAACACCGATGAGAAAGATGCAGTCATCTATACAGACGGATCTGTAAGACGACACGAAAAAAGTGCATGGGCATTTACAGCACGTTCGGCAGGCAGAATAGCCAAGGAAGACAGTGGTGCATACGCCATGACCACGAGTAGCATGACAATGGAGGTAATGGCAGTGACCAAGGCATTCAAATGGTTAGAGTCACAAGACTACATCCACGCATGTATACTGAGTGATTCGATGAGCATGATAAAAAAAGTGGAGGCGGGCTTTGTACGCATGCAATGGGTAGAGTCGTTGCAGAAATCCAAAATACGTAAGGTCACCTTTGTCTATGTCCCTGGACATGCGGGAGTACGGGGAAATGAGAGAGCAGACAGGTTGGCTAGCTGTGCTGTCGTTGAGGACGGGCAACCGATGGATCGGGCGGACGTCATCAATGCACTCCGAGATGTGGGAAGAGCACAGGACTTCGACAAACACAGATCAACGTCGCTTCTTCGGATGATGGAAATGGGAGTTAAGATGGGCACAGCCAGAAATGAGAAACTTGGTGGCCGTATAAGAAGACTTATCAACCAACATAGAACTGGAGTCGTCAGTCGCTGGACACTGAGGGAATTGCTGAGGAGGGGATCTGAGCACCTATGGACATGTTCGGAGTGCAATGATGATGACCCGCAAATAACTCAATAACTCAATTTAACAAATTCATTGCATGAATAAACTGAACGGAACAAAACAAAAGCACTAAATCAAATAGTAGACTTAGAAGGGAACAGGCAGCTAATTGCAGTGCTGTGGTAAAGCTGGTAGCAAGGAGCCAGTAGTTGGGTGTGGTATACACGCCAAGGTATGGTGACAGATGTAACCGCAGCGTATGCAATACTTGCAACCATGTTCTCCGGACAGATACGGTTCTCTTCCCCAACGGTCCTTTTGAGATGAAAGAGGGATTCATTTGTACATGTCGCAACATTATTTACGCCATCATTTGCAAGCGATGCAAGTTGACCTACATTGGCGAATCTGTATGCCGTCTTTGGGTAGATACCGTGAACATCTATATGGCATCACCCGTGAGACAGGCACATCCGTATCATCCCACTTTAACTCTATGGGTTTTCATCGTAAGGCTGATGTCCTGGTCACCGGCCTATTGTCATGCTCCTCTAACAGCCACAGATGATTCACTCTAGAGAATCACCCGATCGCCCGTTTGGGTTGCCTCACCCTTCGTGGCATCAATGTATCCCTGTCCCTCTAATGACCCCTCTTCCTCTCACTCCCTCCTCCTACCTCTGTACTACACTACCCCTAGTACACCTCTATACACTAACTCTTTCTTTATCTACTTCTAGTACACCTCTTCTCTCTCTCTATCCACTTATAGTAACACATTCTCTGTTCTTACCTAGCCAGTGCACCACCTCACTAATATCAACTCTAGTTCACTACATCCATATTTATCCTCTTCCAGGACACCACCTCACTAATATCAACTCTAGTTCACTACATCTATATTTATCCTCTTCCAGGACACCACCTCACTAATATCAACTCTAGTTCACTACATCTATATTTATCCTCTTCCAGGACGCCACCTCCCTAATATCAACTCTAGTTCACTACATCTATATTTATCCTCTTCCAGGACACCACCTCACTAATATCAACTCTAGTTCACTACATCTATATTTATCCTCTTCCAGGACACCACCTCCCTAATATCAACTCTAGTTCACTACATCTATATTTATCCTCTTCCAGGACACCACCTCCCTAATATCAACTCTAGTTCACTACATCTATATTTATCCTCTTCCAGGACACCACCTCACTAATATCAACTCTAGTTCACTACATCTATATTTATCCTCTTCCAGGACACCACCTCCCTAATATCAACTCTAGTTCACTACATCTATATTTATCCTCTTCCAGGACACCACCTCACTAATATCAACTCTAGTTCACTACATCTATATTTATCCTCTTCCAGGACACCACCTCCCTAATATCAACTCTAGTTCACTACATCTATATTTATCCTCTTCCAGGACACCACCTCACTAATATCAACTCTAGTTCACTACATCTATATTTATCCTCTTCCAGGACACCACCTCACTAATATCAACTCTAGTTCACTACATCTATATTTATCCTCTTCCAGGACACCACCTCCCTAATATCAACTCTAGTTCACTACATCTATATTTATCCTCTTCCAGGACACCACCTCCCTAATATCAACTCTAGTTCACTACATCTATATTTATCCTCTTCCAGGACACCACCTCCCTAATATCAACTCTAGTTCACTACATCTATATTTATCCTCTTCCAGGACACCACCTCCCTAATATCAACTCTAGTTCACTACATCTATATTTATCCTCTTCCAGGACACCACTCCACTATTTAACTTCTCCTTTGCCAAACGTCCTACATCCCTCCCCTCTCCCCCCCCCTTTTTCCCTCCACCTCTCTATTTATCTACTTCTGTATTTCCACTCTTAGCAGACTACCTCTCTTTATCTACTCCTAGTACACTACTTTTCATTTTACACCACCTCCCTAATATCAACTCTAGTTCACTACATCTATATTTATCCATTTCCAGAACACCACTCCTTTATTTAACTTCTCCTTTGCCATACGTTCCACTCTCTGTTATCCACCTCTCTGTTTTGTACACTTTAGTATTTCCATTCTTAGCTGACCACCTCTCGTTTTCTACTCCTAGTATACCACTTCTCAATTTTCTCTGGTATTTAGTAGCTACTTGTCTTTAGCTTCTCTTCGACCTCATTTCCATTACTCTGCTATTTATCTCCACTTGGGTGATCTCCCCTCAGGGTAGGCAGCCCTTTGATTAGATGGCTTAACTTTCGCCTCTTTCCCTTCCCTGATCGCATGTTTGCCCTCTGACATATCTCCCTTGGACTGTTATTTTGTACTACTGCCTACTCTATTGCCACCGCCTTTGTTAAATGTCCCGGTCTTGCCGCAGTGTCTCCACGCACCTGCTTCTCTTTTCACCCACTTATCTCCTTTAGCCCCCGGACCTTGCTCCTTATTGTCTGATTCTTTTTTTACGACCCTCACTCTTTGTCACACCTGACTGCCCACAGTCTTCTTACTACGTGACTGTTTTTCCATATAGCTTGTCGCTTCCTTACATTTGGATATATTTGAGCACATCCTCTTACTCGGGACACTCAAGTCACTCTAACTAAGTCACATATTTCCTTTATATATATAGGACTTAGATATCAATTAAATGTGGGACTCACAGAGCAAAATACTAATGACAGTAGCAGAAGCAAGTGCTAGAGTGAAGAAAATGGAAAAACGAACTTAGATTTCAGACACTACATGGAAATACATCAAAGAAAGAAGAGAAGCGAAAGGGCCATGACTAATGTAAAGACAGATATTTGAAAGGTCCTGGCAAAAGCAACATACAAAGAATAAGGAAACAAAGTAAAAAGTTCAGCAAGAAGAGATACAAGGGCTTATATAGACAATTTGGCAGAGAAAACAGAGACAGCTGTCTCTCCGTACTCTCTATATTGTACAAAAGATGCTGACAAACACCTATACATCCAGTGGAACACTAATTCTAGACAAATCTGGATTAATGCTAACAACAAGCAAAGACATAAAATCCCGTTAGGCGAAACACTTCAAAGAAATTCTTAACCGTCCACTACTCCACAGTTTAATAGATTTTGAAGCTGAAACACCAGCAGCAGAATTAGATGTAAATTTAGATGACTTCACCTTGAGCGAAATAGAAGCCACTTTAAAGCGTATGACCAATAACAAGGCTGCTGGAGAGGATAAGTTAACAGCTGAGATCCTCAAGGCAATTGATAGCCATAATTTAATACACCTCAAGAAAATGTTCAACATCATTTGGAAAGCAGAGAAGACGCCTCATAAATGGAAAAAGGGATCATTGTTAAGATTCCAAAAAAGGGCAATCTTAGAGATTGTAACAACTGGAGAGACGTGACACTTTTGTCAGTTGCCTCAAAGTTATTCTGCAAAATCATCCTAAATAGAATAAAGGATTCAGTAGATACAGTAATGTGTGAAGAACAGGCAGGGTTTAGAAAAGGGAGAAGCTGCCTTGACCACATTTTCACTCTACGACTTATATTGGAGGAACACATTGAAAAGCAAAAACCTTTTGTACTTAACTTCATCGACTTCAAAAAAGCATTTGCCAATATTCATAGAGATTCTTTGTGGAAAATTCTGAAGCAATATGGCTTACCATCAAAAATCATAAATATTATTAAAGACATGTATGATGGTTACACATGTGCAGTTCATACAGAGGAAGGACTGAGCGAATGTTTCCCAATAGAAACTGGGGTTAAACAAGGATGTATTTTATCGCCCTTGTTATTTGGAGTGGTTATGGACTTCATAATGAAGAAATACTGCACTGGTAATAAAGGCATCGTATCCGACAAGGAGACCATTTGGAGGACCTCGACTTTGCTGATGACATAGTTCTCATCAGCAGTCAGATAAAAACGATGCAGGAAAACAAATGAACTATCATCAATAGCCAGCAAAATTGGGCTTGAGATCAATCATGAAAAGACTAAAGTCATGAAAAGCTTAATTCCAACAGATGACAAAATATACATGGAAAACAAACCAGTGGAAGAGATTGATCACTTTATCTGTCTTGGAAGTCACATTGATCGAGAAGGGGATACAAGCAAAGAAATTAGAATCAGAATAGCTAAAGTAGCAATGTCTTTCAGAAGCCTTGAAAAGTTGTGGAAATCAAAACTCATCAGCACAAACACAAAACTTAGACTATTCAAATCAAATATACTATCAACCCTTACGTATGCGTGTGAAAGCTGGAAAACAACAAGAGACAAAGAAACAAAGTTGAATGCATTCGAAAATAAATGTCTAAAGAAAATGCTTGGTATAGCGTGGAACGAATTCAAAACAAACGAGGAAATTAGAGAAATCGCCAATCAACCATTAATATATTCAGTAATCAAGAAAAGACGATGGTCATATGTTGGACATGTGATGAGAAGAGATAATAACCGAATAGCAAAGCAAGCCCTCATGTGGAAAACAACAGGTAAGAGGAAGACCCAGGGAGACAGTGAAAAGAACATTGATGAGAGAGGCAAGGGCAGTAGGAATCGGCTCCCTCAATGAGATAGAGCTGCTTGCACAGAACAGAGACAAATGGCGAGATTTGATAAAACATCTTTAAAAGAATTGAAAACTGCTAGAACAAAAATTCAGATAAGAGAAGGAGTATCTTGGTCTACGCCCTATGGTCCGGCTTCATATATATATATATATATATATATATATATAAATCTATAAATATATAAATTTATAAAGTATATATATATATATATATATATATATATATACTTTATAAATTTTATACTTTTTATTCTTCATTTGTTAGCTTTCAGTTCCACATTATTTCTCTTTACATCTTCTTTCACCTTTTAGCTCCCGGTGGAGCATAGGTCTTCAACAAACACTTTCCAAGTCGTTCTGTTTTTTGCCATTCTTTTAAGATCATTCCATGTCCTCCCCATCATCTTCATCTCTGCTTCTATCTGTCTTCTCCAAGAATTCCTTGGTCTTCCTCTTTGTCTTTTCCCTGGGGATTCCAAAAAAGGGCTTGTTGTGTAATACTCTCAGTTGGCTTCCGTAGTGTGTGTCCTATCCATCGCCATCGTCTTCGCTGTATCTCTTTATCCACTGGTATTTGACCGGTACATTTCCATAATTCCACGTTAGTGACTTTGTCCTGCCATTTCCATCCCTTTATTCTGCGCAAGCATCCATTAATGAAAGTCTGTACTTTCGTGATTGTCAATTTTGTCATTCTCCATGTTTCGCAGCCATATAATAGGACCGACTTAACATTTGAGTTGAAAATTTTTATTTTTGTATTTAGCCTAATTTCTTTGGATTTCCATATGTTTCCCAGTGCAATGAAAGCTCCTCTTGCTTTTGATATCCTTATTTTGGTATCATTTTCTGTTCCTCCCTCTTTATCTATATTACTGCCCAGATATATGTAAGATTGTACATCTAGTAGAGGTATTTCTCCTAGTTTTATATGGTTATTGCCAACTGCATTAATTCTCATAATGTTGGTCTTATCTCTATTAATCTTTAGTCCTAGCTGTTGTGATCTCTCATCTAATATACTCATTTTATCCTGCATCTGTTGATGGCTGTGTGATAGGAGAGCTATGTCATCAGCAAAGTCTAAATCATCAAGTTGTTTGGTCAGTGACCACTGGATCCCATTTCTGTTGTTTTGAGTTATTTTCATAATCCAATCTATGGCCAGTAGAAAGAGAAATGGAGACAGGAGGCATCCTTGCCTTACTCCTGTTCTTATTTCAAATGCTTCAGTAAGCTGTCCTTCATGCACCACACTACATTTTGTTCCTTCATACATTGTTTTTATCAGGTTAATAAACTTTATGGGGATTCCGTAATGACTCAGCAACTTCCAAAGCATTCTTCTGTCTAAACTATCAAATGCCTTTTCGTAATCTATGAATCCAATATATAGTGGGGATTTTAGTTCTAAACTTTGTTCAACTATTATACGTAGGGTAGTTATTTGATCAGCACATGATCTGTTCTTCCTAAAACCTGCTTGTTCATCTCTCAAGTGTTTCTCTATAGCCTCTTTTAGTCTCTCCAGAATGATTCTGCCTAATATTTTTCCTGGCACTGATAGTAGCATAATTCCCCTATAATTTGTGCACTCCTGTAAACTTCCTTTCTTTGGTAGTTTGATCATATAACCTTCTCTCCAGTCTTTAGGTATTTCTTCCCTCTCCCAAATTTTATCCAATAGATCCTGTAACATCTTGGTAGAGGTGTTAATATCTGCTTTGATGGCTTCCGAAGGAATTTCATCTGGTCCTGTGGCTTTACCATCTTTTAATAGTTTGATGGCTTTCATTATTTCTTCTTTGCTTGGTTTTCCGCAGTTAACGTGTAACTCTTCTTCTGCTGGTAGTATATCTGGAGGATTATTTGAGCCGGGTCTGTTCAAAAGTTCTTCAAAGTGTTCTTTCCATCTCTCCATTTGTTCCCTTATATTACTAAGCAGATTTCCTTTCTTGTCTTTGATAAAGGCGTTGATCTGTCTGTATTTTCCACCTAATTTCTTTGTGCTGTTGTACAGTTCTTTCATATTCCCTTTATTTGCTGCTTCTTCTGAATCTTTAGCTAGTTCATCTATATATTTCCTCTTATCCCTTTTAATGCATCTTCTCACTTCTTTGTTCACCTCTGTGTAAGCTTCCTGTGTCTTGGCTTTATTACTTCTTGTTTTGCTTTTATTTATGTCTGCTTTCTTGTTCTTTCTTTCTTTAATTTTATCCAGGGTCTCTGCTGTCATCCATGCCTTATTCTGGCGTTCTCTTTTCCCCAGTGTTTCTTCGCATGTCTCTTTCCATATATTTTTTACCTGTTTCCAATGATCTTCTATATTTATTGTATTTTCTAGTTGTTGGAGGACTTGGTATTTGTTTGATATTGTGACCACGAATTTATCTTTAATTCCTTGTTCTTTAAGAAACCCTACATTGAAAAACTTTCTACCCTTATTCGTTGTATTATACCTTTTTAATTTAATTTTAAGTTTGGCTAACAGAAGATGATGGTCAGAAGCTATATCTGCCCCTCTATATACTTTTACATCCTGTAAGGATGACTTAAACTTATTATTAATACATATGTGATCAATTTGATTTTCCGTTCTATGATCTGGTGACACCCATGTAGCTTTGTGTATTCTTTTATGTTGGAATATTGTTCCTCCTAGGCTCATTTGATTAAGGGCGCAGAAATTCACAAATATCTCTCCATTCTCGTTTATATCTCCAAGTCCATGTTTTCCCATAATCTCTTCGAAGCCTCTGTTGTCTGATCCTACCTTAGCATTTAGGTCTCCCATCAAGATTATAATATCCTTGGCTCGTCTTGCATCCATCTGCCATTGTAGCTGTTTATAAAAATCATCTTTAACTGAGTCATCTTTATCGTTGGTTGGTGCATAGCATTGTATAATGTGTAATTTTATTTTGTTTTTGGTTGTTCTAAATGTTGCTCTCACCAGTCTTTGTCCCACTGCCTCCCATTCTATTAGTGTCTTCTGTGCATTTTTTTTATAGCATTATAGCTACCCCTTCGCTATGTTGTGCTCCTGGTTCCTGGTGTCCTGATGATAAAATCATCTCCCCTGTATTCAATTTTATTCTCGAGATTTGATAAAACATCTTTAAAAGAATTGAAAACTGCTAGAACAAAAATTCAGATAAGAGAAGGAGTATCTTGGTCTACGCCCTATGGGCCGGCTTCATATATATATATATATATATATATATATAAATCTATAAATATATAAATTTATAAAGTATATATATATATATATATATATATATATATATATATACTTTATAAATTTTCATCATCATCATTGAGTGCCGTCTCCGCAACGAAGGTTGGCTACCATGGAGCGCCATTTTGCTCTATCTCTTGCTTTGATGGTGCAGGTTGTCATCGGTTGATTTGTCCATCTTTTGATGTTACTCGTCCATGTTAATCTTGGTCTGCCTCTGCCTCTTTTACCTTGTATTTTCCCCTCCAGGATCACTTTCAGTAGGCTGTTGTGTCTTTTAACATGGCCTAAGAATCGCATTTGTCTTGTTCTAATTGTGTTCAGAAGTTCTCTTTTCATTTTTAGTTGTTTTAAGACTATGTCATTTGTTTTCTTTTCCTTCCATCCAATTCTACCTATTCTTCTATATATCCACATTTCAAAGGCTTCAATTCTCGGTTCTGTTTTCTTGTCTAATGTCCATGTTTCAGCACCATATAGGAATATTGAGAAGATGTAACATTTTGCTATTCTTAGTTTTAGCTCTGGTGTTATTTGTTTTGATGTTAGTATGTCCTTCATGACATTAAAATTACTTTTTGCCATTCCTATTCTTTTGTTTATTTCAGTTGTACATTTTCCATCACTGGTTATAGTATGTCCAAGGTAGTTATAGTTCTGAACTGTCTCAAGGTCTATTCCTTCAATTTTGATATCCACTTGTGGGTTTTGAGTATTTTCTTTGTTTATGATCATAGTTTTAGTCTTTTTGATATTCATATCTAGTCCATATTTTTTGCTTGTCGTGTTTATTTCATTAAGTAATTGTTGTAGGTCTTTAGGATTTTCTGCTAGTAGTACAGTATCGTCAGCATATCTTAGGTTATTGATTATCTTTCCATTAATTTGTAGGCCTGGCATCTCTATGATGTTTTTAAAGATTTGCTCAGTGTATAGATTGAACAAGCTTGGTGATAGGATGCATCCTTGTCTTACTCCTCTTTTTATATCAATGGGTGTAGAGAACTCTTTGTTATATTTTATTATTGCTGTTTGCTCCCAGTATAGATTGCATATTAGTCGTATATCCATGTCATCTAGATGTATCTCTTTTAGGCATTCTATAAGTTGTTTGTGGTGTACTCTATCAAAAGCTTTGGTGTAGTCTATGAAGCAGGCATATATTGGTTTGTTTACTTCTGTGTATTTTTCGATTAATGTTCTCATGCAGAATATGGCTTCTTTTGTCCCGCTATTTTTCCTAAATCCAAATTGCTGCTCATCTAATTCAGTATTGATTTTATTCTGAATCCTTCCTTGTATAACTTTTAGCAAGATTTTTGTAACATGGCTCATTAGGCTTATTGTTCTAAAGTCACTGCATTCAACTGCACCATTCTTTTTAGGCAATGCAATGAAAGTTGATGTTTTTAGTTCATTTGGTATGTATCCTGTGTGGTATATGTCGTTGCATATGTCTGTAATCACTTCAATGCCAAAATCTTCAAGTGCCTGTATCATCTCTATCTGTATGCTTTCAGGTCCTGCTGCTTTTCCCCTTTTCATTGTTTTTATAGCTTTTTCCACCTCAGATTTTAAGATTTTATAGCCTGATGTACATTTTATAACTGGTTTCTTGTCCCTTTGATCATGAAATAGTTCTGTTATATATTCCTGCCATCTATCTATGATATCCTTATTGTCTGTTAGCATTTTTCCTTTTTTGTCTGCAATGCATCCACCTTCTGTGGCTTTTTTATTTTTATTAGTCATTCTCTTTATTTCTGTGTGCATTCCTCTTAGGTCTTGTTTGCTTTCCATAGTTTCTATTTCTCTACATTTTTGGCTGAGCCAGTCTTCTTTTGCCTTTTTGCACATTTTGCGTATCTCATTATCTATTTTATTGTATTGGGCAGTGTTCTTCGCTTGTCTCCTTTCTTCCATTTTTTCTAAGATGGTGTTAGTTATCCATTTTTGTTTTTTGTTCTTTTCTCTTTTGGGTAAGGTGTCGCAGGCTTTTTGTATGCTTTTCTTTATGCATTGCCATTTGGTTGTTACTTTTTCATCAGGATTTTCTCTTCTGTATTGTTCAATTCCTTCCTCTAGCAGCTTCTGGTATGTGTTCTTTACTTGTATTGTATAGGTATCTTTAATATCTTTTTGATTTAAAGCTGTTATGTCGAGTGGGTTTGTTGATGAATCAGATTTTTGCTTGTTTCTCTTTAGTTTGATTTTCATTTTAATCATTACAGGATTGTGATCAGAATTAATATCTGCTCCTGGGTAGGTTTTGGCTTTCTTCACGCTGTTACGGAACCTTTCTTTTATCATTATGTAATCTATTTGATTCCTCTTCCTATCTCCAGGGCTTTTCCATGTGTATAGTTTCCTTTTCTCTTGCTCAAAGTAGGTGTTACATATTATCAGCCTGTTTTCTTCACAGAATTGTATTAATCTTTCTCCTCTGTCATTTCTTTTTCCTAAACCATGATTTCCTATAATTGTCTTATATCTACCTTTTCCTAGTTTAGCGTTCATGTCACCCATTACAATCAAGATGTCTGAAGATTTCACTTGCTTCATAACTTTATTTAGGTCTTCATAGTATGCCTCTATTTGTTCATCTGTGTAGTCTTGAGTAGGTGCATATGTCTGTATTATTGCTATGTCGAATGGTTTTGCTTTCAACTTGAGTAGTATAATCCTATCACTGTATGTCCAGTGGGTACTTATATATTTTTGTAGCTCTCTTTTTATCAGTATTCCTACCCCCCTTTGATGTTCTGTTGTGTTTCCTGAGTATATAAATGTATATTTTTCGTCTTCAATGTACCCACATTCCTTCCATCTAGTCTCTGATATGCCTAAAATATCTATATTTATTCGTTCTGCTTCTTGAATTAGATTTTCCAATTTCCCTTGTTGATATAGAGTCCTAACATTCCAAGTACTTATTTTAAGATCTTTCCTCCGACATAAGTTCGAATTTCTCCGACTCTCCATGACTTCCTCTGGACTGGTACGTGATGAGGCTCCAATCTCTTTCACGGTGGTCAGCCATGTTCGTCTTAGTTCGTATAAATTTTATACTTCTTATTCTTCATTTGTTAGCTTTCAGTTCCACATTATTTCTCTTTACATATGATGTTATATCTCTACACTTCACCTATCCTCCAACATGTGACACATCTCTGTCTCGTCTCACCATACCATCTCTCATCCCTCTGTCCACCTCTCCCTAGCTTCATCATCCCACATGTAGCTATAGGTATCTGTGCCTCACTATTTGTTGTCGTTGTCTCCGTCTTCTGAAGAAGGCCACCGGCTGAAACGTCAGTATTTTGTTGTGTTTCTTTTTTGTGAAGCTGTCACCATACCTTGGAGTGTATACCACACCCTACTACTGGCTTCAATAGACATAGGAACTAGAAACAGTGTGGGAGAGAGAGAGAGAGAGAGAGAGAGAGAGAGCAAGTGCGAAAGAGAGAGATAGCAACTGAGAAAGAGAGTGTGTCGGTGCACGTGGTGTGAGAGAAAGAATAATATTAGAATCCTACTAGATGATGAAAACAGTGTCTATGCTCGAGAACAAAAAAATGTGACCAATATCTTCTTCTTCTTCTTTCCTTCCTCATCTGCCTTTCAGCGTCGATGGGAGATATAATTTGCGGTCTTTTGCTCTTCTTTCCGCCTCTGCTGCTGTTATGTTTCCTAGTGCTTCTAATATTCCACCGACTCATATTTTTTGTGGTCGACCCTTGGGTCTGGTGTTCTCACAACGTTTGTTGAAGGCTCGTTGTGTTGTGTTTTGTTCTTTCTGCCTTATCACGTGGCCAAACCATTTTATCTGTTGTTTCTTTATATATTCTATGGCGGGGGCTATTCCTAGCTTTTTTCTCAGTTCTTCATTTCTGATCTTATCTCTCAGACTGTTTCCTGTCATTCGTCTAACACATTTCATCTCTGTAGAGGTTATTTTTCTTATTGTTCTTGCATCTAGGGTCCAGGTCTGGCATTGGTAGCACAACGTTGGGATGAAGATTGTATTGTAGAGTGCTCGTTTTGCCTCAGAGTTATTTCCTTGTTGGACAATAGTGGTGATAACTGTCCGATGATTTGACAAGCTTTGTTGCATCTTGATTATATCTCTGCTGTTTGGGAATTATCGTTTGTCATTAGACTTCCTAGGTATTTGAATTCCTCTACTTGTTTTAGTTGTCTGCCTTCTATAGTTATGTTGATGTTCTGTTTATTTTTGGCGACATTCATGACTTCTGTTTTGTTGATGTTGATTTTCAGGTTGTATTTTGTGCCTGAGATGTTGAGTTTGTTTAAGTGTTCTTGTAGGTCTTCTATTGTTTCATGTATTAGTGCCTATTCATCTGCAAATAGAAGCTCGTTGATCTCCTCTGTCTCTGATGTGTTGGCTAGCTTGGATATATGGTCCATGTATGTAATAAACAGTAGGGGGGGGGGGGGGATAGTACACACTCCTGTCTTGCACCTGATCTGACTTCGAAGTGGTCTGTGTAGCCTGCTGCTGTTCTGACCCTGCAGCCGCTGTTGACGTAGAGACTTTTAATAAGGTTGATTAGATGTTGGCTTACTCCATATATTGTTAGTATCTCCCACAGTTGTTCTCTGTTTACTCTGTCGAATGCTTTTTCCTGGTCAATGAAGGCTATGTATAAGTGATCAATATGAGTGAACAAATATGCTGATTAATGCTACATAAAAGAACACTTCACTATTGAAAAGTAAAAAATACATTTAATCAGTTCCTATCTCCATATAATTTAAAAATCATTGATTTCTTTGGCTATCTCCATATGTTTCTTTTCATTTTACATAATATAATAATTTTCATACAATTTTCTTTTTCAGGAATGTATTGATGATCAATTATATGTTGCCATACAGGATTCAAATGCATATACAAACGATAGATTTCTTTCGGTGCCAAAGAAAATGGCGTCCGTTCGTGAAAGAACAGCAACTGGTGGTGTTATCGAACATTATTATGCATATAAAGATAATTTCTAAAATGTATTTTTGCAAACCTGTTATGGAAATAAGACCAAGACTAAAACTAACACTTTTAAAGTCAAGTTTGTCAAACAAATCTTCCTATTATAATAGTGATGTTCAATACTTCATGCTCATTTTATGAAATCAGTAACAAACTAATCTCCATATTATTATGCCAGAGGATGACCTCACTTTCATTTTCATAATGTCAACTGATGACTTTACAGTACTATCATATTAAAATGTTAACTGATGACTTTGCTATCAGATTAAAATGTTAACTGATGACTTTACTATCATATTAAAATGTTAACTGATGACTTTACTATCATTAAAATGTTAACTGATTATTTCACTTTCATATTATATTATAAACTAAAAGCTTTACTTTTACATTAGAATGCAAACAGGTTACTTCACTTTTACACTGTATCAGAATATAAATTTTACACTGTATCAGAACATAACTTTTACACAGTATCAGAATATAAGTTTTACGCTGCATCAGAACATTACTTTTACACTGTATCAGAATATACGTTTTACACTGTATCAGAACATTACTTTTACACTGTATCAGAATATAAGTTTTACACTGTATCAAAAGATGACATCACTTTTATATTATAATGCAAACAAATGACTTAAATTTTATGCTATAAAATAAGCAGTTATCTTTACTTTTACACTCAAAGACATGTAAATTACTTAAGTTTTACACCTTTTTTTATTTTTACATTTACTCTAATGCAAAAAGACTTCATTTTTACATTATAGGGTGACTTTTCACTTTTATAGTATAGTTTCTGCACAGATAAGTTCATGTTGCATCATAAAGCAAATAGATGAATTCACTTTGCATCATAAAGCAAAAAGATTAATTCATTTTGCATCATAAAGCAAAAAGATGAATTCACTTTGCATCATAAAGCAAATAGATGAATTCACTTTCACTAAAATGTAAACAACTGACCTCACTTTTATACTATAAAGTCAGCTGATGACATTACTTTTACACTAAAAGGCAACAGATTATTTCACTCTTACACTACAAGGCAAACAGATAATTATATTTTTACATTATAAGACAAACAGAAGATTATATTTTTTACAATAAAGCATATAACTGACTTCACGTTTACATTATAATTTCAACAGATGATTTTATTTTTACACTGTAAAGCTAGATGATGTCTTCATCTTTACATTATAATTTCAACTGATTGTTTCACTTTTACATTTTAAGCCAAACAAATGTCTTTACTTTTATGTTATAGAGCTAACAGATGAGTTCACTGTTACGCTATAATGTTTGCAGAGTACATATTTTGTACTGTTGTATTACAAGGTGAAACATTTACATTTACAAGCTGATGATGATGATAACCACTCTGTATATGTTGTGCTGTGATTTCCAAAGTGTTCACTTTTATATTTGCTTTAACTTTTCAACTGAACAAACATAAATATCCAGCAATGATACAAAGTGATTATTTTATTTATTTGCAACATCTGGCATATCATTACAAAAATAATCTCACAAGCTTATACTCACTAATTTACTCCCTTGTACAAATGTCTGCGGAGCCGCGATAGCTCAGTGGTTAGTGAACTGGACTACAAAGGACAAGAGGTAGGGTTCGATCCCAACCGACGGCTTCCAGGTTCACCCAGCCTTTAATGGGTACCGGATTTTTTTTCTGGGAAAGCAAAGCGGCACGGGCGTAATACCGACCACATTACCCTAAAAATCATGTACCGAAGGTCTGTAAAATGTATGGTCACTAACACCATATTTCCTATGCGCCACTTGGCGTGACGGGGGTATTGTGCTGTGTGTACAAATGTCTGCATTGGGATTGCAACTCCACAGGGATTGCATTTCTAAGTCTGGAGGTTGTAATTTTTGTGATCGTGTTTTAATGAATACTTGTCATATGACACAACGCTACAAATTCAAGATTCAACAAACTTTGTGCGTAAAAAATCACTCATCGTTTATTATATATATATACTATCAGGCTATATTTCATAACGTCTCTGTAGATAATTGTACGATTTATCAAGTCTTGGCAGCGGAAGCACTTCGACTGCCATCGGTGTTGTTCCTCAGCTATTCGTATAGTGGATATAACATTCTAATGAAGGTCAACTTCAAACACAGAGAGTCGCAAGTATACACCTGGTACAAATGGAATGACACAACAAGCAGAAGCCAGATAGATTTTATACTAACAAGAAAACAGAACAAGAGAAGAGTAACCGACAGTAGAGCAATCCCAAATATTACAGACGACACGGATCACAAGATGGTTATGATCACAATAAGACAGCCAAAAATAAAGAGAATATACGAAAACAAACAAAAGAAGCGAAAAGAACAGACAATAAAAATAAAACAATTAAAAGATCAAGAAACAAAGAAAACCCTAGAAGAAAAACTAACAGTGGAATTCAAGAAACTCCCTAACCAAGTATGCACAGTAGAAGAAGAGTGGAAACAATTTAAGGAAACAGTAACCAAGATCTCTAAAACAGTTTGTGGAACGAAGCTAAGAACAAGAGAAGGGAAAAGAGCACCCCGTGGTGGAACGAAACAATCAGGGAAGCAATTAAAGAAAAGAAGAAATTGTTTAAAAATTGGAGGGAGAATAAGAACCAAGAAAAATATGAAAAATATGCCTTAGTTCGAAAAAGAGTTAAAATGTTGATCAAAGAAGCTAAGCAAAAGAACTGGACAGAATTCGGACAAAACATGAGCAGGGACTTCAAGACAGCCACAAGAGATTTCTACAAAGCGTTAAAAGCCACAAGAGCGAGTAAAGAAAACCATGATTCTACTGAGCTGATAAATGACAAAGACGGACAGCCAATATCAAATAACCAATGTATGCAACAGAGATGGAAAGAATATTTTGAAGACCTGTTAAACATACCAACTACCAATAAGACAACAAAACCACGCTAGAACTCACAAATACTGAACCCAACATCATGAAAGAGGAAATCGAAGAAATAATCAAATATGCACCAAGAAACAAAGCACCGGGGATAGATAAAATACCAATAGAAATAATAGCCGCAGCGGGAGAAACAGGAGTGCAGTGGCTGCACAGAATATTTAATACAGCATGGCACCAACAACAAGCCCCAGAAGACTCGCAACAGGCAATCATCATACCAATATGGAAAAAGAAAGGTAGTAAAAGAGACTGCATTCAATATAGAGGTATATCTTTTCTCAGCCATGTAGGAAAGCTATACGCCAAATCTTGGAAAAAAGGCTGAGACCAATAATAGAATTATAGCTAAGCGATTCCCAAATGGGGTTCATAAAAAAACAAAGGATGTACTGACGCACTATTCATATGAAAACAGCTTGCAGAAAAAACGACAGAACACTATCAAAACTTATACATAGCCTTCATTGACCCGGAAAAAGCATTCGACAGAGTAAACAGAGAACAACTGTGGGAGATACTAACAATATACGGAGTAAGCCAACATCTAATCAACCTTATTAAAAGTCTCTACGTCAACAGCAGCTGCAGGGTCAGAACAGCAGCAGGCTACACAGACCACTTCGAAGTTAGATCACGTGTAAGACAGGGGTGCGTACTATCCCCCTTCTGTTTATTACATACATGGACCATATATGCAAGCTAGCCAACCCATCAGAGACAGAGGAGATCAACGAGCTTTTATTTGCAGACGATCAGGCACTAATACATGAAACAATAGAAGACCTACAAGAACACTTAAACAAACTCAACATCTCAGGCACAAAATACAACCTGAAAATCAACATCAACAAAACAGAAGTCATGAATGTCGCCAAAAATAAACAGAACATCAACATAACTATAGAAAGCAGATGACTAAAACAAGTAGAGGAATTCAAATACCTAGGAAGTCTAATGACAAACGATAATTCCCAAACAGCAGAGATAGAATCAAGATGCAACAAAGCTTGTCAAATCATCGGACAGTTATCACCACTATTGTCCAACAAGGAAATAACTCTGGAGGCAAAACGAGCACTATACAATACAATCTTCATCCCAACGTTGTGCTACCAATGCCAGACCTGGACCCTAGATGCAAGAACAATAAGAAAAATAACCTCTACAGAGATGAAATGTGTTAGACGAATGACAGGAAACAGTCTGAGAGATAAGATCAGAAATGAAGAACTGAGAAAAAAGCTAGGAATAGCCCCGCCATAGAATATATAAAGAAACAACAGATAAAATGGTTTGGCCACGTGACAAGGCAGAAAGAACAAAACACAACACAACGAGCCTTCAACAAACGTTGTGAGAACACCAGACCCAAGGGTCGACCACGAAAAAGATGGGTCGGTGGAATATTAGAAGCACTAGGAAACATAACAGCAGCAGAGGCGAACAGAAGAACAAAAGATCGCAAATTATATCTCCCATCGACGCTGAAAGGCAGATGGGGAAGGAAAGAAGAAGAAGAAGAATGAAGGTCTACTCACGGATTGCTGCTCTAACTCCATACACCGACACTGGGTTATCTAGATGTCTCTCTATCTAGCTCTCTTTCGTCTGTGTCTTCTGTTTCTAACTTTCTCAAATGGCTAACTGATTTCTTCCCTCTGGACTATCGCTCCTTGGCTTCCGTGGCTAACTATTCTAGTTTCTTGTGACTATCTCGGTGACTATCTCCAATTCTCCATCTCTCGTTCTATAGTTCTCGTCCTCTGGTTCTGGTGCGTGGCTTCAAATTCTGATCTCTAATTTTAGTTTCTGCTCTCCAGTTCTCTATTTCTAGTTTCTGCTCTCCAGTTCTCTATTTCTAGTTTCTGCTCTCCAGTTCTCTATTTCTAGTTTCTGCTCACCAGTTCTCTATTTCTAGTTTCTAGCTCTCCAGTTCTGATCTAGTCTCGTCCTGTAGTTCTGCTCTCTAGTTCTAGTTTCCTGTGACAATCTCAGTGCCTATCAGTCCCAAGCGCGTGGCTATCTGAAAGTTTTCTTCTCTAAATTCTAGTTTCTAGCTCTCCAGTAGTTCTCGTCGAAATTGAAATTCTGCTTCATAAGTCTCTCGTTATATACTCCTCTATTTTGACCGAAAATTAACCTGACTTCCTGCTCCTCTTTGTTCACTTATTGTGGCGGATTTCAGAGCCAAGCCCTGGAAATTCCTACAGTTCAGTCAGTCAAGCTCACATCTGTTACTAGTGACTCGATCTTCGTGTCTTCCTCTCCTGCTTCCTATTCTTTCTCCAGATAAAATGACATCTAATGCTGCTCTATTCTTCTCTGAACTCCAAGGTGCCCATCCCTGACCATCTGCCACCGTATGACTAGCCTTCAGTTTGTGAGTTCAGCATTCCTTACAGACAGCCAAGGTCGTTCTCAGTTTAAAACCTTTTGGTCAGTCACGGCGGTGACGATGCGTTTCGTGTAATCTGTTGTATTAATTATTTACAGTTAATATATTATTTCTGATATTAATTATACATTTATTTTTAGTTCATGATCTTGAAAACCAATTATTGCAATTGTTGTCAAATATTATTCAAGGTTATATTAATTGTATATAAGGCTTTTTGGACTTTGATGGTTGGTAGTAGACGATTATTATTTATCAGTAATTTTGTAACATATTAAACTGGACGGGTGCTGTTTTATGGAGCAACCTCTCTCATTGCTGATTCTGTCAATATTGGATCAAAATACATCATTATGGCAGAATGAACAGGTTGCATTTGTGTTGCTGGCCTTATCCCCTTTCTATTGTCTTATGTTACCTGATTCTAACTAACACTAACATCATCTCTTCCTCAAACGCGACTGTGCCGTTTCATATTTTTGTTTCCAAGTTATTATATTCTCAAAACAAATAAAAAGCATATTCAAAAAGTGTATATGTGCATTCATTTTGAGTTGAATAAAGAGCTGCCAAGACGTGTGTGCTATTTAAACCAAAATAAATAAGTATCATTTGGGAAGTTTCTATCAAGCTAAGGCAGCTTAATCAGCGTGAATGTGACAAAAGTGTGTACAAAATAGGTCACTTAGCTGAACCTCCAAACGAAACCGCAGATTCTTCCAGTTGTATTTTATTAATGGAACCAGTTTAATTGCAGTTAGGAATTCCTCTCATCTGCTCCAGAACTTGTAATAGTATTTCCCAAAATGCATCGGGTAAATTCCATTGACAAGATCACTCCATTCATGTCCTACTCGACTGCACAGGCGACGAATCCAACCTCCTTAGTCGTCTCTCACGACAAGCGTGGCAGGTAAACGTGGCTCTATTCTTTTCTTCCCTCATTGTGGGGGCTCGACAGCCACACGGGCTCGTCCAATGTTCTGTTGGAAAGTGGTATGTGGGAAATGAGAGAAGAAGATACGGAGAAAGGGACCAGCCAAGTGATAGGACGAAAAATGTAGTAAGGGGGGATACAATGACGGAAGAGAGAGGGTCAGACCCCGCAATCTGGTGTAATGATAAAGAATAGAGGCTGACACGCACACGGTATTGTATAATATTACCTGTCAGACTGTCATGAAAGACAAAATTGCGGACAGACAAGGGTAGCTAAATTTAGCAGCACATCGTACGTAAAAAAGAGATCATAAAGGACACGGTATCAAAGGCGTATCGACCTTGTAGTTAAAAGGGAGTATCTTTCTTAATTGTCTGAACTCCGGTCGGAGCATAGGGCACACACAAGAAATCTCAACTCAATCCGGTCTGGAGCAAGCATGGACAATTCCGGTCGAAACACAGGGCACTCACAAAAGACCACCACCCAATCTGGCCTGGAGCTAAAGAAGTGGCAAAATAAAAGGGGAGAAAGGTAAGGGGAAACGAGAAGAAGAAGAAAGATAACTGATTAATCCCACGTGGCGTGAGGATACCCATGCGGGCAATCGGATGATTCTACAAATGAAAACTGGCATATCTAGAAATGAGATAGACCTCTTTTGTCTAGATATGAGAGTTTTCTTGGGGCGTCTCTGGTCTTCATACCTCAGTCTTCTGTAAACTTACTGACTCTCATAGTAATCTCCGTTACGACTGTTCCCACCCTTAATTCTGCAGAACCTCTTTTATTTTCTCTTAGTAACGAGGAGACTTCGCCGTCTCTGCCGGGATGATGATGATTTCTTACATCAGCCCACCTTATGGTGGACTTTTTTTTTTCTCCGACGCCTCTATCCTGAATCAACGCTTCAGGATGGGGCAGATGAATCAGAAATGATCAACGGCCCAGAAAGATAAAATAGCAAAGTGTGTGGTACTCAAGAGGCATATTCAGAACACGAAAGACGAATATGGCAGACCACCGTGAAAGAGATTGGAGCCTCATCACGTAACACTTCAAAGAAAGCCACGGAGAGAAATTCTAACTATTGTTTTAAGAACGAATTAAAAATAGCTACAAATAAGCCTAACGAGCCAGGGAACGAAAATTTTTACTAAAAGTTATACAGGGAAGGATTCAGAATAAAATCAATACTGAACTAGATGAGCAACAATTTGGATTCAGGAAAAACAGTGGCACAAAAGAAGCCATATTTAGCATGAGAACATTGATTGAAAAGTACATAGAAGTAAACAAACAAATATATGCCTGCTTCATAGACTACACCAAAGTTTTCGATAGAATACAGCATAATAAACTTATAGACGGTTTAAAGGATATAAATCTAGACGACACAGACATACGACTAATATGTAATTTGTACCTGGCGCAAACAGCAATAATAAAATATAACAAGGAGAGCTCTACACTCATTGATATAAAAAGAGGAGTAAGACTAGGATGCATCCTATCATCAAGCTTGTTCAATCTATACAGTGAGCAAATCTTTAAAAACATGTCAGACATGCCAGGCCTAAACATTAATGGAAAGATATTCAATAGTCTAAGATATGCTGATGATACTGTTCTACTAGCAGAAAATCCTAAAGACCTACAACAATTGCTTAATGTGATAAACATAACAAGCAAAAAATATGGACTAGATATGGATATCAAAAGACTAAAACTATGATCATAAACAAAGACAATTCTCAAGACCTACAAGTAAATATCACAGTTGAAGGAATACATCTGGAGACAGTTCAGAGTTACAACTACCATTGGACATACTATAACCAATGATGGAAAATGTAAAATTTAAATAAACAAAAGAATAGGTATGGCAAAAAGTAATTTTAATGCCATGAAAAATATACTAACAAAAAAAAAACAAATAACAGTAGGTCTGAAGCTAAGAATAGCAAAATGTTACATCTTCTCAATATTCCTATACGGTGCAGAAACATAAACATTAGACATGAAAACAGAACAGAAAATTTAATCCTTTGAAATGTGGATTTATAGAAGGATAGGTAGAATTGGATGGAAAGACAAGAAAACAAACGATGAAGTTTTAAAACAACTAAAAATAAAAAGAGAACTATTAAATACAATTAAGACAAGACAAATGAAATTTTTGGGGCACGTTAAAAGACACAACAGCCTACTAAAAGTAATATTGGAAGGGACAATACAAGGTAAACGAGGCAGTCGCAGATCAAGACTAACATGGACGAGTAACATCAAAAGATGGACAAGTCAATATATGACAACCTGCACCAACAAAGCAAGAAACAGAGTGGAATGGCGTCCATGGTAGCCAACCTTCGTTGCGGAGACGGCACGCGATGATGCTGATGATGATGATTATAGAGGGAAACTTCCAAGGCGATAATCAAAGAATCAATTCTGAGAAAGAGATATGTTTACAGTACTCGGAAACAATGATAAATAATCAACAGAAAAAAAAACAAAGAACAATATATAGTCTGAAGCAGGATCGAACCCTTACTCCTTGGCACAGCGCCTTGCCACGAAAAGCCAAACGCTATGGAACACTGTCAACACTCAGTTAGCCGAGTAGGCAGTGTTCCCTGAGCGATATGCTTGTCAGGAGCCGCCTTCCCGCCTCCGTCAACACTCAGTTAGCCGAGTAGGCAGTGTTCCCTGAGCGATATGCTTGTCAGGAGCCGCCTTCCCGCCTCCGTCAACACTCCGTTAGCCGAGTAGGCAGTGTTCCCTGAGCGATATGCTTGTCAGGAGCCGCCTTCCCGCCTCCGTCAACACTCCGTTAGCCGAGTAGGCAGTGTTCCCTGAGCGATATGCTTGTCAGGAGCCGCCTTCCCGCCTCCGTCAACACTCCGTTAGCCGAGTAGGCAGTGTTCCCTGAGCGATATGCTTGTCAGGAGCCGCCTTCCCGCCTCCGTCAACACTCCGTTAGCCGAGTAGGCAGTGTTCCCTGAGCGATATGCTTGTCAGGAGCCGCCTTCCCGCCTCCGTCAACAACTATCGGGGCACTTTCCGTTGCGAACGCAATCAATGCAATACTTGCGACCACGTTATCCAGACATGAGCCGCGATAGTGGTTAGTGAACTGGACAACAAAGGACAAGAGGTAGGATTCGATCCCAACCGACGGCTTCCGGGTTCACCCAGCCTTAAATGGGTACCTGAATTTTTTTCTAGGAAAGTAAAGCGGCACGGTCATAATATCGACCACATTACCTAAAAAAAAGCATATGCCGAAGGTTTGTAAAAATTATGGTCACTAACACCATATTCCCTATACGCCATGTGGCGTGACGGGGCTCTTTACTTACTTTTATGTTCTCCGGACGGATACAGTTCTCTTCTGCACCGGTCTTTTCGAGATCGGGGAAGGATTTAAATGTATATCGTTCAACATTATCTATACCATCATATATAAGAGATGTAAGATGACTTACCTAGGCGAAACATGACGCCGCTTTATGAATTAAGGCCGTGAGCATCTCTATGATATTTCACGTGATGCTGGTACCCCTGTAGCGTCCCACTATAACTTCCAGGCCCATGAGAGTAAGGTCTATGTCTCCGCTTTAGTGTCATGTTCTTCAAACAGCCATAGCCGATTCACTGTGGAGAACCGTCTGATTGACCGAATGGGTTGCCTCCCCCCACATGAGATTAATATAACTCTTTCTCGCAGGTAATCAGTTACCCTTTTCTTCCTTCTCTCTTGTACCCCCCCCCCCTCTCCATCTTTAACCTCTTCATTATCCTGACTCGATTTTCTCATACAGCACTCAGGGATGATAATATATCCCCATATATATATATATGGCGTATGCAGATGTGCACACATATCTGTCAGAACAGCAGCAGGTTACACGACCACTTTGAAGTTTGATCAGGCGTAAGACAGAGGTGCGTACTATTCCCCCTACTGTTTGTTACAAACATGGACTATATATGCAAGCTAGCCAACCCATCAGAGACAGAGGAGATCAACGAGCTACTGTTTGTTACAAACATGGACTATATATGCAAGCTAGCCAACCCATCAGAGACAGAGGAGATCAACGAGCTACTGTTTGTTACATACATGGACTATATATGCAAGCTAGCCAACCCATCAGAGACAGAGGAGACCAACGAGCTACTGTTTGTAGACGATCAGGCACTATAACGTGGAAAAATAGAAGACCTACAAGAACACTTAAATAGACTCAACAGCACAGATACAAAATACAACATGAAAATCAACATCAACAAAACAAAAGTCACGGATATCACAACAAGAGAAACAGGACATCAACTTTACAATAAATGCAAGCCAATTAAAACAAGCAGAGGAATTTAAATATTTAGTACACACAATAATTCACAAACACCAGAAATGGACTCAAAATGCAACAAAGCTTGCCGAATAATTAGACAGCTATCATCACTATTGTCCAAGAAGCAAATAACTCTAAGAGACAAAACGGGCACTCAACAATACAATCTTCATACCAACGTTGTCCTGTGCCCTAGATGAAAGAACAATAAGAAAAAATAACATCTACAGAGATGAAATGTGTCAGACGAATGACAGGAAACAGTCTGAGAGATAAGATCAGAAATTAAAAACTTAGAAAAAAAAGCCAGAAATAACCACAGACATATAGAAAGAATCAACAGATAAAATGGTTTGGTCACGTGACATGGCAGAAAGACCAAAACACAACACAACGAGCCTTCTATAAACGTTGCGAGAACACCAGACCCAAGGGCCGACCACGAAAATGATGGATTCTCGGATTATTACAAACACTAGGAAACATAACAGCAGCAGGGGCGAACAGAAAAGCAAACGATCGCAAATTATATCTCCCCTCGACGCTGAAAGGCAAATGAGGAAGGAAAGAAAAAGAAGAATTCACTGACGATGCTGCTTTAGTAGCACATTCTGAAGATGGCTTACAGTAACTTACACTCATGTATTGGCTAAGTTCGTTAATGCGCGCCATGCAAGGCACTCGCAGTAAACTCTTTGATTTGTATTTTCAACATCAAAATATCTTGATCTACATCCTGTTTTTGTGCTTTATGCAGGCACTTACACTGATATCACATTCCTGATCATATGCTTATAATATCTTATAATAAGTGTAGCGAGGCGTGTTTGTTAGACATATTGTTTTTATGTCATTCAATTGTGGTAAACCCGTGACTCAGTAAGGCAATACATTGACTTATCTGGGGAGAAATGTAAAAAGATAAATTATCATTGGTCGCAAAAAGGTACTATAAAAAGCATATTTATTTATATCTCTGGAGATTTCCAGGTAAATATCCATACGTGGGGTGTTATTAAATATAATGTAACCATACCCGGAAGTATAGTCGCATATGATACCATACCTGAGTATTTAAAGACGTTGCTACTGTACATGAACTATTAGAATTTGACAGGACGATTTTGACTCAACACTTTCACAGCACAATCTGGTGCTTTTATTATATTATTTGCTGCTTCAAGAGTAAAACAAGTTCTGAGGTTGGTAGAATTTTTAAAATGTAATTTCATTGTTATTTATCGTTTTCCTTGTATTTATTTTATTACTGCGGTTAGTGCAGCTTCACTGATTCCGTTGCTATTTCTTGTATATGATGTTTTTAACCACCTGTGCTTTTTGCAATTTCTATGGGATAATGTTACGTTGTTTCAAGTATTTCCCCCCCTCTTTTTTGTTGTTTATTCAACTTATGTGATTTACTTGCAGCTTTCTTTCTTCTTCTTCTTCTGTTCCTCCTCGTCTGTTTACTCATTACATTTGTGAACTTCGCCTCACTGGTTTGCACCACCTAATCACGTTCTCCCATCTGAAGCGCGCATTCATTTAGGACTACTTTCCCAGCTCTTTATTTTTTCTTGATTTTCATGTAAAGCAACAATTGTCTGTAGTCAAATTTGTCTCTTTAGGAAAGCAGTCTTACCTGCCCAGATTTGTGCCAGGTTTTCATTCTCTTAGGTCAGTGGCAGGGTTGCCATATTACAATTTTCATTTAGAAAGGAGCCAGACAGTCATAAAAATGAGCCACGACTTGCGTAACCTTCACATCATATGAAATGCTCCAGATCCAGATTAGTACGATCATCCTCGTTAGAGCTGATTGAATCCACAACGCACACCTTCTCACATGTCACAGTGTACACCTTCTCACATGTCACAGGGTACACCTTCTCACATGTCACAGTGTACACCTTCTCACATGTCACAGTGTGCACCTTCTCACATGTCACAGCATACACCTTCTCACATGTCACAGTGTACACCTTCTCACATATCACAGTGTACACCTTCTCACATATCACAGTGTACACCTTCTCACATATCACAGTGTACACCTTCTCACATGTCACAGCATACACCTTCTCACATGTCACAGTGTACACCTTCTCACATATCACAGTGTACACCTTCTCACATGTCACAGCATACACCTTCTCACATATCACAGTGTACACCTTCTCACATGTCACAGCATACACCTTCTCACATGTCACAGTGTACACCTTCTCACATGTCACAGTGTACACCTTCTCACATGTCACAGTGTACACCTTCTCACATGTCACAGCATACACCTTCTCACATGTCACAGTGTACACCTTCTCACATGTCACAGTGTACACCTTCTCACATGTCACAGTGTACACCTTCTCACATGTCACAGCATACACCTTCTCACATGTCACAGTGTACACCTTCTCACATATCACAGTGTACACCTTCTCACATATCACAGTGTACACCTTCTCACATATCACAGTGTACACCTTCTCACATGTCACAGCATACACCTTCTCACATGTCACAGTGTACACCTTCTCACATATCACAGTGTACACCTTCTCACATATCACAGTGTACACCTTCTCACATATCACAGTGTACACCTTCTCACATATCACAGTGTACACCTTCTCACATGTCACATCATACACCTTCTCACATATCACAGTGTACACCTTCTCACATGTCACAGCATACACCTTCTCACATGTCACAGTGTACACCTTCTCACATATCACAGTGTACACCTTCTCACATATCACAGTGTACACCTTCTCACATATCACAGTGTACACCTTCTCACATATCACAGTGTACACCTTCTCACATGTCACATCATACACCTTCTCACATATCACAGTGTACACCTTCTCACATGTCACAGCATACACCTTCTCACATGTCACAGTGTACACCTTCTCACATATCACAGTGTACACCTTCTCACATATCACAGTGTACACCTTCTCACATATCACAGTGTACACCTTCTCACATATCACAGTGTACACCTTCTCACATGTCACAGCATACACCTTCTCACATGTCACAGTGTACACCTTCTCACATATCACAGCATACACCTTCTCACATGTCACAGTGTACACCTTCTCACATGTCACAGTGTACACCTTCTCACATATCACAGTGTACACCTTCTCACATATCACAGTGTACACCTTCTCACATATCACAGTGTACACCTTCTCACATATCACAGTGTACACCTTCTCACATATCACAGTGTACACCTTCTCACATGTCACAGCATACACCTTCTCACATGTCACAGTGTACACCTTCTCACATGTCACAGTGTACACCTTCTCACATGTCACAGTGTACACCTTCTCACATATCACAGCATACACCTTCTCACATATCACAGTGTACACCTTCTCACATATCACAGTGTACACCTTCTCACATATCACAGTGTACACCTTCTCACATATCACAGTGTACACCTTCTCACATATCACAGTGTACACCTTCTCACATGTCACAGCATACACCTTCTCACATGTCACAGTGTACACCTTCTCACATGTCACAGTGTACACCTTCTCACATGTCACAGTGTACACCTTCTCACATGTCACAGTGTACACCTTCTCACATGTCACAGCGCACACCTTCTCACATATCACAGTGTACACCTTCTCACACGTCACAATGTACACCTTCTCACATGTCACAGCGCACACCTTCTCACATGTCACAGCGCACACCTTCTCACATGTCACAGTGTACACCTTCTCACATGTCACAGCACACACCTTCTCACATGTCACAGCATACACTTTATCACATGTCACAGCGCACACCTTCTCACATATCACAGTGTACACCTTCTCACACGTCACAGTGTACACCTTTTCACATGTCACAGCGCACACCTTCTCACATGTCACAGTGTACACCTTCTCACATGTCACAGCACACACCTTCTCACATGTCACAGCACACACCTTCTCACGTGTCACAGCACACACCATCTCACATGTCACAGCACACACTTTTTGTTGCATCTTATTTCTTGTTCTTCTTTTCACTCATGTTACCAGAGAGAATATTTACTCAACTACAGCATGGGTGATAAGACATGATAGGATAAACTTGGCTAATTCTTGGAATGACTGATGTTAATGAATGCCAGTCCAAAAATGTTCACTGTCAGTAGGGAGTCCAACTTTTAAAAATGGACCTTCTTCTTTCCAGCCAATCAAAATAATTTTTCTGTATTGTTCTTCGATAGTGCTGATGTTGTTTTATGCTAGGTGTATGAAAGGTCAATCGAAAAACGTGGCCCTCGAAGCTTGATTTAAAATAATCTTTGGACTTAATTTTGATAGATTTTGAAATACATTTCTTGCCGAAGGAAGTCAACACGCTATTTCACTGAGTGCTTCCTCTAGCACACACATACACCGTTCTTCCACATTTTGTATTTCTTGATAAGCCTCAGTGGTTTTCTTTTTTTTGGAGCTTAACATATTCAGTTAAAAATATGATACCAAAATCAACTTGATTTATATCTTTGTTTTTTAAATGTCCATTTGTATCATACAACCTGTTTTGAATATTTGCATTGTGTAAAAATAATTGTCGACACAGCTCATGGGGATCAGCTTTGATTTGTTGAACAAGACAATTGAGTCTTTCAAATTCCTGCACAACTGGTGTTGTGAACACAAACATTCAACCTAATGTTTCCTCGTACAAGCCAAGTTGAAGGTTGTCCAAAGGGCAAAGCGGCGTGTCTGGTTGGTTCATATTCTGTAGATGTATTCATCGCTGCACACACCTTCTCACATGTCACAGCTCACACCTTCTCACATGTCACAAAGCACACCTTCTCATATGTCACAGCACCCACCTTCTCACATTTAAATTCCGTGAAGGTCGTTACGTTAGTTGCTTAGCCCTAGGACGGTCGTACTCTAATCAATGAAAGACGGAGTGGGGTTTGTTACATGACTTGTCAGCATCGGTGAGACTGCCGGAGGTTCGTGTTAGTTAGGAGGGACTTATAGTCTGTTGTTTGATATATGATGGTAATGGTCTAATGACCAACTAATAACTACATCAAGCTTGGGCGGGCCGACCATCTAAGGGCAGAATCCCCCTACAGAAAAGACAATCTGCTGCCTTGTAGGAAGATTGGGGACAATCAAAGGCTAAGGAAAGCAAACCTGAATAAAATGCTGGCTGAAATCGGATGAACTGGGCCACTGGCGCAGAACACAGTACACCGTTTTAACAGGTATGCAGTCAGAATGGATCTAACAGACTCTAATTATGATGTTCTGTCTGTGGAGTCCCCCAGGCAGGTGGAATGTTGGGCCACGTGCCACGAAGGGGTCCACCCCAAGTTATTGGTGGTCACCCTGACCCATTTTGGAGAGCTAGGAAATGGGACCGAGAGAAACTACCGCTGACCAGAAAGGCTTCAAGAAACAGCTGAATATAATGCATTGGAATGCGGAGGGCATATACCACAAAAAACAAGCCCCAACAATCAGACTAGCAGAGGAGGAGATAGACGTTGCCTCCATCCAGGAAACTCACCTTAATCCTCAGCACAGATTTATGATCAGGGGCTACCAAACATTTAGACAGAACAGGGGAGGTCACAAGGGTGGAATTTTTATACTTATTAAAAATTCCATCCCAGCAAAACTGATAGAGGTAGTCACAAACGGAGAGGCAGACCTCATTGGTACAGACCTATACATTAACTCCGCTAGTATAAGGATATTTAACATTTACTGTCCTAATGACAAATTGCTGAAGCTGGAGTCAATGTAAATAACACCATCAAAGTGTCTGGTAGTAGGAGACTTTAACAGCCACTCTGAAAAATGGGGATATAGGGAGTCCAATGCTCGAGGTGAAGAAGTGGAAGAATGGGAAATAGACAACAACCTATTCCTCATAAACTCTAGAGAGGACCCCCCTCCCCCCTCCCCCCCCCCCCAACACACATTCTACTCAAGAAGATGGAAAACAACTTCCACTCCATACCTAGCATTTGCAACTGGAGACATATCCATCAAAATAAACAGAAAAGTGCTGAACCAACTTAGAGATAGTGACCACAGACCAGTCAAACTTTCAGCGGATCTTGTTCACAAACAGGAGTTGCAAATACCTCTTCCCCGCTGGAACTATAAGACAGCAGATCGGTCAAAGTTTGCCAGGCTCACTGATTTATATACTGCGCTTATCAACACCCACGAAAAGAAGGTCAATAATATGATAGAGCGGTTAACAAATGGAATCCTCAGAGCTACTAAAGAATCCATTCCTAGAGGAGCAAGAAGCAACTACAAGCCATACTGGAGCAAGGAAATACAAAGACTAGAAGAGGAACTGGACTCTGCCAGAGAACTAGCTGAAACATCACATAGTACAAAGAGCTACATTGCCTACAAAGCAGCCTCTAACAAATACAGAAGTGAGGTCATGCTACATGTATCAGCAAGACAGAGCTGGATAGACAAAACAGGGAGCCTTAATCTAGACAAAAATGGTCATAAACTATGGAAACTTGCGAAGCTCTGAGCGACGAAAACAACTGCCGACCTCCAATATCATTAGCACACAATCAGAACATCCTCACAGGCAAAAGGGCAGCAAATCTACTGATAGAGACTTATAAAAACATTAGTAGAATTAACATTCCATTAGACAAACAGAAAGCTGCAAGACGGGAAAACAAAAATGCAAAACACATGCCTTTAGCACCAGAAGAGCACCAGACGATCATCTTTACCCCAACTGAATTAGATGTTGCCCTCAAAGGATTGAAGCTCAAATGTTCCCCTGGTAAAGATGGAATCACCAACGAAATGCTCATAAATCTGGGACAGAAAGCCAAGGGAAGCTTCTAATGATAATAAATGCTAGCTGGAAGAGAGGTCATGTGCCGGCAATCTGGAAAGAAGCTATTATGGTGCCCATCCTCAAGCATGGAAAAGACTAGACCCAAGTAGCTACATACCAATTAGCTCACTGAGCTGCCTGAGTTAAAAAAAAAAAATAAAGTAACCCCGTCATGCCAAGTGGCGTATAGGGAATATGATGTTAGTGACCATAAATTTTACAGACACATGATTTTTAGGCGCTTCACTTTCCCAGAAAAAAAACCGGTACCCATTAAAGGGGGGGGGGGGGGGGAGGTGAACCCGGAATCCGTCGGTTGGGATCGAACCCTTGTCCTTTGTAGTCCAGTTCACTAACCACTGAGCTATCGCGGCTCCCGAGCTGTCTGAGTAAACTCATGGAAAAGCTAGTTAACAGAAGACTTATGTGGCATTTGGAGACAAAACAACAAATCGTACCACAACAAAGTGGCTTCCGTCAGCACAGATCAACTGAAGACCTGGTCACCTACATCGCACAGGAAATAGAGGATGCTCTACAAGAAAAGAAACACACACTGGCAGTGTGGATCGACATGGATACGGCTTTTGATAGGGTATGGCAAGAGGGTTTAAAGAACAAGTTTTTTAGACTTAGCATCCAGGGTCGGTTATTCAATTGGGTCTCTCAATACCTTCAGGATAGAACGGCCAGAGTACAAGTACAAGGTCAACGAAGTAAGAAGGTCACGATCGAACAAGGTGTCCCACAAGGCGGAGTCTTGTCCCCAACACTCTTTTTAATTTTCATAAATGACATCGTAATGGACATTCCACCCAGAATACACTCAGCGAATATACGCAGATGCTCTGGCGTTATGGGCTCGCGAGGAAAGTATGTCGGTGGCTGGACCCAGGATGCAAGATGCCCTAGGTGAACTTGAAAAATGGACGAACATCTGGTTCTTACCAATCAACGAAAAAAAAAAAAAAAACAACATATACAATTTTCAGCCTATCAAGAAACACACTCTCTGCAAACTTGAAGATAAAAGACCACACACTCCCCGACCAAAACCCAACATATCTTGGCGTCACCATGAATTGCAGAATTACTTGGAAAACTCAGATAAATCAGACCCTCGAAGCTTGATTTAAAATAATCTTTGGACTTAATTTTGAAATACATTTCTTGCCGAAGGAAGTCAACACGATATTTCACTGAGTGCTTCCTCTAGCACACACATACATCGTTCTTTCACATTTTGTATTTCTTGATAAGCCTCCGTGGTTTTCTTTTTTGGAGCTTAACATATTCAGTTAAAAATATGATACCAAAATCAGCTTGATTTATATCTTTTTTTTTTTAATGTCCATTTGTATCATACAACCTGTTTTGAATATTTGCATTGTGTAAAAATAATTGTTGACACAGCTCATGGGGATCAGCTTTGATTTGTTGAACAAGACAATTGAGTCTTTCAAATTCCTGCACAACTGGTGTTGCGAACACAAATCAGAACATTCAACCTAATGTTTCCTCGTACAAGCCAAGTTGAAGGTTGTCCAAAGGGCAAAGCGGCGTGTCTGGTTGGTTCATATTCTGTAGATGTATTCATCGTTGTCAATAATTCTTTGTAGGCTTCTCGTCTTAAACTGCTGTGAGGAAAATATTCGGCTATTTCTGATAGCAAAAATCCTATATTTGATGGTAGCTTAACTACTGCATAATAATTGGAAAGAGCCAAAGAATGACAAATACATTTCAGCTGTACATATGAAGGAGATAAATCATTGAGTCTAGACCAGGGATGGCCAATTTCTTTCAAATGGCGGGCCACTTTTTTATTATTTTTTTGTGTGGCGAGCACACATAGCAACATCATTACAAATAAACTTGGCATTTGTTTTATGCTTTTATTTTTGTTAGTTATCAGCATTATTTGCTTACATAAATCATTTTGTTGCAACAGAGTTAAAAATGCCTAGTTGATTTATAAAAATGAATAAAAGTTGCTATTTATATTGTTTAACAAACATGTATTAGTTAGGTCATTTTAAAGTTGACATGTAACAAACCTTAATGAGAACAATGTGGACGTTCATGTGCAGCAACAAGTTCATCAAAGTTAATGTGTAAAGATGATGATGATAATCGTAATAAATCCTGAAGGTGGTCGTCAGTGAGTCGGTTTCTTTGTGACGATTTAATCGCCTTCATTGTTTAAAAAGCACATTCACATATATATGTGCTTCCGAGCATAGAAGTAATTTTCAAACTGAAATCACTCAATGTGGGATATTTTTCCCGTGGCACAAGTTTTCAAAAGTCAACTCCTATCTCCATCCTTGATTGGAAAAAAGGGGTCCCTTTGGAGGTTACATAACTCCAACTGAAAAGTGCCATGTTGTTGGAAAATGTCACACTTCATAGGGTTGTTAAATAATGCCAGTTCTGGTCGTATACCACTGAAGTCAGAAAAGCGTTCATTGAATTGCTCCAATAGTTTGTCTAACATTAATACAGAAAATTTTTTATCAGTGTCACTGCGCTCCTCAATCAATTCTTTGCACGAATGAAAATGAATGAAATATTCTTTGGTCAGGGTAAATCTAAAAACTTTTAGTTGACTTATAAATCCATCAAGGTGTCCTAGCAAATCTGAGACTGTTTGGGAACGTCCCTATCGCTTCACGTTGAGTTCATTCATGTGCTGGGTGATATCAGTTAAAAAGGACAATACGCTGTTAACATGTGGATCAGACATTTTTCTGATCAGTTCTTTGTTGGTATCATGTTTCTCTAAAAACTGCTTTATCTCGTTTCTCAAAGCAAAAAAACCGCCTCAAATAATTCCCTCTGCTTAGCAAGCGTACTTGTGTGTAGAGCACCAAATCGCCATATTCCGCCTCAACTTCTCATAGAAAATTTATAAACTGTCGGTGTGTCAAAGACCGATTCCCGCCTTTTATTAAATTCACACACTTTATTACAGTTTTCATAACATCCTCCACGTCTAGAATCTTGCCACACAGCGCCTCTTGGTGTATAATGCAGTGTAATGCTGGGCAATGGATTCCAACCTTCCTTAATAATCCAACTAAACCTGTTTGAGTACCACACATTGACTTAGCGCCATCTGTCACTATTGCTGAAAGTCTGTTTATGTCACCGATACGGTTAGCAACTTTCATAACTGAGTTATAAATGTCTTGATCTTTGGTCGTATTATGCAATGAATCTAAATCTAGTAGCTCTTCATTGATAATAAAGTCTTTTGAAACAGTTCTTATGAAAATTAAAAGTTGTGCTGTGTCTGATATGTCAGTAGCTTCATCAAAAGCCAAAGAAAAGTAAGCGGAATTTGTAACGACACTCTTTAATTTACTAGATATATGAAAACTTATTTCCTCAACCCTTCTAGTGACTGTCTGTTTTGATAGTGGAACGCTCTCAAAATGACTGGCAATTTTTTCTTCCCCAAATGCACGCGCCATGTTAATAGAACAACATTTTACGAAGTCACCGTCGCATAATGATTTTTTTTATTTCGCTATCTCTGCGCTTATAACAAACGATGCCATTAAGGAACTTGTTTGTTTTGTTGTTAATGTAGTAAAAACAGATTTCTGAGCACTAACCTTTTTCTTTAAATCGCACACAAGTGTAGAACGTATTGTACCAATGTAGTCCTTGTATTTAGCGGCGTGGTGCTGTGTGTAATGCCATTTAAGATTATACTCTTTATTTACAGACAACACTTGCAAACACACAAGGCACTGCGGTTTGCTATCCTTATTGTTGATAAATAAAAAATCATGTTCCCATTTCTCATGAAAAAATCTGATCATTTAATTGACGTTTATTGCTCATATTATACCACGACGGAAGCAACAGACAATGAAAACACAGATTACAACAATAGCACTGTTTCCTGTTAAAATTGAACTGTTCACTTAACTCGACAAAATCAGAATGATCAGATCGGAGATATAAAACTTTCTATTGGTGAGATCGAAAGTGATACAATGACGTAGTTCGTACATAATTGAACTTGTCACACAAGCGCTACAGACGCTCTTAGTTTGTGTTTTGACCACGATAAGGCTAATTTTAGTCGATTATCGTGATTAAAAAAATCCGCGATTTGCCGCTGTAATAAATACGCTAGAAATAAATAAATACGCTAGAAATTCCGCCAGGCGGATTTATTATTTTTTGGCCGCTGAACGCTACTCTAATTCCCCTACATCTAGCTGAAAATCCGCTAAGTTGGCAACCCTGTATATAATTTTGACTGATGAAAAGAAGTTTGGAGAGAAAGAAACTGAAAGTAAAATAATTGTGGGGTGAATGTGTTGGGGAGAAGGAGGTGGGTGACTGACAGTATTTCTTGGCGGAAACTGTTTGAACTCGCCGAACCGAGAGTCGGCTTTAGAACCATTCGTCGCCTTCTTCCTTTGTTTTAGTCGGTCGCAGGATGATCAAACGGAAAAAAAGATGGGTCGGGAATGAAGGGAAGGCGACATCAAACTAACTACTACTAGGGAATATTTGAGTAAGCTTTCTCCACGGTAGAAGTTAATGTAACAAATTTTCAATCAATTTTACCCAGGACATTTTGCTCAATGCAACCTGATTTTATTTTTTATCCGCCGCGGGCCAAAAAAAGGACGTCGCGGGCCACTTGTGGCCCGTGGGCACCTAATTGGCCATCCCTGGTATAGACACTGAGTTGTTACAACCAACCATGATTGATGCACCATCTGATACAAACTCAATACAATTTGTGAGGCTCTGATATTCTTTTTTTTATTTCACCGTCAATCACATTAAATATGTTTTCTCCTGTTGCTTCTTGCATGGGATTAATAAAAAAAAAAAATTAGTTACAATTTCCTCTTTTCTGCCACTTAAAAATCGAATCGGGATGCACACATACTTTTGCGTGGAAAAAAATCTATTGATTCGTCTAAAATGAAGGCGTATTTCTTGTTCTGAAAGTCTTGAATGCAATCAATTTTCAGTGCTGCTGAAATTATATATTTTTTATTAAGCATGAATGTTTAGTCATGTGCAACTTGATGCGTCCTAATATACTTTCCTGACTATGTGTTGTGATAATTTTGCTCAGATGATCAATTGTACGTATTGTACAATGGCAGGTCATGCTAACAGCAATTTGTAGCTCTGCTGTTTTAACCTTATCGTCATTTTGCCTACGATTCTGTGTAGCGTTAAGTTGTGTCTGACTATTTGATGGAGCTCTCATCATGTGCTTTAACGACTTTTCATGCTTTGATATGTTGCTTGTTTTTGGTACAATGGCGCAGTAATCTATCCGGCGATTTTTTGAGCCAAGTGTATTTTTCTTCCTAAATACTCTTGTACTTGCGATTGCTATCCTAAGAAGCTTTCCACTTCTTAGATGACGTAGCCATGTATGAAAAAAGTACAATCTTAATAACAACACAATGGAGCCACGTTAACAGTAAGTAACTTTGTAAAGTTACCGCACAGAAACGCTTGAATGTTTTAGGTCGTGAGTCTTGACTACAACTTCATTCATTTATTAAGTGCCGTCACCGCATCGAAGGTTGCCTACCACGGAGCCCATTCCACTCTGTCAATTACTTTGATGGTGCAGATTGTCATAGGCTGACTTGTCAATCTTTTGATGTTACTCGTCCATATTATTCTTGGTCTGCCTCTTTTACATTGTATTTTACCTTCCAAGGTTACTTTAGTAGTCTGTTGTGTCTTTTAATATGCCCCAAAAATCTCATTTATCTTGTTCGGATTGTGCCAATTAAACTAAAACTACTGACCTGAAAGTGCGCCAAATTCTTATTATAGCCAGTTGCATTGATTTGCTGCGTTTTGTAACAAATAAATTTATTTTTAAAGAAAATATTTCTAAAAAGGTGTCCTTTCTTTTTGTGAATTATAGATTTAAGATTTTTTTTTAAAAGAAGAAGACAGGAATGAGCCGAATAAGACAACAAATTTCATTGTGCCAACCGAAGTAAAAAAAAAAAAAAAGAGCTAGATTTATGGAACAAAGAAACCAATATGGGAGCCCTGGTCAGTGGTTCCCAAACTTTTGACACTCTTGGTTCCCTTTCTCTGCTGATCATATATCAGTGGCACTCTCATAGCAGTTACGATTGTATAAGACAAGTAAGCTCCGAATCCTCGATAGAATATATACGATGATAAATAAGGGAACTCGTTTATGTATAAAAAAAAATATATTAAGTAGGGCCTATATGTGAATATTGTCATTTTATTATTTCTAAAGACTGAGTGGGATTACAATAATATCCTCGGTGTGGTGTCATTGCCAAAGTTTGGTTGCACCCTAGGGAGCCGTGGCGCAGATTTTGGGAACCACTGTCTTGTCTTAGATGGATTGTCCTATCGAAACTATCATGCACAACATTAATTGTATTAATTGGCTTTCTTCCCGTCGTTTTAGGGTCTGTCCTATTGAAAAGAAGAAAGAACAGGGAGAGATGAAAAAAGGCATTAACAATAACAAAATAATAAGCTATTTAAAAAAAATAATAACTTTATATATTTAAAAAAAAGAAATAGGACTGAAGCGATTATACTGATAAAAGTATAGTTTTCACTATAATTGTTAATGACAGATACGGGCTAATATAACATAGAGTA
Organism: Megaustenia siamemsis; assembly: GCA_032433765.1. NCBI lineage: Eukaryota > Metazoa > Mollusca > Gastropoda > Stylommatophora > Ariophantidae > Megaustenia > Megaustenia siamemsis. Next base: position 55,557,404 of record JAVIAB010000050.1, on the reverse strand, counting down.
GAGGGGATAGTCTGAGGGTGAGTAGATCATGACTCGTCTAGAACAAGACAAAAACAACACCAGCCTTGAACAATGCATTTACTGGCATCCCAGAGGTTCTCAACTGAGCTAATGAATCAGCAAGGTTTCATGGATATAGGGGAGCGAATCATTGCAGGGGAAGAGGTATGTTTACAATACTCGAAAAAAAGTCACAAATAATCAACAACAGAAAGAAAAAAACAATAGATGGTCCGAAGCAGGATCGAACTTGTACTCCTTGGCACAGCGCCCCGCGGCCTTGCCACTAGAACCAAACGTTAGAGCAAATGGCCAACTTTTTTTTTCTGAGTGTTGTAAACATACCTCTTCCCCTGAAATGGCTCGCTGATCTATCGCCTGGGAAGTTTCCTTCCATAATAATATTCATTTATTATTATTTGTTTGAATGCTCCTGATGATGTCATACTTCAACTTTTCTTTGTGGGTGACATTCATGAAGTTTACATTTAGAACACCGATTGTATTGTACTGTTCTATTAGCAGAAAGTCCTCAAGATCTACAACAATTAGTTAATGTAATAAACATAACAAGGAAAAATATGGACTAGATATGAGTATCAAAAAGACTAAAACTATGATCATAAACAAAGACAATTCTCAAGACCTACATAATAAATATCAAAGTTGAAGGAACACATCTGGAGACAGTTCAGAGCTACAAATGCCTGGGACACACTATAACTAGTGATGTAAAATGTACAACTGAAATAAACAAAAGAATAGGTATGGCAAAAAGTAATTTTAATGTCATGAAAAATATACTAACAAAAAAAAAATAATACCAGGGCTAAAACTAAGAATAGCAAAATGTTACATCTTCTCAATATTCCTGTATGGTGCAGAAACATGGACATTAGACAAGAAAACAGAACTGAAAATTGAAGCCTTTGAAATGTGGATATATAGAAGAATAGGTAGAATTGGATGGTAGGAAAAGAAAACAAACGATGAAGTTTGAAAACAACTAAAAATAAAAAGAGAACTACTAAACACAATTAGAACAAGATAAATGAAATTTTTGGGACATGTTAAAAGTCAACATCCTAATAAGAGTAATATTGCAAGGGAAAATACAAAGTAAAAGTGGCAGAAGCAGACCAAGACTAAAATGGACAGGTAACATCAAAAGATGGACAAGTCAAACTATGACAATCTGCACCATCAAAGCAAGATACAGAGTGGAATGGCGCTCCATGGTAGCCAACCTTCGATGCGGAGATGGCACTCAATGATGATTATATTTTATAGAATAGATTCACGTTTGAGAGACTTCTCTGGACAGGCAGAATTGGTTCCTTTTGTGTCTGTGCAGGAAAATAGTTGAATATAGTATTTACAGAAAAGTTAGCATTTATAGTATTACGTTTGTGATGCTGTGATAGTGAAACACTGTAAACATAATTCATTGGGGCTATGGATTTTTTCAGAGTAGTGGATCTATGGAAAAATATGCTGTCCCTGGTGCAAATGTTTTACTAAAAAGTGGCAAGAATTTTTTTTGTTAGTAAGCCATTTAAAAATACTTATAAATATTATAATAGTGGTATTATATATACCTTTATATGTGTATGTATAAATAATTTGCATATTTTTTGGGTCATATTAATATGAGTTTGTTGTGATGCAGATAATGGAGCTGGGAAGCAAATATGTCTATCTTGGCAATATTTACGAGGATGAAGAAGAAGTTCCAGTGTCCCTTGTTAATGGTCTCTATCTTGCTGACAACGATAGTGATGACGATATTGATGATGATGATGAGGTAAGAAATGGTTAGCTGTATGACATTTTATTAATGCTATAAGTTAAAATAAATAGTTAGTGTGGTTAACAAATCATTTAAGTGGAAGAGGTATGTTTACAACACCCAGAAAAAGTACACAAATAATCAACAGAAAAAAAATACAACTAAGAACAATAGATAGCTCGAAGCAAGATTGAATCCGTACTCATTGACACAGTACCTTGACATGAGAGACTGTGCACTACGGTACACTGTCAACTGTCCCTAGGTAATGTGGTCACGGATCAAGTGTCAGTAACTATGATGTTGACACAAGCAAGTTTGACTAAATATATGATTATAGTTAAGGAAGCTGATATAATATTTTATAAACGTTTTAAATAAAATGCTTTGGTTATTTTAAATTACCGCAAAGACATCGTCTGTAAAACCACATTTCTACAGACACCAGTGATTTTCTTGTCTGTTGTCCTATTGTCCATGATTCGCATCCATATGTTAAGACTGGCTCTACGTAACAATTAAGAACTCTTTTTCTTGTTTCTATTGTCAAAATGGATTGCATAGTATTTTCCTCATTTTTTGGAAAGCTGCTTTTGCCTGAGCCATTCTGCATCTCACCTCTTTTGTACATCTTCCGCCTGAGGTTAACAAAGTTCCCAAATATTTAAATTCATTTACCTGTTTTAATATTGTTCCACTTGTCTTTATTTTGCACTGAGGTGATGTCTTTTTAATTGTTATTACCATTACTTCTGTCTTTTTGCTATTAAGGCTGAATCCTTTATTTTTGCTTTCTTTCACTATAATGTCTAACATTTCTTGTAACTCATTTTCACTCTTAGCGATTAAGACTGTATCATCAGCATACCTTAGATTATTTATATTATGACCTCCAATTGTTATTCCAGGCATGCCCCTTATGGATCGTAATATAATCTTACAATAAATATTAAACAAATCTGGCGACAGCACGCAACCTTGTCTAACACCCTGTTTTATTTGTTGAAACATTCCCAATTGATTTCCAGTTCTTATGGCCACTGTTTGTTGCCAGTACATGTTCTTTATTATTCTTAGATCTTTGCTGTCTATGTTTATGCTTTCGAAAATTTTGATTATTTCTTGGTGCTTTACTTTGTCAAATGCTTTGGAATAATCTATGAAACATAGGTATAGGTCTGTTTTCACCTCTATGGCTCTTTCTACTAAAGATCTTATGATGTATATGGCATTGCTCATTCCTTTACCTCTAACAAAACCACACTGTTCATTACTGTTCATCACTAATTTCTGTCTGGACTGATTTTGTTTCGTACTCTTCGCACAATGATTCTTAGTAATCATTTTTAATAAGTTTTCAATCTAAGTAAAGATCTTTTATCAAATCTCGCCATTTGTCTCTGTTTTGTGGACGCAACTCTATCTCATTGAGGGAGCCGATCCCTGCTGCTATTGCCTCTCTGATCAATGTATTTCTCAGTCTCTCTCTGGGTCGGCCTCTTTTCTTCTTACCTGTTGTTTCCTACATGAGGCTTTACTTTGTTATTCGATTATTATCTCTCCTCATCACAATATAAATGTTAAATTAAAATGTAAATCAAATTTATACTCTATTCAGGAGTGCCTTCTTGACATTCTCGATACAGCCGGACAAGAAGAATACTCTACTCAGAGAGACCTGTATGTACAATCTGCACGTGGATTTGTTATCATTTACAGCATTACAGACAAGAACAGCTTCATTCAAGCTGAATCCATCTTTAAATGGTTGAAACGAATAAAGAAAATCGATCCTTATGCAGTAAGTAATGCAATAAAAAATGTAGCCAGAGTTGTTATAATTGATCTAAGAAACTAATGTTTTCCTGTGTTTTTTGTGTTGTTTCATTCAGCTTGCTCTGACGTCTACCAGCTTCCCAGACTATAAGACACAGCAAAGGTTTTGAGGGAATTTGTAACAATAATTTAATGGCATGACAAATGAGCCAGTAAAATAACAGAATATTTGTTGGAGAAATGTTCAAGTTACAAATGTGTTTATAAGAAGTTTTATAATAAACATCACATACATTTTATACTAATAGATGGGAGTTGTAACAATACTTAATATTTATTAACACTTTTTTTCTCATAAATCCTACACCTGCATTATATTTTAGTTTTGTAAAATGATAGTGATGAAAATGTTATCACTTTAAATTTGCACAGAGCCATAACTAATGTTCTTGTTATCATATCTTCATCTTAGGTTTTAGTGGCCAACAAGCAAGATTTATCTTCTGAAGCAGAAGTGACGTCACAGGAGGGAAATGATTTGGCAAGAAACTTGGGCATCCCTTTCTTTGAGGCATCTGCAAAAGTTGGAACTGGAGTTGTGGAGGCAATGACAGGGCTGATTAAGATCATTCCCAGAGTGAGCAAAGACTATAAGGTAAGAAGAACATCAATTGTGTTTTTAGGCTGAAGGCTAAAAAGGCTGTTTAGAATTGCTTTTATTTAAGTATGTCTATCTATCTATCTATTGACCTATTTGGTCCATAGGGGATAGTCCCGGATGCTCTTTCTCTTTTCTAAATTTGTATTTTACTGTTTTCAATCCTTGTAAAGATCTTTTATCAAATCTCGTTATTTGTCTCTGTTTTGTACAAGCAAACCTATCTCATTGAGGGAGGTGATTCCTGCTGCTCTTGCCTCTCTAAACAATGTTTCTCTCAGTGTCTCTCTGGGTCAGTCTTTCTACCTGTTGTTTCCCACATGAGGGCTTGCTTTGTTATTCAGTTATTATCTCTCCTCATCATTTGTCCAACATATGACCATCCTCTTTTCTTGATTACTGAAGATATTAGTGGTGGTGCTTGGCGATTTTAATATGTGTATGCATATATGCATAATCGACTCCCTCAAGGAGAGTTGTTTGCACAGAACAGAGACAAATGGCAAGATTTGATAAAATATCTTTAGAATGAATTAAAACTGCTAGAATAACAATTTATATAAGAGAAAGAGTATCCGTGTCTATGTCTATGGGCCGGCTACAGCTCGAAAGGTCAATAGATAGATATGTGCATACGAGTACATGGGTGTTTGTATAGAGAGGATATAATTAAATAAATAAATATTTTTTATTACGCCGATATATTTTAACATTTAAAAACTGGTTTGGACACAAGACAAATATGAATACGGAAAATATGTTGGTGAGCTGTACTTCATGGGAAGTTGTTTATCATGAAGATGTCTGGGAAAAAGGTTTGCATTTTTCTGTAAGTCAAGTGCTGCTTAGATTCAAAGGAAAAGTATTAGCATAGATGTAACGTTGAAAATTATAACTTGTAAATTGATTGGTTAATAAACTTGACTGTGTTCCTCTCAGTCTGTGAATCTTTCTCTTTGCTTGTCTACCTCTTTGTCTGTGAGTCTTTCTCTTTGCTTGTCTACCTCCCATATTCCTGTATGGTGCAGAACACGGACATCAGACAAGAAAACAGAACAGAATTGAAGCCTTTGAAATGTGGATATATAGAAGAATAGGTAGAATTGGATGGAAGGAAAAGAAAACAAATGATGAAGTCTTAAAACAACTAAAAATGAAAAGAGAACTACTAAACACAATTCAAACAAGACAAATGCGATTTTTGGTGCATGTTAAAAGATACAGCAGCCTGCTAAAAGTAATCTTGTAAGGGAAAATACAAGGTAAAATAGGCAGATTCAGACCAAGACTAACATGGACGAGTAACATCAAAAGATGGACAAATCAGCCTATGACAATCTGCACCATCAAAGCAAGAGACAGAGTAGAATGGCGCTCCATGATAGCCAACCTTTGTTGTGGAGATGGGCACTCGATGATGATGATGAATCTCAACAGTCTCTCAATAAGTTTTTTCTTTTCTCTTCCATCTTCTTCTGCTTCCCCTAAGAAATTAAAAACAAACTTGATGATGTCCTTAGTGTATAGAGTTAGGCTAGCATTTAGTGATAGCATCACAGTAAGTCTATCTACTTTTTCATTGTCATGAACCTCAGTATGCCCTGATGAGTACTACATGTCAGAGCAACTAGGTAGGAGCACGTACTCCATTGTACTTACTTGAACCATTTAGGAGTGGTACCCACTCTTACCACAGTGTGTGCCTGTTAATTTTCAGTAACATGCTTTGTGAATCCATCACCATAGTAGTGTGTTTCTTGTTCTGTGTAACCATCCATGATATCACCATTACTGCTTCTTTCTACTTCCTCTTACTGTAATTCTACAGTTGTCAGTTTCTTTTGCCACATCTGTAACATTGGCACATCACAAGCCACAAACTTCTGACCACATGACACAGAAGCATTCATGTAGATAATGGGATCCTGAGGTTATGGTAGATTTGTAATAATTTCCTGTATTAAGACTTTGATTATAACATTCCATGTTGTGTTGAATGATTACTTTGGTCAGCCTCTTTTTGTTTGGCATTACCAATTCCCATTCTTTGCAAAACCTTCATGACCACAATGACTTGTCAACTAACTAGGTGATTTGGGTTCAATTCTCAACCATATTTTGAACTTTTTTTTTGAACTAACATGACTTCAGAGTTCATCCAGCCTCTGAAAATTGGTACCAGATATTTTATACAGTATATAGGGTTCCCTGGTGTGATAGCCTACTGACCATATCATGGATTGTGTCGATTTGGAAAAATATGGGATCTAGTATCATATTACCAAGATACATAAGGTGTTATACGTGTATTTGCTGTTCTATTTAATAATTATGTTGTGACTTTGACATTTTGTCAATGGTAACTTTAATGCAAGTGTTATATAGTGTCTTTGTCCCCAGTCAGAGTGTCATGTAAATAGGTTTTTGTAAGAACAAGTGTTTTTGAGTGGCTTTGTTTCCATTGAGTTGTAGACAGTAAAAGAAACTTTTCTCTAACATAATTTATTATTGGTAATTTTCTCATAAGGGAGCTCTTAAAAAAACATCAGAAAGAAATAATCAACATTTTTTGGACACATCATGCAAAGAGAAAAGTTGGAATACTTGGTTACAGCTGGAAAAATACAGGGAAAGAGAGGTCACGGATGACAAAGAGAGAAGATTCTAGATAGCTTAGTGTGATGGTATAGAAAACAGTCAATAACAGAAATGATATGATGCAATGTGGATAGAAGATTGTGGAAGGACATGATCGCCTATGCTAACTGATATGGCAGATGATGATAATGATGATTTTTCTCAAATATTGTGTTAACCTCTTGTATATTTTAGTTCTAAAAGGTGAAAGTATTAAAATGTTATAGCTTTAAAGTTATACAATCATAGTTACTTCAGTTATACAATCATAGTTACTTCAGTTATACAATCATAGTTACTTCAGTTATACAATCATAGTTACTTCAGTTATACAATCATAGTTACATCAGTTATACAATCATAGTTACTTCAGTTATACAATCATAGCTACTTCAGTTATACAATCATAGTTACTTCATTTGTTTCATATTCACCTCAAGTTCCTGTGGCCACTAAGCAAAATTTATTTATTTCTGAAAAAATTGTGACATTACAGGGAAGTAATTACATTACAGGAAAGTAATAACATTACAGGGAAGTATTAACATTCCAGGGAAGTAATAACATTACAGGAAAGTAATAACATTACAGGGAAGTAATAACATTACAGGGAAGTAATAACATTACAGGGAAGTAAAAACATAACAGGGAAGTAATAAGATTACAGGGAAGTAATGACATTACAGGAAAGTAATAACATTACAGGGAAATAATAACATTACAGGAAAGTAATAACATTACAGGAAAGTAATAACATTACAGGGAAGTAATAACATAACAGGGAAGTAATAACATTACAGGGAAGTAATAACATTACAGGGAAGTAATAACTTTATCAAAGTATACTCTCCAGTCTTATGTAGAGCTACTCCTAACACATGAGTCAGAATCCTGAGCAGTCAGACAATAGACAAGATAATCCTTTGCAGCCACAGAAATTTTGTCTGTGTGTCATGTTTAGAATCCTATAGATGACTAAAAGAGTAATGAAAATGTAATATAAAGGACAAAGCAAAAAGATTATTATTAATATTAGATTTTAAAAACTTGTAGATTTATGATTGTGGGGATATTTCATCTTCTTCTTATTTTTCTACTCTCTATGGAGATCTTCAACAAACATTTGTAAAGCCACATTGTTTAGTGCCATTCTCTTAAAATCATTCCATGTCTTCCCAATAATTTCCCTCTCTGCTTCCACCAGTCTTTTCCAAGTATATTTTGTCTTTTCCCTTTATCTGCTCCCCATGGGGCTCCAGTAAAGGGCCTTTTGTTTAATACTCTCTCCATACGGTGTCGTATATAACCTAAATAGAGAGACTTTATCTGTTTTTGGTGGAGGATTATTTTTTCTTATCTTTTATTTTTTTTACTTGTCCTTATTTATAAAGTTTTTGCAGCTTTTTCTTTCACAATATAGGGTACTAGAGCAATGCTCAACCCTCTTTAGTTGACTCTTTTGAGATGCCTGGTAGGGTACAGAGCCATTATTCTTTACTCACCTTTTGGACTTTGGCAGCACTTGTGTTGAACAAATTATAACTACTGCAAAAATCTAAGGAAAGACGAAAACAAAGAAAATATACTAGAAAGCTTAAGAGGATGGCATGGTAGAAAGTGTACTGCTGAATTCATAACAAAATTGTGTGCCAGAAATATGTGAAGAGATGTGATTACCTACAACAGTAGTCACTGGTATTTAATAACAATAATGTAATTATAGTGGTCTCATAAAATGGATTACAGAAGTACAACTACCATTGTTGTGGCTGAAGTTTTATATTTAATTAAACATTGAAAATTATCATTAATTTGCTTCTCTGCCTTTTGTATGTGATATTAAATGTTAATAATTTCAGATTGTTGTGCTTGGAGGAGCAGCAGTTGGAAAGTCTTGTATTGTTCTTCGCTTTGTCACTAATAAGTTTTTTGAAAACTATGACCCAACTATTGAAGACTCTTATCACAAGATCATTAAGGTTCAAGGACTCAAGTCACTGAGCAAAGATGAAGGGAGGGCTTTGAAGTCAAATAAGAAAACTATGACAAGTAAGGTTGAATCTTAATGGGAGTAGTTTCTTGATATTGTAGTTTCTGAATCTAAGGAATAAAATTATAGAAGTAAACATGATGAAAGTTGTTTAATAAAAGATGATTAGATCAGCTGTATGATATGAGACAGTTAGAAACAGCTGTTTCTTTCTTTCTAGTGTTTACCGATCATGGTACAAAGCATGAGCTCTGAGTTGCTGACAGTTTCCAGCTCTGTTGTTGTCAAGTTCCTTGCCTGAAACAACTGTTTGATAAGAGAAGACTTATGACAATTATTTAATAAGTGAAATCAAAAATATAGTTGTTTAATAAGTGGAGGACTTCTAACACTTATTTTTAAGAGAAAAACTGTAAAAGTTATTTGGTTTATGAATGGCTGGGAAAGTTATTTGGTTTGTGAAAGGCCATGAAAGTTATTTGGTTTGTGAAAGGCCATGAAAGTTATTTGATAAGAGAAAGGCTGTGACTGTTTGGTATGAGACGGGCTGTGAAAGTTATTTTGGCATGAGAAGGGCTGTGAAACATTATTTGATATGAGAAGGGCTGTGAAAGTTATTTGATATGAGAAGGGCTGTGAAAGTTATTTGGTATGAGAAAGGCTGTGAAACATTATTTGATATGAGAAGGGCTGTGGAAGTTATTTGGTATGAGAAAGACTGTGACTGTTTGGTATAAGAATGTGAAAGTTATTTGGTTTGAGAAGGGTTGTGAAAGTTATTTGGTATGAGATGGGTTGAGAAAGTTATTTAGTATGAGATGGGTTGTGAAGTTAATTTGGTATGAGAAAGGCTGTGAAAGCTATTTGCAATGAGAAGAGCTGGAAAAGTTAATTTCATCATATGTCATTAACCAATGAATGAAGCAAAAACAATAATTATAGTAAAATATATAGAAGTGCATGACAGAATTGAAGAAATAGTAAATTCCTTCAAGATCTTATGCTAAACCTGAAAGGAGCTCAATAGACCTCAGTCCTCCAACTCAGATAAGAACACTGTAGACTAAACTTCCACCTATCTTGATATCGATCTTGATCCTTCACGTGCAGTTAGATGTAGCATCGGGCTTGTAGTATTTTTTTTACCCCCCCTCCCCCACATGCCTCCCTTCTCTATTCTTGGCGAGATGTTCAATCTTATCTAATGAGTCTATGCCTGCCAACCTTGCTTCTCTTATAAGTGTTCTTATTTATAAGTGTTATTTTTAGTGTCTCTCTAGATCAGGGGTGATCAACCTATTTTGAACTTTTGCCAGTAAATTGATTTTTAAAAATTTGAAGGGCCATCTAACTAAATTTATATTAATAACTATTTTGAATGTAAACTGCAGTATTATATGAATATTAGTAAAGAATTTAGGTAACTCCTGTGTGTTACCGGGGCCTCATTATGAGGGAAGTAAAGAATAGTGACACTGTGACCTTCCAGGCATGTCGTAAGAGGCGACTAAGGAGCTTGATCGATGGCTTGACAAGCTGTCATTGTAAAAAGTATTGTTATGGAAACAGAGCCATAGAGTAATGATCTCTGCAATATGTGCCATTTTGGCACGCAAGGTTTCTGTTTTTGAGATTGTGGTTCTGCCCTATGTGCCGTCTTGGGCTCGAAAGGACAATAGATAGATAGATAGATTTAGGTAAGTGTAGGGCTGTAGACTTTATATATAAACCATAATGTTTTAAAAGTAATCCAGTTATTCATATAATCATATAATTTATTTTATATATTTAAAAAAAAATATCATAAAAGGAAACATATTGAATTATTATAGAAATACTCATTAAACTAGTCTTACAGTATTGAAGTTTTGAAGACCTGTAATGCTAATTTAATGTGATTTTTTAACGTGCTTTTCATTTAACAATATCTCAATATTAGGTGCAATTTTTTATGTGCACAGAACAAGTATAAAGGCAAGATGTGCATATGTAATAGTTGAACGTAATTTATTCTTAATAACATTCATGGTAGAAAAAGTTTACCACAAATGTATGTAGAGCCAAATCTGCACACGAGCCTTAGAGCAAGATCGTGAATTTCAGGAAACCAGTCTAAAGGGATATATTTCCAAAATTCTATTAAATTAGGAGAAGTGGGTGATCCACAATGTTCTTTAAATTGAGCACAAAGTCCTGAATGGTTTTGGATTTCTATTATTTCCATTTGCAAGGATGGGGAGTATTTATGAATCTCAGACGCTAAAATACAAAATTGATTTATGAATAAATCCATGTTAGTCTTTTGAGTTTCAAAAGAGGAAAAACAAATTGAGAATGCCTCGCTCAAAGTTGTAGCTGCTGCTTTGTATTTTAAATGATCCACAATAAAGTCACTGCATTTACTTAACATGTGCTGAATGCTTGGAAAATGATCAAGTTTGCGCTGTGCTAAGCTATTACAAAACAATTTAAGTTTCAATTTAAAAGTGTTGGCTTCATTGAACATGGGTGGAAACAAAGAATATTTTCCTTGTAACCTCTTGTTAAGAATATTTAAATGATGTGACATATCAACTGAAAATGCCAAATCATAAAGCCAATCTTGATTTTTAAGTAAACCACACTCCAAAGGCAAACAGTTTTTGATTCTAAAAATGAAAGAACTTGATCTTATCATTTGAAAAAAAAACGCAACAGCATTACTCCTCTAGAAAGACACCTAACTGAGCTGTGAAGTAAGAGTTCACCATATTCATTTATTTCTTCTTTAAAAAGTTCTCTAAATTCTCTTCGATTGAGGGCACGTAATCGAATCATAATAATGCAACGCAGAAAAGGATCAATGGCGTGTTGAAAGCTCATGTCTTTAGCACACAAAGCCTCCTAATGAATGATACAGTGATATGAAAGCAACTTCCAATCTAAATACTGCTCAAGCAAAGAATCAGCCATTCCTCTTTCCTAACATTGCTGGGGTGCTATCTGTACAAATGTTCATAAGTTTAGACCATTCAAGTCTACTGCCGCCAACATCACTATTTTCGACACAGTTTTTCACTGCTTCAAATATTTGTTGTTGATAAATCACACAGTCCTAAAAGCTCATGAAACACATAGAATTTGTTGTTTATGCACCTCACAAACACAAGTAACTCTCTTTCTCTCTCTCTCTCTCTCTCTCTCTGTGATCAGTTGATCGCTCCCACAGACAGAACATCACAATTAGAGTCTGCCAGATCCACTCTGATTGAACACCCGTTAAAACGTTGCACTGTGTTCTGCGCCAGTGGCCCAGTGCATCCGATTTCAGCCAGCATTTTATTCAGGTTTACTTTCCTTAACCTTTGATTGTCCCCAATCTTCCTGCAAGGCAGCAGATGATCTTTTCTGTAGGGGGATTCTACCCTTAGATGGTCGGCCCTCCCAGGTTTACGAGCACCATCTGCCCGAGTCACTAGAGGTGACTAACACAGACATGCACACACAAAGATATGAGATGTGACTAACACAGACATGCACACAGCGATACGAGGCATGACTAACACTGACACACATCAAGATATATGACACATGACTAACATAAACATACACATAAAGATATTAGATATCACTAACCCAGGCATGCGCACACAAAGATATGACACATGACTAACACAGATACACACTAAGATATGAGATATGACTAAACACAGACAGACATAAAGATATGAGACATGATTAACACGGACACATCAAGGTATGAGATATGACTAACATGACACACACCAAGATATGAGCCATGACCAGCACACACACACAAGCTAAGATATGAGCCATGGATTCACGGAAAAACACCAAGAAATGAACCATGTCTAGCACAGAAACACATTAAGGTATCCATATGCTTGGGTTTGTTGTAGTCGGCAGACTCTTCTTAACGTAGGAATCATTGACATACGATACGCAGTCCCCGATTAACTGTTCACAGGTTTCATTGAAACAGTTGTCCGGACATTTGAGAGTGACCCGTAGTACGTTTCCTTGCACGTACAGTCTGCACTTTCCGGGTCACATATGATGTCACATCCATCAGAACAAGTCTGTTTGCACTGTAGCCAAGATTACCATCGGGACAAGTGTCATTACAGGTGTAGCCAGGATGTTTACATTGTAGGCATTTTCCTGAATTTTCCTGACATAATGGACAGACACTAAGACAAGACACGGAGCAGTCGTGTCCATAGATCCCATGTGAACAGTTGCCGTGACACGTACCGATGATGACGTTGCAGCCTTTGCAACACTAACTACACACTTCACAAAACGACCAAGAATGCCCGTCCAGACAATAGATGTCTGTAAATGTTTGCACCTCACACACCGTCAGTGCACTGTCGGCCTGCGAAATGGTCGGTGAGAACTCAATCTTAATGTGTGCCATTGACGTTTGTGTGTTGACTACAATAGTGTTCACAGAACTATTCGGGTATGATATATCATTATACTGGAACACTACGCCGCCATTGTCAGAGAAAGCCTTTAGAGTGGCATTCTTTACCCGAATCATAGTGCTAGCTCGATGATAGATTCGAATGGTGTGAGTCTTCTGGGGCGTGGCAAAGTTCAGATACCAGTAAACAGAATTGGCTCCACTTCTCAATTGTCTATGTATGTGTGCAGTCACGGTCATAGAGATTGGTCTTTGTTTTGCCATTAACTGCGGCCTCTGGTCCACAACCATCTCCTGTATAACAAGCATTAAATGTGTCGGTCTGGTTTGTGTTCTCAGATATTTGCAACTATCGCCCCCCTCAATCCGTAACTTGTTGATCAGACCAGCCCCAGAGCAAAAGACATCAATCTCATGTGAACTAACTACAAACCTTGATTCATTGTTACATGAAGCAGAACCATTTAGTTTTACTGTGAAACTGTCCGGACCTGTTAAGTCATTCACTTAAATCCTAAACCAGGAGAACGGCAAAGATTGATTGTGAGTTGCCTCAACTGATGTAGAATCTGTGTCCGGATTACATGTGGTGTCGTTGTTATCAAACAGGAAAGTAGGTTCAGATTTTTGGGCGTATTTGTAAATGAGATCCAAGTACTGACACTGGGGACCGAAATATTTGTGCTGACAACTGTCATTGTTTGAGCATGTCCCTATAGTTTTGTCACAAACTGAGTCATTATAGCAGTGACATTGTAACGTACAATATGCCCCAAACCAACCGTCTGCGCAAATTAGGTCATTAGCTTCCAAGGTCGCGAACGAAGCCAGCAGAATAAAGACTTGATCTACAGCGGTGGTTAACGAACTGTGTACAAACATTTATTATCAAACCCGTGGTTACATTTCTAAAAATCCACCAACTCGCTGTGATAACAGATAGCGTGATGTTAAAAGTCAACCTTGTTTACACCATGGCTCGAACGCAAACAAGCTTCCATCTTGGTGCATCCCATGATGTCATATCATCAAGTACCTGAGCACAAGTAACTGAGCATTATCTGTTATGTCGCCACTCTCATCTATTGCAATAGCGAAGTATCTAGAAACAGCAGTTATATATTTTTTTTGTTTTGTTACATCGCCTGCCATTTCTTCAGTGCGCCTCATAATTGTATTTTGTGATAGGGAAACATCTTCTGCCATTCGTTTGATACTGGTATCACCAGCGTTTTCTGCAAAGATGGATATAAAAAAAAGTAAAGAGCCCCGTCAAGTCAAGTGTCGTATAGGGAATATGGTGTTAGTGACCATAAATTTTACAGACCTTCAGCACATGATTTTTGGAGTAATGTGATCGGTATTACACCCCTGCTGCTTTACTTTCCCAGAAAACAATCCGGTAAACCACTAACCACTGAGCTATCACGGCTTCCAAAGATGGATGTGCTTCCCTTAATAATTTCACAGACTGAGAACAGTTTTTTGTTGTTAGTGAGAAGCGATATTTCGCAAGAAACCTTTACCATGTATTTCATTTTGTTCACCTTTTTTTTTAACAAATAAGTTTAGGATACAATGAAGTCATTTCTTTTTATTTGAGATGTAGTCAGTTCTTAAATCAGAGATAGGATAATATGATTTGCTGAATGCATCATGTGTTTTTAAAGGCCTTTCTGGATTGTATTTTTTAGAAACTGCTACTGCCATTGAACAGATCAAACAAATTGGTTTCGAAGCATTTCCCATTGTAAAGAGAAACTGTTTTGGAATTGTCATGTTGTCTCTTCTCAGCACATGTCTGACATATGTCCATCTTCTCTTCCTAATTGTAGAGAAGATATCGTTGGTCGCATGGCCATTTCTCTTATATCTATATTAATTTTGAATTAATTCCATTGTACACACAGAGTATTTTTCTTAGGCATTTTATCTCTCTCTCACTGTGTGTCTCTGTATGTATGTGTCTGTGTGTGAGTGTGTGTTTTTGTCTATCTGTCTGTCTATTTTTTTTTCTCCATAGTATGTATGTTGTTATAAGCAACATTCAAAGAGAAAAAATGAAAATAAAAAACAATAGCAGATTTCAATTTTTCAGCTCTGATAAGGTCACTATAGATTGAACCTTCACCTGTAAAAAAAAGTAAAGTACGTCACGCCAAGTGGCGTATATGGAAATATGGTGTTAGTGACCCTATATTTTACAGACCTTCAGCACATGATTTTTGGGGTAATGTGGTCGGTATTACGCCCGTGCTGCTTTACTTTCCCAGAAAAATCTGGTACCCATTTAAGGCTGGGTGAACCCGGAAGCCATCGGTTGGGATTGAACCCTACCCCTTGTCCTTTGTAGTCCGGTTCACTAACCACTGAGTTATAGCGGTTCCCAACTTTCACCTGTACAGAATGCAAATGACTACACCCCCCACAGTTCACTGTAAGGCCAGTCCAGAACATGTCCTTCAAACTTGTGAACTCTACAGAGAAGTAAGATCTGAATTCTGACCCCCAGTTCAGACAATTTGCAGAAAAAACTGTATGGTACTTAAGATGACCTCCTGCTAATGATTAAATTCATGGAGGCGACTCATCTTTCTGTGTAATCTGCTGAGCACAGGAAACTGAATCCAAAATAAGAAGAAGAAATCAAGTGATTAATACATCAGTAATCGTGACAGGATTATGTTATTAATTGTTTTGAATTATTTTGTGGAAAACCAATATTTCTGTTTAAAAAATCTAGAAATTGGGTGCTCCAAAATTGTTATGAATGTGAGATGTTAATCCTCATACTTTCTTGCTTTCTGTTGAGTATCTGTGTGGTCTATTACAGGATTGTGGATGTTGCCTCATGCAAATGAGAAGAGGAAAATTAAAGATAAAAAGACAGATGGAAATGTGGTATTGATTGCTCTTAAAATTCTGGAAGATGAGCCTCAGTTAGTGACAGGTGACCCAATTAAATGTGCCAGTTGTTTAGCAGTGCTCACTGGTACAGCAGTACTGGAGACAGAAAGAAACACTAAAAAATGGACTTGGTTAGTACTTGCATGTTTTACTCATCTCAATATTGTTTCCTAAAACACATAAACAATTTAGTTATTAAGTTATTTGCAGATCATCATCATTGCACTCCGAATATATCCATAGGTGCTCAGATCCCTTCCTCTGCAAGTCCCGCAGTGTCCAGCAACTGATGACTCCAGTTCTGTGTTGGTTGATAAGTCTTTTTACACGCCCACAAAGTTTCTGACATAGTCTAGACCATCCACATAAACAATATAAATTACTATTTGCGTGTGCATCTATTTTTCCCCATAGTTTGTATGTTGTTCTAAGCAATAATTAAATTTGTCATGTTAACTCACTTGTCTCAATCTCTAATTGAACAATAACTGATTTACCTTTTTTTTAAAACCTGTATATGATAATATGTGTTCCATATTAATTGCTAATTTGAAATTTTACAAGAGTGGAGTTTTACTCTTAGCAGGTTTTTCCAAACTGGACAACTTCAAGTGGGTAGGAGCAAAACAAAAACAGAACCCCTGGTCCTTCAACATCAGAGTTGTGGCACTTGATTGGCAATCCTTTCTGAATAAAACTTATTAAAATGAGACTTCACAAAACCAGGAAACATATGTCAAATATCACATTTTGATACATCTAAAGCTTAACAAACAGATCTCAATGTTGGTAGTAATGACACAATTTAGGCCAAAAATAAGGTATCATGGGGAACTGGCCATCAAACGAGTGAAGGAATGAGATTTTGTTCTTGCCCTACAAGATGCCACAAGGAGTGTTGACCATTTGCTGCTTTGTTTGTAGATTGTTAAGAATAAGAAAAAGAGGAAGATTAAGAGCTTGAAATCTTATAGATATAGCATTTTAAAATTACACAATTCGAGAATTAAATTAGGATTAAAACTTTTGTTACAGCATTTATCCCATTTCTGGGCTGTTCCTGGAATTTTCTAAGTGGCTTGAGAATAAAGGGTACAAGTGCAGTACAAAAAGGCATGAAGTGTTTGGGACAGAGATTTTATTTTGACTCGTTATGAAAAATATTTTTTGCTCTACCAGGATTTGAACCCATGTTCATTTTATTTAGAGAACAAGCATTTCTCCACTTAGCCACTCACCCTCAGGAGTATCGATAATAATGGTTCCAACAATTTCTTTTATGTCATCATATCTCACTTTGTCTTTTGGTTTTCTTTGACTTTATTTAATGAACATGTTAATAATTTAGGATGACTAATCTATATTGATTAGAATCAGAATAGCTAAAGCAGCAATGTCTTTCAGAAGCCTTGAAAAGTTGTGGAAATCAAAACTAATCAGCACAAACACAAAACTTATACTATTCAAATCAAATGTACTATCAACCCTTATGTATGCGTGTGAAAGCTGGAAAACAACAAGAGACATAGAAACAAAGTTGAACGTATCCGAAAATAAATGTCTAAGGAAAATACTTGGTTATTGGTTATGGAAGGCCTCTGTATCACTGCAAACGAATTAAAATCCATAATTGCTCAACCGCCCGTGTCAGTGGAATCATCCGAATTACTAACACATCTCCCAAACAAAGAAAGGTAACTGTAGTCCCCATCGTAGCAGTCTCAGCACATGCCAAAAGACATAAGGCGAAACTGCGCAGAAAGTGAACACATCCAACTGTTCCCTGTCATACGATATCATCATTCATCGTAAACAAGCGGGATATCGAAACAGGATCAAAACGGATGAGACACACAGCTCACGGTGTGCACAGAGCACTTAACTCAGTAGCTCCTGCAACAAGCCAGACTTGGAATATGAGGAAACTGCAAGAAGGAACACTTTTCAGACACAGCCTTCAATGGTTCCTGCCGCCTATCCACCATATACCATGGAAGTTCGCGTCCTCCCGAAAATGATGATCGTCGTAGCACTTGATGATGTTAGGCCATCGTTGATGACTCCAATTCCAAACATATAGACACACAGTGTTGGTAAGTTATCATTCCAATCCAACAGAAGCCACCTGACCAGTAGTTAGTAAAACCACAGAGAGAATATGATTTTGTGACCTTCACTGATTCACTCTTGGATGTGAATGTGTAGTTTACACAAGAGGAGAAGTTTTCAACTACAGTGATCCCATTTAAGGCAATTCTGTGATAGCAAGGCAAGTCTCCTTTATAGCAGCAGAACTTGATGTTCTCTGCTCCCTTCTTGTAGCTGCTGCCACACGATTCTGATGTCTCATTAACTTGGACATCATTCAAGAACAATGTCAGATTAACATTCCATAGATCTGGCTCTGCTGATAAAGTGCTTGGTGTAACAGTTGTATCAACCATACAGGAGGCTCCTGGTTTGTGGTCATTAATATCACAGATGGCGTATGATGTTGTTATATTCAGTATTTCTTTCTGGGGTGTAGATATGTGGCACACACATGGAGAGTGGTTTGTGGTTACAGTAATCACGTAATTAAAGGCAATTCTAGGGTAGCATGGCATAGCTGTTTCAGAACAGCACAATCCTATGATGTTTTCTGTGTTCGCTGTAAAGCTGCTGCTGCTACACAATCCTGACCAATTATAGGTGTGGACATTATTCACTTGCAATGACAAAACTGCTTTGTTTATATCATAAACCTCTGGAATTACTTGGTATAGGATGGAACAAATTTAAAGCAAACGAGGAAATTAGAGAAATCGCCAATCAACCACTAATATCTTCAGTAATAAAGAAAAGATGATGGTCATATGTTGGACATGTGATGAGAAGGGATAATAACTGAACAGCAAAGCAAGCCCTCATGTGGGAAACAACAGGTAAGAGGAAAAGATGAAGACCCAGAGAGACACTGAGAAGAACATTGTTGAGAGAGGCAAGAGCAGCAGGATTCGGCTCCCTCAATGAGTTAGAGCTGCTTGCACAGAACTGAGACAAATGGCAAGATTTGATAAAATATCTTTAAAAGAATTGAAAACTGCCAGAACAAAAATTCAGATAAGAGAAGGAGTATCTACGCCCTATGGGCCGGCTACGGCTCGAAAGGTCAATGGATGGATGGAATCTATATTGTTTTACCTGTGTCTTGTGGCTGTAATGATTTTAAAAGAAATTGTTTATTATCATAAGCCTGTTTGTGGAAGGAAAAAGCACCAATAATGCAATATAAATCCTTAGAACATTGATAGTAAGAGCTATAAAGGCAAAGAAAGATCTACATATGTGCTTCATAGACTACAATTACAGGAAATGACAGACATAATAGTAAATGAATGCAACAAGGTCTCAGTTTGAATAGTGAAAAAGCAGGTGCGATGGTCATATTGAAGAAACAATCAGCACCATCATGCAACATAAAAATAAACGGGACAAATCTAAAGCAAGTGCAGAGTGCCAAATACTTGGACACAATAATAACATCAGATGGAAGATACACTACAAAATAAAAAGTAAAATAGCTCAAGCAAAAATAGCAGTGCAGAAAATGAAAAACGTCTTGTGCAACAAATCTATGTCGATAAACGTGAGAAAGAGAGTTCATCAGTGCTATACAGAGTCAATTCTGACCTGTGGAAGTGAATCACAGACAGTAGACAAACAAATGAAAAACAATTAGAGGCCACAGAGATGGGATTTCTCAGAAGAATTTTGAGAGTTTCCTGGACAGCTAAATAGACCAAAAAGGAAATTCTCAAAGAGGCCAACACAAAAAAAGAGCTCCTAAGAAACATCATAGAATAAGAATCAACATTTTTAGGGCACAGCATGAAAAGAGGAAAGCTGGAGTACTTGGTTACAACTGTAACCTGTAATACAGGGAAAGAGAGATTGTGGACGATGAAGAAAGAAGATACTAGATAGCTTGGTGTCATGGCATGGACAGCAATCAACAACAGAATTGATACGATGCACTAAGGATAGAGAATTGTGGAAGGACATGATCTCCTATGCCAACCAGTATGGCACATGATGATGATAAGCATTTGGTCAATGCACACATGGGTCAGTTCTTTACTGTTGCTGTTATGTAATGATGACCTTCCACTAAATGAACCTAGAGTAGTCTTTGTGCTTTCTTTCTTCCTACTTTACCATTAGTACATCCTTCTCATTAACCTTGTTCTGAATATCAGATAAGTAATAAAAAAAACTCTTGTCTTTCTTGTTTGCTATAGCTTTTGTTTGGACAGCTAAGGAGAATAATGAAAATGTTCTGAAAGAGGCCAAAGCAAAAATTGAGCTAATTGCCAATATTAGGAAGAAACAATCATCATTTTCTAGCCATGTAATGAGAAGGAAACACCTGGAATATATTGTGACAACTGGGAAAATTAAGGGACGAAGAGATAGAGGGAAGCAAAGAGAAAAGATAACAGACAGCTTAAGAGAATGGCTTGGCAGAAGGTCAACAACAGAAATGGTAAATAACTGTCAAGATAGAAAGTTGTTGAGAGACATGATCACCTATGCCAGCAGACATGGTACTTGATGGTGATGATGATGATGATGTAGCTTTTGTTGCAAGCATCATGGACCTAGATTAGTGTTTTTATATATCCTGTTCTGTAACAATCAGATAAATATTCTGTCTTTATGATTTGAGAAAAGACGATGGTCATATGTTGGACATGTGATGAGAAGAGATAATAACCGAATAGCAAAGCAGGCCCTCAATATGGGAAACAACAGGTAAGAGAAAAAGAGAAAGACCCAGGGAGACACTGAGAAGAACATTGATGAGAGAGGCAAGAGCAACAGGATTCGGCTCCCTCAATGAGATAGAGCTGCTTGCACAGAACAGAGACAAATGGCGAGATTTGATAAAATATCTTTAAAAGAAAACTGCTAGAACAAAAATTCAGATATGAGAAGGTGTATCTTGGTCTACGCCCTATGGGCCGGCAACGGCTCGAAAGGTCAATAGATAGAATAGATTGAACACTTTGTATTTCCTACAAAGGTTTAGAAAGTGACATTTGTTTTTATCATTGATCCGTTATTTACCATTTGTTGTATAGTCTCATCTGATGTCAAACAGGTATCTCTGTCTGTGCCTTCATTGCCATTTCTGTCTTGATTCTCTAACCAGCCCTTTATGTTGACATTAAGATAGAAATATTCTTCTTCATCCTATAACTCTGAAGGTCATTGGAGCACCACTGACATACTTCATCAGCCTCCTCCATGTATCTCTATCTTTAATTATTCTTTGAAGCTCTGTGAAAACAAGGTTTGTCCATTCTTTGATGTTTTTTCAATCTCTTTCTTTGTCTACTTCTCTTTTTCCCTCCTTTCACAGCTCATTAAAAAATTATCTTTGACAGAACAGATGATCAAGATACAAACTTTTTTGTGCATTATACAATTTAAGTAGGAGATGTCCAAAACCTTTATAACATTTAGTCTCCTTAATTTTTCTTTTCTTTTGTGGCTTCACTGTAAGGGTCAATGTTTTGGAAGCATATAGAAAAACTGATATAGCAAAGATGCAAGCCAGCCTGATTTGAGAGCTAAGAGTGATGTTCTTACCTTTCCACACACATAAGCCTTGCAAGGGTTGCTTGTAGTTTTTGCTATTTTAGCCAATATTTCAGGTTTCTAGTCTTCATTGCTGAAAATTTATCTTAAGTAGTTAAATTTGTCTACTGTTTCTAGTTCTTGTCCATTTATTTTGATTTTTGCAACAATGCCCCTAGGAAGGTGGTTGGCAGTATTCTTTCTTCTTCAGAATTGATCTCCATGCCATTAGTAAGCGCCAGATGTTTTATCTAGTCATTGTATACCAGATATGCCAGTTCTTGTTTTGTTCCTACAAAGTCATTGATGTTATCAGCAAATCAAGGTTATTAATAATACTGTGACTTAATCCTGACAGTACTATCATGGTCTTCTAGTGCATCTGTCATGATTCTTTCCAAGAAGATGTTAAATAAGGAGGAAGATAGTAAGCAGCCTTGTTGAGCATCAACTGTTGCTCTGAACCATTCCCCTTGGTTTTCTTTTATAAGTACAGGACTTGTATCATTGCCATAGAGATGTTTTATACTACGAATTGTGTTGCCACTGAAGTTGTACATCTCATTGTCACTCATAGAGCTGCAAGCCACAAGCTCTACCAAAAGCTTTTTTATGGTCTCTGAACATATGATATAGGTCTTCATCTTGTTGGAAGCCGCAATAGCTCAGTGGTTAGTGAACTGGACTACAAAGGACAAGATGTAGGGTTCGATCCCAACCAACGGCTTCCTGGTTCACCCAGCCTTAAATGGGTACATGATTTTTTCTGGGAAAGTAAAGCGGCACGGGCGTAACACCGACCACATTACCCCAAAAATCATGTGCTGAAGGTCTCTAAAATTTATGGTCACTAACACCATATTCCCTATATGCCACTTGGCATGATGGGGAACTTTACTTTTTTTTAACTTCATCTTGTTGGTGCTAGGGATATTTTGATCAGAGAATTCTAAGTTTGAAGATTTGTTCTGCTGTACTTCAACCTACAACCAAGCTTACATTACAAATAATAAGATAGAGGAAAGAAAAGGATAAGCCAATATAATTAGTTTGCCTTGAAAAAAAATGATTGTAGAGTTTTGTTTTGAATATGTACAGATTTATCACATTTTTATTTCTTTCAGTGAGTTTTGTGGTCACAAGAACTGTGGCCTAGAAGTATCTGAGAATGAAATTCCTAAAGGGGACAGCTTTGATTTCTTATTGTCTCCTCCAACAAAAACAATAGAAGAAAATACCAGTGCAGAAGTGGTCTTAGAATTGAAGAAAGGAGCACCACAAGGTGTGACCATATACTGTATGGACATTAGTGGATCAATGGATCAAACATGTCATGTACCCGAGTCACATGGTAAGTTACAAAAAAGGAAAAATGTATAGAAATATAATTTTTTGCCATAGGAGACATTTTTAGTTTATTTAAATAATTCCCTGATTCAAAATTTTAAATAATTGTTCTTCTCAGTAGAACACAAACATGACTGCATCAGTTGTTTGGTATCTCTATATTAGGGTTTTAGTGAAGGAAGAATGCACACACAAAGATGATCCTTGTTTGGCTTCGGTAGCAGTAGTAAGTAGCTGTGTAGCCACTCCTCCTTAATCTGGCCACTCCGAATACTGGCATTAAACTCATTGGCCAGTTTTGTCAAGTCGTCGTCAGCTAAATCGCCTATGTCATCGTACCGAACACCATCTGGACCAGGAGCAGTGTTGTGTGACCTTTTAAGTATCGTGCGAATGGTATCGGTTGTGATTGTGAGATCTTCTTCCAGCCCTACATCCTTACACAATTTTGACAGCCATCCCCGTATCCTCATTCTTACAGCCTCATTTCTT
Source organism: Megaustenia siamemsis (assembly GCA_032433765.1). Taxonomy (NCBI): domain Eukaryota; kingdom Metazoa; phylum Mollusca; class Gastropoda; order Stylommatophora; family Ariophantidae; genus Megaustenia; species Megaustenia siamemsis. The sequence continues at coordinate 55,533,757 of JAVIAB010000050.1, read as the reverse complement.
TGGTCCATCTGCTCAATGTAGCGGGCAAGCAGGGCCTTCCCTTTGCTCTCATCAGATTTGTGCCATATCCGGCCTGTGCTCTGAAAGTCTGGTATGCCTCTGTGTCATGTTGTGCCATTCATGCTCTGATGACGGCGCCAGAATGTGGCTAGCAATTTTTTTGAGCACACTTTTTTACAGAAGTCATCCCATTTGGCATCCTTAGCCTGCTTAGCACATAGTTTAAAGTGCATCATTTTTTGGTCGACCTCTACTTTCAGACGCTTCAAGAGCTCAGGTTGTGTTCTACCATACCTTCTGGCTTTCTGCCATGTCTTGGCCGTTTGTCTCTTGCTACGCCAAGCTTCCTCGACATCTACGTTCCACCAGGGTGGCTGCGTCCATCTCTCCTGCCTCCTATGAAGGGCGTTCTGTTTCCTATGTCTAATTTTGCTAATGAAGTCCTGGTCTGTTTTCTCGTAGTTGAATGTGTGGACCTTTCTTTTCTGGCTTTTATTTCTGCTTTTCTCAATTAGGAGGGCACATGGATAGTGATCACTTCCGTGGAACCCCAGTGGACTCCACCTGCAAACCGGTGCGAAGGTGGAAGACACCAGTGCCAGATTTATGACACTATCAGAGTCCCCCGTTCGAGTGGCCATTCTTGTTGCCCTTCCATCATTCAAGCACACTAAATCGGCCGACACCAGTGCGTTCTCTAGGTCTTCTCCCTGCTTGTTGGTTATGATGTTACCCCACTGTTTCCTCTAGCATTAAAGTCTCCACAGAAAATGACATTCTCTTCATCGAACTCGAAGAGGTTCTGCCATTGTTGTGTGTTCACCATCCCATTACAGGCATACACATTAACAATCATGAAATGAACTGGGGTCTGCACCCTAACCGCATGTACCTGCAATTTTGCATTGTCCCACGCAGACATATCAACCTCAGCTGCCACCATATTGTTGCGCACAAGGATGGCCTGCCCAATGTGTTGTCTATTGTAAAAACAATGAAAGCCAGGAGTACTTACTGTCCTGTCACCAAGAAGAGTTTCTTGCAAAATATTCTGATGGTACTGATTTATACACAACAAATGAAAACCTGTCTTTGTACTACATCCATCCATGTCAACGAGCTTTTGGATAATGTGACCTTCAAAGGAAGGTTGGAATCTGATGTGATTTCATTCATCCAATGTAGATCTGACAATGCATCTTGCCAGTTACCAGTTGCTTGCCAATTTCTTTAGCAAGTTTAAACTCTTTGATGCCTTTCTCCTGGTTTCTTCGTGAAAATTTTGATTATTAATTTATTGTTTTGATGGGTCATGAAGTATATCATTTTCAAACAGATTTACTGCAGATTTCAAAAATATTTTAAACTTTGTCATATTTAGTTTACTTGTTCATATTATTACTTATATTATATATATATATATATACTTATATATTATATATGCTTATATTATATTACATATATTATTATAAAATATTATTATATTACTTATATATATATATATGTGTGTGTGTGTGTGTGTGTGTGTGCTTTGATGACTTTCTGAATGTTAGATTAAATATTATATGAACTTAGGGAAAAGGAAGAATTGTCTCCTGATTGTTCAAAATGTTGACTTAATCTGTACGGGCACATATATTAACTTACTAATTACTACTTGGTTTTGTTGTTTTATAATTTGTTAATTAAAATATTACTGCAATAACTTTATATTATTTTGCAGTTTCTTATTCTTCATGTTACTGTCTACGGTTAAAGTGGTCAATTTGCAAGTGGTATGCTGTTACAGCTTATACTATTTTTGAGCGATTTCAGATGCAGTGATATGGATGAATGTGATAATATTAATTATAATTATAATTATTAATTAATTATAATTATTATTTGTGATAATATGCAGGAATGTGATAATATTGTAAAATTAGTTTATATATTTATATATATATATATATATATATATATATATATATATATATATATATATATATATATTCTTTAAAATATGTAATTTTCTACAATGCACATTTTAAAATATTCTGATGGTCATATTAGACAACACTGGCAGGCATCAACTGCTTAAAAACTCAGCCAGAACAGGGTTATACGGTGAGATACAATGTGAGTCCTGCGGAAGGTTTGACACTTGATTACAAAGATCTCTGGACAAAGGCAGTCTAGAATTTCTGCCCTATGTGCCGTCTTTGGCTCGAAAGGATAAAAGATAGATGGATTTCAGATATAAGAATAAAATTCTCTTCTTCACTCCTCCATTTCTGTTTGTATTGAAATAGATCTTTTTTAAAAAGTGGTAATCTATATTTGTCGGCTGCTCCCACAACACCACCCACCATCTGCTCTAATGGTTTCACGTAGCCAATAAGCAGTACTGGTTATGGCCCTCAACTCCATGAAAGTAGGCAGAGGATCTCAGTTTTATAGACAATGGTTGTGGTCTCTGATCTAGTATAATCACTGCTAAGAAGAAAAAGAATGGCAAATTACCTTCTTCTATTGCCAAGTAAAATTATTTCAAAATACAATTTAATATCTACAGCTAGCGACGTTAATGGGGACTCCACAGCCACCTTGTCTGGTAGGGAGCATCATGTGCTGCAGGTGATACTCGATCGTCATCAGGCTACTGTATGCAAGATCATTCAGAAGCTATAAAACATCAGCGAAGAAATGAAGAAAATGAAACTGAACATCTTGGATTATGTGAAATGACATGGAAAGAGACATGATTATTACAACATGACAGTGGAAATGTAATTTACTCTGAAGAAACCACACACAAAAGAGGAGTATGAATCATGTCAGATAGAGAAAGAAACAAAACTGTGAAAGGATTTTGACCAGTATCAGATAGAATTCTGCTAGTAAAATTGAGAGGTAGACCAATGGATATCAACATAATTCAAGCTTATGTACCAAGAAGTAACAGCGTAGAAGAAGACTTTGACATCTTTCACAATGAGCTGGAGACGACCATAGAACAGTGTAAATCACAAGAAATAACTATTATATTAGGAGATTTTCAAAGCAAAGGTAGGAACAGCTAAAGTGCAAAATGTGACTGGAGGACATGGCCTAGGAGAGATAAATGACAGAGAGGATAGATTGATAGATTTGGCAAAGACATATGACATGATTATAGGTAACATCTGGTTCAAGCAACACACTAAACAACTATGGACATGGCAAAGCCCAAACAACAAAGTGACGATCAAATTGATTTTATACTTGTACAGATTCAGGAAAAGGCTATCATCAGTTAAAACAAGGCCTGGAGCAGATTGCAATAGTAACCATGTACCAGTAGTTGGAAAAATGAGAATAAAACTGCAGAAGACACAGAAATTCCCAAGAAATATGAAATTAGAACTAGATATGCTAAGAGTATATGGACAGATAAGTGATAAGTACAGTACGATAGTACGAAATAGGTATAATGCTATTGAGAATATACAGGACATCGAGGAGCAGTGGGAAATGCTCAAACAATCGATTCAGCAAACATTAAAAGAAGTAGTACCAGTGACTAAAAGAATCAACAAAAAGAAATTGATGACAGAAGAAATACTAGAACTAATGGACGAAAGAAGAAAACATAAGAAAGAAGAACAGATGTACAAAATATTGCACACAGTGATCCAAAACAAATGCAGGGAAGCAAAGGAAGGATGGTTAAAACAGAAATGTGAAGAAATGGAAAACAACGAAAGACACTAAATTTATGCACAATCAGTTAAATGAATTAATAGGAAGAAAAGAAGTCAACGTTTCAGGATGTGTGAAATCAATGGGAGGAAATATAAAAATGGGATGGGAGAAGATAATGGAAAGATGGACAGAGTGTATCAATCATTTTTGTGATGCTGAAAGACCAGAGATAAACAATTCAAACAAAGACACAGGAGCACCAATGATGCAGATTGAAGTGGAAGTGGCAATTCAACACTTGAAAAGAAGCAAAGCTCTAGGTCCCACCAATATAATAATCAAAGAGACAGATGCATTAGAAGAGCTGAGAATAAAAGTCATAACAAAACTACTTGATGATATATATAACAGTGGACACATACACGAAGATCTACTAAAATCTATCTTTGTAGCCATACCAAAGAAGTCAGGTGCCACAGATTGTGAAGACCATCACACTATTTGTCTCATGAGCCTCATGACAAAAATATTACAAAGAGTCATCATGAGAAATGTAAGGAACCAAATAAAACCAGAAATAAGTGAGGAACAATGTGGATTTCTGGAAAGAAAAGGTACCAATAATGTAATATACATCCTGAGAACTAAAACAACTGAAATAAACAAAAGAATAGGTATGGCAAAAAGTAATTTTAATGCCATGAAAAATATACTAACAACAAAACAAATATCAACAGGGCTGAAACTAAGAATGGCAAAATGTTACATCTTCTCAATATTCCAGTATGGTGCAGAAACATGGACATTAGACAAGAAAACAGAACAGAAAATTGAAGTCTTTGAAATGTGGATTTATAGAAGAATAGGTAGAATTGGATGGAAACAAAAGATAACAAACGATAAAGTTTTAAAACAACTGAAAATAAAAAGAGAACTACTAAATACAATTAAGACAAGACAAATGAAATTTTTGGGCCATGTTAAAAGACACAACAGCCTACTAAAAGTAATATTGGAAGGAAAAATACAAGGTAAAAGAGGCAGACCAAGACTAATATGGACGAGTAACATCAAAAGATGGTCAAGTCAATCTATGACAGCCTGCACCATCAAAGCAAGAAACAGAGTAGAATGGCGATCCATGGTAGCCAACCTTCGTTTCTGAGAGGGCACACGATGATGATGATGATGACATCCTGAGAACATTGATAGAAAGAGCTATAGAGGTAAAGAAAGATCTATATATGTGCTTTATAGACTACACAAAAGATTTTAACAAAGTAAAGCATGTGGAAGTAACCAATATGCTGGAGAATTTAAACATTGATGGCAAGGATCTGCGAATCATAAAAAACATGTACTGGCAACAAACAGGAGCAATAAGAATTAGCAACCAAACAGGACAATTCCAATATATAAAATTAAGAGTCAGACAAGGCTGTGTTCTGTCACCGGATTTGTTTTCACTTTATAGTGAAAATATGAGATCAATAGTAGTCAAAAAAGGAACTGAAGTCAATGGTCACAACATAAACAATTTGCAATATGCGTATGAGTTTTTATACCATAAGAGAATGAACTACAAGAAATAATAAATAATAGACATAAAAGTGAAAGAAAGCATCAAAAAAGATCTCACTCTGAATAGTAAGAAAACAGAAGTAATGGTCATATCAAAGAAACAATCATCACCATCATGCAGCATAAAGATAAACAGGACAAATCTGAAACATGTACAATGTGTCAAATACTTGGGCACAATAATAACATCAGCTGGAAGATGCACCACAGAAATAAAAAACAGAATAGCTCAGGCCAAAATAACATTTAAGAAAATGAAAAATATCTTCTGCAACAAGTCTATGTCTTTAGAAGTGAGAAAGAGAGTTCATTGGTGCTTTATATAGCCGATTCCGACCTATGGAAGCGAATGATAGACAGTAGACAAACAAATGAAAAGATAATTAGAGGCCATAAAGGTGGGATTTCTAGGAAGAATGTTGAAAGTTCCCTAGACAGCTAAATAGACCAATGAGGAAATTCTAAAGAGGCCAATACAAAAAGGGAACTCTTAAAAAACATCATAAAGAAACAATCAACATTTCTCGAACACATCATGGAAGTTGGAATATTTGGTTACAACTGGCAAAATACAGGGCAAGAGAGATCATGGATGTCAAAGAGAGAAGATACTAGGTAGCTTAGTGTCATGGCATGGAAAACAGTCAACAACAGAATTGATACGATGCACTGTGGATAGAAAATTGTGGAAGGACATGATCGCCTATGCCAACCAGTGTGTCAAATGATGATGATGATGATTCTATATTTATTCTCTTTTGAGTTATGAACATTACTATTGAGTCTATCTATCTATTGACCTTTTGAGCCGTAGCCGGCCCATAGGGCATAGACCAAGATACTCTTTCTCTTATCTAAATTTTCATTCTAGCAGTTTTCAATCTTTGTAAAGGTCTTTTATCAAATCTCGCCATTTGTCTCTGTTCTGCACAAGCAACTCTATCTCATTGAGGGAGCTGATTCCTGCTACTCTTGCCTCTCTCATCAATGTTCTTCTCAGTGTCTTTCTGGGTCGGCCATCTTCCTCTTACTTGTTGTTTCCCACATGAGGGCTTGCTTTGTTATTCAGTTATTATTTCTCCTCATCACATGTGCTATTGAGTACTTCACTATAAATAAAATTGTCAGGTTTGCTTAACTTTTATTTTGATTTTTGTTCAGATGTAGCATTAAGTAGTATTTGTTTCCATCATTTTTAGTAATTTAACAAATATTACTTGTCTTTAGTTGCATGGAGAGAAGAGAGAACTCATGGAGCTGAGACTGTGTCAATAGTTACTAAACTTGATTGCATTAAAAAAGCTATCCAGAGGTGAGATATTGAAATAAATTAATAATTTATGTAAACTGTTGTCATAAACAACATACCATAGACAGTCATTATAATCTAATCTCATAATCAATCGTTAACAATCTGAATGTATAAGTATTTCTTTCAAGAGACATGCAATTTGCTAACAACAAAGGAGAAAAGAAAGGTCGCAATTAATGAAATAATTTATTGAAAGAATTATTTATTGCAACAATAAAATCCAAAATAAGACATTAGGAAAAGAACAGAAATAACACCAGTACTAGGTTTCATCAAGAGACAAGAAATTTAATGGATTGGACATGTAAGATAGTTACCAACAAATAGCATTCCCCAACAAGCTTTAACAATCAGATGCTGTGACAACAGAGGTAGAGGAAGGACCCCTCTCCCCCATAGACGGATCAACAAAAAGTCTAACACCACACAAAGCACCATGTTTGAGGTGAACCAAAGATCCTTGTCAAGAACAGTTCATGTTATCATGATAAGTGGCAGAAGAGAGCAGAGAGCAAGACAAGACAAGAATACAATTAATTTGAAATTTTGTTTACTTTTAATGTTTGTAAATGTGAACTTTAATAATACCATTGCACATATGTTTCCCTGCTACATTTTTGGGGAGCATACTAATCAACTTTAAGTAAGTCAGTTGGGTCAGCAACAGGAAGTTGATCACATCTCCATTCATCTCTTCCATGAGGCTCCCTAGAAAAGTCATAGTCACAACACACTGGTTAATGTAGTGATGATCACTATGATAGTGGTGGTATCTGTTGAATAAAAGACCTTTTACTGTGCTGCCTGCTATAATTGACAAGTTCCAACTTTTCCAGCAGCAATAGGGAAATAAAGAAAGTTGAGAACTGTTGCTGCACAACTACATCAACCAGATCTGAAAGTTCAACATTACATTTTATAATTCAGTGTACTATAGGATGTTACACATACAATTGTTGTGATATACTGTTTTCTTTTATTGTTTAAGATTAACAGAACAAATGAAGATGGAAAATCCTCAAAAACAAGTGTTTCTGACTGTGTTTGGCGGTGAAGTTTTTGTTAAAGGTGGTGGAAGAACGGAGAGACTTCCTTCATTTAGAGACTTGAGTAACAAATCATTCAATGATCTTCTTGAAATGGGATACAACCTTTCTATAGACTACCCTTTAGTAGCAATTGAAGAGTCATATCAGTAAGTAGAACATGTATTGTAAATGCTATATTAATATACTTTTCTTGGCAATACAATGCTATGTTTTAGTTTCTGTCTTATTCAATGGGCATCTTGCATAATTAATCTAATTCTTAGAGTTATTAAGGCACCAGTGTGAATTTCCTCCTTTTATGATGTATATATAAACAGAGTTTTAATTAGCAGTAGTTTTTTTTATTGTAATGCATTTTTTGTTGTTCTTAAAGGCCTCTTCTTTCTTTCTATACTGATACTTTATGAACATTATATACACACTATACTTTAGAAAACGGAAGTAATGGTTATATCGAAGAAACAATCATCACCATCATGCAGCATAAAAATAAACGAGACAAATCTGAAACAAGTGCAACGTTTGAAATACTTGGGCACAGTGATAACATCAGATGGAAGATCCAACACAGAAATAAAAAGCAGAATAGCTCAGGTCAAAATTGCATTTCAGAAAATGAAAAATATCTTATGCAACAAATCAATGTCAATAGAAATGAGAAAGAGAGTTCATCTATGCTAAATAGAATCAATTCAGACCTATGAAAGTAAATCATGGACAATAGACAAACAAATGAAAAGATGATTAGAGGCCACAGAGATGGGATTTCTCAAAAGAATGTTGAAAGTTCCCTGGACAGCTAAAAAGACCAATAAAAAGTTCTCAAAGAGGCCAACACAAAAAGGGAGCTCTTAAAAAACATCAGAAAGACGCAATCAATATTTTTCGGGCACAGCATGAGAAGAGGAAAGTTGGAATACTTGGTTACAACTGGCAAAATAAAAGGAAAGAGAGATCGCGGAAGACAAAGAAAAAATACTGGATAGCTTGGTGTCATGGCATGGAAAACAGTCAACAACAGAACTCATACGATGCACTGTGGATAGAAGATTGTGGAAGGACATGATCACCAACGCCAACCGGTACGGCACATGATGATGATTATACTTTATAAATCACAGCTACAATTTGCTTCTCATATGGTACACATGGCCTGAGGGTTCAGCAGTCATCTATATTGATGGGAGTATTGTTTGGCACAGTCAGAGCTCAGGTTAAGGGAACAACTGTGATGGAGGGGAGTAGTGCCTTTGTAGTAACTACAAGTAGTTTGACCATGGAGATCATAGCAGTAACTAAAGCGATGGCCTGGCTCAAAACACAAACTTTTACTCTTGTTTGTTTTCTGAAATGACTCAGGAAGATCGAAGGGGGCTGTGTTTGAAGACAGAGGTTGGTGTTTTTAAAGAACTCAGGACTGACTGGTATAAATGTATGTTTCATTTTCATCCCTGGACACTCTGGCATGAAAGGAAATGAATGAGCTGACTAGAACAGCTGCCATGGATGGTAGATGTGCAATGGACCAGACTGATATTCTGAATGCACCAAAGGAGGTAAGATGAGCTAATGATTCAGTCAATGATCATGAATCTGCAATGATGTCCAGACTGCATGAACATGAGGTCATAGCTGGAGATGCCAGAAGGGAGCACTAAGTAGGAAGACACAGAAGAATAACAAATGAACACAAAACTGGAGTAATCCACACAATGAGGGTCAAACATGAGGAGGAGATCTGAACACTTACAGACATATCCAAACGACAATGAAAATAATCCGTTGACTGAACTAAACTAAACTAAACTACACTAAACTAAATTAAACTAATTAAATATGCCAGATTAGTGAAAAAATAACAGATGTTATATGGTGAGCTGTTAGAAGGTGATCACACGGATGGTAGAAGAATCTCTAAAACACCACAAAGACATCAGTAACACATGGTGGTTTTCATTAATGGGAGAGTGCTGCTGTTTTGTCTTGTGCATCAGATCTGTTGAGGATGTGAGTAAGATATGTACAACTCATGAGTATAGAAGCGTCTGTAGATTTGGACAAGCGATAGGATGCACTGGTGATAGGATGCATCCCTGTCTTACTCCTCTTTTTGTATCAATAGGTGTAGAGTTCTCTTTGTTATCTTTTATTATTGCTGTTTGCACCCAGTATAAATGACATGCTAGTCATATGCCTGTGTCATCTAGATATATATATATATATAACTAATTCAAAATATTATTATCATTGAGTACCGTCTCCGCATCGAAGGTTTACTACCATGGATCACCATTCCGCTTTGTCTCTTGCTTTGATGGTGCAGGTTGTCATAGGCTGACCTGTCCATCTTTTGATGTTACTCGTCCATGTTAGTCTTGGTCTGCCTTTTTTACCTTGTATTTTCCATTCCAAGATTACTTTAAGTGGGCTGCTGTGTCTTTTAACATGCCCCAGAAATTTCATTTGTCTTGTTTGAATTGTGTTTAGTAGTTCTCTTTTCATTTTTAGTTGTTTTAAGACTTTATCAATAGTTTTCTTTTCTTTCTATCCAATTCTTCCTATTTTTCTATAAATCCACATTAAAGGGCTTATATTTTCTGTCCTGTTTTCTTGTCTAATGTCCATGTTTCTGCACCATACAGGAATGTTGAGAAGATATAACATTTTGTTATTCTTAGTTTTAGCCCTGGTGTTATTTGCTTTGATGTTTGTTTATTTTTCATGACATTAAAAATACTTGTGGCCATTTCTAGTTTTTTAAAATAGAGTTAAAAATAACTCTACACCTATTGATATAAAAAGAGTAGTAAGACAGGGATTCATCCTATCACCAAGCTTGTTCAATCTATACACTGGACAAATCTTTAAAAACATCACAGAGATTCCGGGCCAAAAGATAAATCGAAAGATATTCAATAACCTAAGATATGCTCATTATACTGTATTCTATCTATCTATTGAATTTTCGAGCCGTAGCCAGCCCATAGGGCGTAGACCAAGATACTCCTTCTCTTATCTAAATTTTTTATACTGTAATACTAGCAGAAAATCTAAAGATCTACAACGATTACTTAATGAAATAAACATGACAAGCAAAAAATATGGATTAGATATGAATATCAAAAAGTCTAAATCTATGATCATAAACAGAGATAATACTCAAACACCTACAAATGGATATGAAAGTTGAAACAACAGACCTGGAGATAGTTCAGAGCTACAACTACCTTGGACATATAGACAGTGATAGAAAATGTAAATCCAAATATGGAACCACTTTAATGTTAATTAACTGTACTTTGGCTGTTTTACAAATAAATGTTTCGCTGTTGTATGATCTAAACAGATCAATTGATGCTGCTGTCAACAATTTAACAACTTCTGGATGTACTGCATTAGGGCCTGCCCTGTCAATCTGTGTTGGTTATGCAAGAGAAAAACCTGGATCAGAGATTGTACTGTGCACTGATGGTTTGCCTAATTCTGGCATTGGAAGTCTACAACAAGGCAGTCATGACTCTGAATTCTACACAACGGTTAGTAATTTATTACATTTTATATGTTTTTAAGGTTATGAAGTTGATTCATAAGAATATATAACTAACAGTTATTGAGACTTCTCACTTATTAGTGCAGCCAAATTATTTATATTTATTAAATGTATCCACTTGTATCTATATATCTATTGACCTTTCGAGCCGTAACCGGCCCATAGGGCGTAGACCAAGATACACCTTCTTATATCTGAATTTTTTGTTCTAGCAGTTTTCTTTTAAAGATATTTTATCAAATCTTGCCATCTGTCTCTGTTCTGTGCAAGCAGCTCTATCTCATTGAGGGAACCGATTCCTGCTGCTCTTGCCTCTCTCATCAATGTTCTTCTCAGTGTCTCCCTGGGTCTTCCTCTTTTTCTCTTACCTGTTGTTTCCCATATGAGGGCTTGCTTTGCTATTCGATTATTATCTCTTCTCATCACATGTCCAACATATGACCATCGTCTTTTCTTTATTACTGAAGATATTAGTGGTTGATTGGCGATTTCTCTAATTTTCTCGTTTGTTTTGAATTCGTTCCATGCTATACCAAGTATTTTCCTTAGACATTTATTTTCGAATGCGTTCAACTTTGTTTCTATATCTCTTGTTGTTTTCCAGCTTTCACACGTATACGTAAGGTTTGATAGAACATTTGATTTGAATAGCCTAAGTTTTGTGTTTGTGCTGATGAGTTTTGATTTCCACAACTTTTCAAGGCTTCTGAAAGACATTGCTGCTTTAGCCATTCTGATTCTAATTTCTTTACTTGTATCCCCTTCTCGATCAATGTTATTTCCAAGATAGATAAAGTGATCGATCTCTTCTATTGGTTTGTTTTCCATGTATATTTTGTCACCTGTTGGAATTAAACTTTTCATGACTTTAGTCTTTTCATGATTGATCTCAAGCCCAATTTTGCTGGCTATTGATGATAGTTCATTTGTGTTTTCCTGCATCGTTTTTATCTGACTGCTGATGAGAACTATGCCATCCACTTGTATAGGGAATATTATTAATAATGTATAAGTAATCAGTAAAAAAAAACCAATGCAGTGGCATATAATGCATCACCTTTACTCAAACATGCATCATCATCATCATTGAGGGCCATCTCCACATCAAAGGTTGGCTACCATGGAGCCCCATTCCACTCTGTCTCTTGCTTTGATGGTGCAGGTTGTCATAGGTTGACTTGTCCATCTTTTGATGTTACTCGTCCATGTTAGTCTTATTCTGCCTCTGCCTCTTCTACCTTGTATTTTCCCTTCCAATATTACTTTTATTAGGCTGTTGTGTCTTTTAACATGGCCCAAAAATTTCATCTGTCTCGTTCTAATTGTGTTTAGTAGTTCTCTTTTCATTTTTAGTTGTTTTAAAACTTCATCGTTTGTTTTCTTTTCTTTCCATCCAATTCTACCTATTTTTCTATTAATCCACATTTCAAAGGCTTCAATTTTCTGTTCTGTTTTCTTGTTTAATGTTCATGTTTCTGCACCATACAGGAATATTGAGAAGATGTAACATTTTGCTATTCTTAGTTTTAGCCCTGGTATTATTTGTTTTGATGTTAGTATATTTTTCATGGCATTAAAATTAAGTTTTGCCATACCTATTCTTTTGTTTATTTCAGTTATACATTTTCCATCATTGGTTATAGTATGTCCCAGGTAGTTGTAGCTCTGGACTGTCTCCAGATGTATTCCTTCAACTTTGATATTTATTTGTAGGTCTTGAGAATTTTCTTTGTTTATGATCATAGTTTTAGTCTTTTTGATATTCATATCTAGTCCATATTTTTTGCTTGTCATGTTTATTACATTAAGTAATTGTAGATTTTTAGGATTTTCTGCTAGTAGTACAGTATCATCAGCATATCTAAGGTTATTGATTATCTTTCCATTAATGTTTAGGCCTGGCATCTCTGTGATTTTTTAAAGATTTGCTCAGTGTATAGATTGAACAAGCTTAGTGATAGGATGCATCCTTGTCTTACTCCACTTTTTATATCATTGGGTGTAGAGTTCTCCTTGTTATATTTTATTATTGCAGTTTGCTCCCAGTACAAATTACATATTAGTCGTATGTTTGTATCGTCCAGATTTATATCTTTTAGGCAGTCTATAAGTTGATTATGGTGTATTCTATCAAAAGCTTTAGTGTAGTCTATGAAGCAGGCATATATTGGTTTGTTTACTTCTATGTATTTTTCAATGTCCTCATACTGAATATGGCTTCCTTTGTCCAGCTGTTTTTTCCTGAATCCAAATTGCTGCTCATCTAAATCAGTATTGATTTTATTCTCAATCCTTCCCTGTATAACTTTTAGTAAAATTTTTGTTACCTGGCTCATTAGGCTTATTGTTCTAAAATCACTGCATTCAACTGCACCATTCTTTTTAAATAATGCAATGAAAGTTGATGTTTTTAGTTCATTTAGTATGTATCCTGTATGGTATGTGTCATTGCTTATGTCTGTGATCACTTCAATGCCAAAAACTTCTAGTGTCTGTATCATCTCTATCTGTATATTGTCAGGTCCTGCTGCTTTTCCTTTTTTCATTGTTTTTATAGATTTTTCTACTTCAGATTTCAGGATTTTATATCTGGACGTACATTTTATAAATGGTTTTTTGTCCCTTTCATCATCTAATAATTCTGTTATATATTCCTGCCATATATTGATTATATCTTTGTTGTCTGTTAGCATTCTTCCCTCTGTGTTCAAACACATAAACATAAAAATAACAGCAAAACAACAGATAACAGTGGGATGATAAAATATATTGCATATCAATTGATGTTTTGCTGTTATTTTGATATTTTTAACACACAAACATCAAATTAACAGCAAAACATCAATTGATATGCAATATATTTTTATCATCCCTCTGTTATCTCTGTCAAACATGAACTTTATCTAGTGCATACAAAATAATGATCACATTACATAGCATGAGGTGGTAGAATAGAACAAAATATAGAGCCTATGGTGCTGTTTCAGCCTAATAGTGATGAAAGTTGGACTTTTTGTCCAGTGAGAATGTAATCCATTAAATTTTATGATGTTAACTGTTCCAAGATAAATATCTTATAAGTAACTAAATCTATTGTTGAAATTGTATTTTGTGACCCAACAACTACTGAAATTATAATATTATAATTACAAACTGGTATTGGTGCTAAATTTGTAATAGTGATATATTACTTGTTTCCAATGATCAACACTCCCTGGATGTCAGTTTGTACTTTTTTCAAAAGTGCTAACCATTCACCTCTTCTCATTAACAGACACTAAAGACAAAGCTACATCATTTTTTTAATTTGCTGAACCTGCAGAATATATATGTCTCCTTAATTTCTAATTATTAGAAACACTGATCCTCACTTGTTGGACTATTTGAGAACAGAAAATAAACACTGAACACTTTTATTGAGAAACCATTTGCAATAGCTGAAAATTTCAACTTTAAAGGAACGACTTTTGAGAATAGGGTAGACAAGTGATCAAGAAGATCATTAAAATTAAGCACCCAAGAGCTTCAGAGGCCCTGTACCTAACAAATATCAAGTTTTATAGAATTGGTTTATAGAGTTCCATAAATCTTTTTACAGATAAAACCCTGGATAAAAGTAAAGTAAAAATAAAGCTTCCCTCTACTCCTTCAAGTATATGAGGAATATGGTTTAAGTAGACCCTACCTATATTTTTCAATGACTAGTGGCACATTTTATGAGTGATGTGGTTGATATTATAACAGAAAGGTGTGAATCACACAAGCCCACTTACTTAAACTCAGACTTTAGACACTTATGTCTTCATTACCTAGCCTTTGCATTAACTGTACTTTATTATACTATTCTTCATTATCTCAGTTAACTTCTTTAGATTATAACATCCTGTAGAAACTCGTTTATTTACTAAAAATATCTAGCCTTGTGGATGATGTCATTTTATGATTTCTAACCACTGAATAGTCACATGACAATATCTACAGTGCGATGCCATTGCTAAAGTCTGGTGACACCTCTAGGAGCCACATTGCACACTTTGGGAACCACTGTAGTAGACCTGTGATTCTGATAATTAACACATTTTGAAGCTCTTTTATAATAAATGTGTAGGAATATTAGAAAGTAGCAATTGTTTTTTTAACCCGAAAAACAGTCACAACATAGGCATTTAGTTTAGTGAGATTTTGTTTATATGAAATAATTTGTCTCTTGCAGATTGGAACATATGCACGTTCCAAAAACATCACCATAAATATTCTAGCTGTTGGTGAAAGTTCATCTGATTTGCAGACAGTTAGCGCTGCTGCTCAAATCTCCGGTGGCTTGACAACCCGTTTGAACCCTGTTGAAATTGTGAGACAGTTGCGTTTAATTTCACAAAATGAAATTATTGCCACTACAGTATCTGTCAGGTTTTACCTACATCCAAATTTTGTCTTTGATGAGATAGACTTTGGAACTGTAAGTATTTTACAAATTAATGTTTTAAAAAAACTATTTCATAAGTGTAAATGTAATTGTAATTAATTATCTTGTTGCTGAATATAACATTTTCCTTCTTTTATTACTGGTGTTGACCCATCAACTACTCATTGCAGTCACCCACCCTTAAAAAAATATTAAATGGAAATAGATCCATTGTTTTGTAGTTTACAGCAAACTTTGATAAATTAGCATCTTGGCCCAGCATATTGCCATTGCATTTTTAGTACCTGATTACCTTCATTCTCTCTTCGATACCTACTCGCTTGGTCAAACAGAATTAGTCTCCAGAGGCACTGCTTGTAGATGGGGTAGGACTTTAGTTATTTGTTTTTGTAGCTGGTCCTGCAAATTTCACAAGTTTGGAAGACAGATTTTACAGACCTGAAGGATAACTGGTGGTTAATGGATAAGAACCTGTAATTTTCCAAATAAGGTAATTGCAGGTCCAAATTTGACACCAGGGCTAAAACTAAGAATAGCAAAATGTTATATCTTCTCAACATTCCTGTATAGTGTAAAAACATGGACATTAGACAAAAAAACAGAACAGAGAATTGAAGCCTTTGAAATGTGGATATATAGGAGAATAGGTAGAATTGGATGGAAAGAAAAGAAAACAAATGATGAAGTCTTAAAACAACTAAAAATGAAAAGAGAACTACTAAACACAATTCAAACAAGACAAATGCGATTTTTGGGCCATGTTAAAAGACACAACAGCCTACAAAAAAGTAATCTTGGAGGCTAAAATACAGGGTAAAAGAGGCAGAGGCAGACCAAGACTAACATGGATGAGTAACATCAAAAGATGGACAAATCATGATAACAACCTGCACCATCAAAGCAAGAGACAGAACAGAATGGTGCTCCATGATAGCCAACCTTCGTTGTAGAGATGGCGCTCAATGATGATGATTAGGTTCAAATTATGGTAAGGTAAAAAGCATTTTCTATTGTGGTTGTAGTAAAATGTCTGACCTCAACACCTTGTGGCATCTTATCTGCACATCCCAGAAAAGCCTCAATAATAGTTCTTTTTTACAAATTTTGTTGTTGATGTTGATTAACTGATTTTAAATAAATATAATATTTTAATTATAAATCTGCATTATATAACTTTGACAAATGGACACCCATACTATAATTTGGAGAAGGCCCACCTAAAATTGTTATAGATCCCAAGTTTATTAAACTTTTCAAGAATTTGAACTCTCTCAAGACTGGACATGTCAGATATTTGACTGCGCGTTCAGTTCATGGGAAGTGTGAGCATTGTTAATCTAAGGCATTTTCATGGATAAAGGAAACAAATAAGCAAAAAAAATATATATAGATGTTCCAAGACTAACAAATAACAAATAGGGGACCCAGAATGAAGACACAATGGCCTCAAAACTGGAAGAGAGAAAAACATAGTAATGGGTATCAGAAAGAACATCACTCTTGTCACTAAGGAAATTAACGATTTTCCAAGCTGAGTCAAAAAGCTGAGTAGCCTAGATAGCATGATTGTCATTCTTAATAAATATAAAATATGAAAAAAATTAGACATAAGTTCAGAAGGGCAAAAAATTAGACATAAGTTCAACCAGAAGAAGTTATGTCAGAAAACAGGAAGATATAATTAATCTATTGAAGATTTAAGCTACCAGCCAGAAACATTGGAAGGAGAGAGAGAGAGGAACATTAGAAAGACTGAGTAGAGTAAGATAGAGGGAAACAGAATATATCAATGTTATATTTTTATTTTATATTAAATAATATTCACATTAAACTTGATGAATTTAAGATAATAAGGTTTCAAATTTTCACTGAAATGCTGGCCACTTACAGAATATTTGTGTTATTTCTCTCTGCTGTAGAACCTAAGCAGATTAGAGAAAGAGGTTGGGAATGCACGAAAGGAGTCAGATATCTCATTCAGATTTAAACTGAAAGACCCCTGGAAAACTGTGCAACCATCATCTGTGCCTTTCCAAGTATGAATATTTGTTTCATTTAATTTGCTGCTCCTAGTTTTTATTGTTTGCTAATGTTTCTGTAGCTGTTGCCAGCTTGTTTTTGTAACAAACTTGTCCAGTGTTTCTAACATCAAATATAAACATTGTCACCTTATTATGAAATCACAACATTAACATTGTTATGTAACAGTCTCTTCATTAGACAAACAGTGTCTTTTCACTTGTGACTAGAATATTAACCATATTGTACTGTACATTTGATTGAGAATTATATTTCACCCATCACAGTGCTCAAATTTGTACTTTGCTATCAATGCCAATAAGTGATTGTCTTTTCAAGAAACTTCAGACCTTTAGACCTACTTCTCAGTATACATTTTAACAGTTCTGCTGATAACATAAATTTTCAATTCTTCTTCTACCATTCAGCTCCCTGTGGAGCATAGGTCTTCAACAAACACTTTCCAAACTGTTCTGTTTCTTGCCATTCTTGTAAGATCATTCCATGTCTTCCCCATCATCTTCATCTCTGCTTCCATCTATCTTCTCCAAGAATATCTTAGTCTTCCTCTTTGTCTCTGCCCTTGGGGGTTCCAAAAAAGGGTCTGTTGAGTAATACTCTCAGTTGGCCTCCACAGTGTGTGTCCTATCCAGCGCCACCATCTTCGCTGTGTCTATTTATTCACAGGTATTTAACTGGTACATTTCCATAATTCTATGTTAGTGATTTTGTCCTGCCACTTCCATCCTTTTATTCTGCGTAAGCATCCATTAACTCTTTCCGTATGATCCGCCGCATGTTGCGGCATTTCCATTTCGGTTGTGTACGTTCCGCCGCATGGTGCGCCATGCTAAATTTTATTAGCGTGAACGCCATCAAACCATATTCGTTTTACATGTCTTGTATCATCTGGATATTGGTGAAATCTAATACCTTGTTCAATTATCTAAACATTCATATATAATATGTTATATGTTAGATAAATATAAATATATAGATTGATTCTTAAAACTATGAACAATTTTGTCTCTAAAATTTCTTCCGTTGCGTCGATAAAAAGCTTCCGTATGGAAAGAGTTCATGAAGGTCTGTATCTTCACGATTGTCATTTTTATTGTTCTCCATGTTTCACAGCCATATAATAAGACTGACTTAACATTAGAAAATGTTCAATTTTCTGAATTTTTTGTTGCTGCTAATATAAAATTTATTCATAAATAAAGGTGTACTTCAATATTCCTAAAAAAAAAAACAGATTCAGATAACATATACACGTAAAGATGGTATGACCTGTCTACGAGTCTTGGCTCAATCTACTCAAACAACTAGAGACAGGAAAAAAATGGAAGAGGTATGAATGTGTGCAATATTTATACATCAGATATACATTAGGAATGGGTTTTTTTTTAACCCAGAACGCATTCCTGTAAACTTTCATTAAGAAAAATGCCCTGCATATAGATTGTGTATAATTGTACAAATAATAATTAAGATATACATGTCTGTTGCAAAGTTTAACCATTTTTTTAGGTCATATCAAACGATCCTTCTCCCTTAAAAAGCATATATCTGTTTATAAAAGTCTTTATTTTCTTGTGCATCCTTTTGTTGCCATAGATAACAAGACTGTCCTATACAACAAGACTGGATTGATATTTCAGATAGCAAGCTGTTAAACGTAACATAAATCATTGTAGTTATGTCAGTACACAAAAACACTAAAAAATTTGTGATTTAAAAAAAAAATTGTTTATACAAAAATTGTTGGTAAAAATTGCTGTAATAAATGCTAAAATTGTATTCCACAAAATTCTACAATGACATATTTATTTGAAAGATTTGGTAATCTGATAAAAATCCTCCAAATATTCTGGATAGATAAAAGAATAAGTATCTAAAGGGAATAGAAAATTAATCTAACTGGCTAGTCAAACTAATTAAGCAAAGAAAACTCACCAATTTTAACCATTTATAGCCATTGCTGTAAAATAGCTGTAATGGAGAATATAGTTCCTGAAAAACAAAAAAGGGGCAGTCCATGATAAGATAGAAAAAGATATTTCAAAAAGATATTTAATAAGAAGTTTTTATTTAATATTTTACACTGGCAACTCTCAAACAGAATAGCCAGGGAAAAAGACAAATTGAAATTTTGAAAAGTAGTATCTACCACTGGCAGGCAGGAATAATGAGTGATTAGAAAGAACTAACTAGAAACTGACTTTCAGTTTAGAATACAGATGGCAGTCCACTTGACATAACAATAAGTGGATAAAAATGGGGTAACTATGCCCATGTTGTTACTGTGGCCTTAACCATATGTTAGGGGAGAAAAGAAAAGAGCCACTGTCAACTGTCACGCGTGTCATAAGAAGTGATTAAGAAGATTTAGCATCTGCTGCCTGTCTTGAAGGTACCTTGTGAACAAAATTTATCAACATGTTTTGAAAATGCTGTGACAAGTTGTGGAGTAGAAATAGGGAATTCCCAACTACAATGAAACAAGTTCCATGGATAGAATAGAAAAGAGTTGGGTAATAACTTTCAAAGCAATAAGGAAATATGATGGTTGTTCTGATGGAAAGATTGTGTATGAGTCTCAACCAAGATACATGATCCTATTTCATCCTACAGTGTGCAGATTTTGTGGGCGTGTGTGGTCTACAGTATCAGGGTAGATGAGCCTAGAGTTACAGTTAGGGGATGAGAACCTAGTTCTATCTGTAGATTAGTTCTGATCTCAGAGTGAGAGTCTAGTTTTCTCAGTAGGGGATGATCTCAGATCCTAGGATGAGACTATAATTCTATCAATATGGGATGATCCCTAATCTCAGGACAAGTGAGATTGTAATCTTTATTCTGTGTGTAGGCAATGATCTCTACGTAGGACTCTAGTTCTTCTTCTGCAATCATGGTTCATTCAGACTAGGACTCCGGACTCTCTTATGAAGACAGCTGTTTGTTTCAGTTGTTCCATTGAGTTCCCTTCCAGGGAGGTAGGTGTGGGCCACATTGTCATCTTCAGGCCTGTGTACTGGGCAGAGTCCTTTAAGAACATGTTTTGTTGTCATGTTATCTATGGTACAGTGGCATAGGCTGGTAGTTCTTATTTTGAGTTTGGTGAACATAAGCTTTCTCATTCTGTTGGAGCCAATGTGTAGGCGAAATATGATGACCTGATTCCTCCTTGATAATTGGAGGTCCTCTCATATACTTTGGGTGTTTTTGTTTCCATTTTTCATAATATTGGCCTTTAATGATGGATTTGGCTTCATCGTAGCTGACCAGATGGTTCTCTTGAGTAATCTCCCCCCCCCCCCATTAGCTAGTTTGTCTACACACCCATTTCTTTGTATATAACATTGTGATGGTATCCACTGGATGACCACTATCTGGAAGTTATTGCACAATTGATCTAGGGTTGTTCTTAAGTCATCTAGCTCTCTGTTCCTGGGGGTTTTTAGAGCTGTTAGAACTGACAGTTCATCGGCCAGTATCAACAATTTTTTTGTGCACGTTATATTTGTATTGAATAGCTTGTTTTGCAGCATATTTGAGGGCTTCAGCTTCTGCTTTAAAGTTGTTTGATAATTTCCCAGTAGCTATTGACTTGCTAATCTCTTCCTGGCTATTCAGCCTCAAGAACACACCACCTCCTCCATTTCTAGTGGCGTTTGTAGCAGAGCCATTTATGTATATGTGAGATCAGGAGTCCTGTGGTTAGTTGACATCTATGTGTTTTTTTGCTATGTGCTTTCTCTCTGTCTGCTTGGGTGCCTTTTTTCATCTTCTTCTTCCACCTTTTTAGCTCCCAGTGGAGCATAGGTCTTCAACAAACACTTTCCAAGTCGTTCTGTTTTTTGCCATTCTTTTAAGATCATTCCATGTCTTCCCCATCATCTTCATCTCTGCTTCTATCTGTCTTCTCCAAGAATTCCTTGGTCTTCTTCTTTGTCTTTTCCACTGGGGATTCCAAAAAAGGGCCTGTTGTGTAATACTCTCAGTTGGCTTCCATAGTGTGTGTCCTATCCAGCGCCATCGTCTTCGCTGTATCTCTTTATCCACTGGTGTTTGACTGGTACATTTCCATAATTCTACGTTAGTGATTTTGTCCTGCCATTTCCATCCTTTTATCCTCGTAAACATCCATTAATGAAAGTCTGTATCTTCGTAATTGTCAATTTTGTTGTTCTCCATGTTTCACAGCCATATAATAGGACCGCCTTAACATTTGAGTTGAAAATTTTTATTTTTGTATTTAACCTAATTTCTTTGGATTTCCATATGTTTCCCAGTGCAATGAAAGCTCCTCTTGCTTTTGATATCCTTATTTTGGTATCATTTTCTGTTCCTCCCTCTTTATCTATATTACTGCCCAGATATATGTAAGATTGTACATCTAATAGAGGTAATTCTCCTAGTTTTATTTGGTTATTGCCAACTGTATTAATTCTCATAATGTTAGTCTTATCTCTATTAATCTTCAGTTCTATCTGTTGTGATCTCTCATCGCCTTTTTACATGATTCCTATAATGTCTTCCTTAAGTTTGGGTAGGACTCTAGTTCTATAAGTAGAGAATAATCTCTGGGTGTGACACTTGTTCTAACAGTAGAGCGTGATCTCTGAACTCAAGGTAAGACTCTAGTTCTATCAGTAGAGAATGATCTCTGGGTGTGAAACTTGTTCTAACAGTAGAGCGGGATCTCTGAACTCAAGGTATGACTCTAGTTCTATCAGTAGAGAATGATCTCTGGGTGTGACACTTTCAGGGGCGTATCCCTCAAAAATGGTAAGGGGGTAACAATCATAACAGTGATTTTTAAGTAAATTTTAATGTGGGGATGTCTAAAATAAAGTTTTAGGTAAGCCTATGTGCTAAATTTACGATTTTTATCGATTTCATGGGCGTATCCATCAAAAATGGTCGGGGGGTAAAATCCTAAAAGTGGTTTTTAATGTAACTTTTTGCAATGGGGATGTCTAAAATAAAGTTTGGGGTATGCCTAGAGTGAAAATTAATGATTTTTAACAGTTTCATGGGCGTATCGCTCAAAAATGGACAAGGGGGTAACAATCATAAAAGTGATTTTTAAGTACATTTTTGCTATGGGGATGTCTAAAATAAAGTTTTTTTGGACTTTGAATATAACTATCTGCTCGTTGTGTTTAACTAGTATGAGTATGGGAGTAGATTTGTAGGGTTTTGAGATCGACTTTTTGCTTATGAGCCTAAATTTGTGTGTACTGGTGCTAAAATTTTGCGATTTGGTCTAACATTTCGGACCTTGAATATAAATTCCTGGTCGTGGTGTCTAACTATTATGACTATGTGAGTAGATTTTTAGGATTTTAGGTCTATTTTTTTAATATGAGTCTACATTTTTTGTGTTCTGGGGATAAAATGTTTGCGATTTAGTCTAACTTTTTGGACTTTGGATATAACTATCTGTTCGATGTGTCTAACTTGTATGAGTATGGGAGTAGATTTGTAGAGTTTTAAGTTCGACTTTTTGAATATGAGCCTAAATGTGTGTTTTCTGGTGGTAAAATCTTAGTGATTTGGTCAAAATTTTTGGACCTTGAATATAACTTCCTGCTCGTTGTGTCTAGCTATTATGACTATGTGAGTAGCTTTTTGAAATTTTTAGGTCGACTTTTTTAATATGAGCCTAAATTTTTGTGTTCTGGGAGTAAAATGTTTGCGATTTGGCCTAACTTTTTGGACTTTGGATATAACTATCGGTTCGATGTGTCTAACTAGTATGAGTATGGGAGTAGATTTGTAGGGTTTTGAGATCGACTTTTTGCTTATGAGCCTAAATTTGTGTGTACTGGTGCTAAAATTATTTGCGATTTGGTCTAAAATTTTGGACCTTGAATATAAATTCATGGTCGTGGTGTCTAACTATTATGACTATGTGAGCAGATTTTTAGGATTTTAGGTCTACTTTTTGAATATGAGTCTACATTTTTGTGTTCTGGGGTAAAATGTTTGTGATTTGGCCTAACTTTTTGGACCTTGAATAAAACTTCCTGCTCATTGTGTCTAACTATTATAACTGTCATGGAACTCCTCTGGTATTACATCAGGGGTCAAAGCGCGTTCAAGTAAACCGCTACATGTATTATTTCCCCTACCATTGACCCGACAGGTGGATTGTATCAGGGACCGAATTGATTTAAAGTAACCCATGCGTCAGACTCGACAGCACTTCAAGTGGAAAATGAGGTCAGTTATCACGATAACAGTAATCCTCTTTTCTGATTAGTTAATCCAGAGGCCAGTCATTTCGTTGGTGGGTGTCAGATAGAAATCCTCTTCTCTGATTGGTTAACCTAGATGTTAGTCGAGGGTGGAATAGTTTCATCCAACTTTTATTTACCAGATTATATTTAAACTAGTCGCATGTGAGACTTAGTGTTATAAGCGCGATTGATTCACGGAAGCTTATTTTCATAGTACTGTTCAGTCTAGCGGCCTGTGTTGTGGGTATATTATTAAGCTTTAAGTTGAATATTTTTTCTGTTTTTCTCTTATCTCATGATGATGTGGTAGGTTATCAATAAAAGGATATTCAATTGTGTTAATGGTAAAGTGTATAAAGTACGTATGTTAAGCCTTGTTGAGTGTATTATTCCTTCGTTTTTCATGTGTTTATCTTATTGGTTGTTTAAAAGTAGATATTTAAAGTCTTGTTGTAATTGTTATTCAATGTTATTAATGTGTTACACTGGCGGGAAGGTAAAAATACGAATGAGGGCGGAACGCTAGGAGAGGGAAAGAGAGAGAGAGGAGGGAGGGTAGAATGGTAGGAGAGAAGTCTAGTAGGGACTAGAAGAGAGAGAGAGAGAGAGAGAGAGAGAGATCTGATTGGTTAACCTAGATGTTAGTCGAGGGTGGAATAGTTTCGTCCAACTTTTTTAGAGAGCGAGAGAGAGATAGACAGAAGTCTAGGAGAAAGAAGGCGAGATGCTAGGTATAAATGGCGAGAATAATCAAGTGTTACAATAGGAGGGACGCTAAAAATATGAGGGAGGGCGGAATGATGCGGGAGAGATAAAGGGAGAGGAGGGAGGGTGGACTGATAGGTTAGAAGTCTAAGAGAGGATAGGGGAGAAAGAGAGAGAGAGAGAAGGAAGGCGAGATGATAGGTATAAATGGAGAGAATGTGTAAGTGTTTCAATGGAGGGAAATCTAGACGGGAATAGGAGAGAGAGAGAGAGAGAGAGAGAGAAGAGAGAGAGAAATCTTGGGGAGCTAAGGAGAGTTAATGGTTTTAAATGGAGAGAATGAGTAAGTGTTACAATGGAGGGAAGCTCTATCTATGACGGAAGCTAAATATACGATGGAGGGCGCATGTTAGGAGAGAGAGGAGGGAAGCTGGCATGGTAGGAGAGACGTCTAGGCGTGAGAAGTCTAGTGAAGGGCAGGCGAGATAATGGGCTTACATGGGGAGAATGAGTAAGTATTACAATGGAGGGAAGTCTATGAAGGAAGCTAAAATAGGGTCACACCTTACGGTCATCAAGATAACAAAGTCACCTGGCCGCCTTATCAGCATTGATCTAGTATAATCTACTAACATCACTATCGATCAAGTACATCAGGAACTCCAAAGTCAGCACACACCAGACATAAACAGGTCACGTCCAGGGTCATCGACACTCGAGGTCATGGTTAACTCCCCCTGCCCCTCGTGTACATTAGGCGCAAAATGCGCCTACTATATATCTTTGTTAATTTACGGGCCAAATGCTAAACAGATCCTTCCTGCTATATACTATTCACAGACCTGTTTGATGACATCTTCTGCTCGGCCCACCCATGATTTGCCTCTTTTTAGCCTGTCACCCTTCTCTGTGTTGAGCACGTGGTGCAATGGATGCTCTGTAACTGTACTAATCTTCAGGTATGCTCGTGCTCTCCAGATCTTGATTCTGTCATCCATGGTTGGAAAGTCAAGAAGATACCCCATTGCTACACAGGGAGTGTCCCTCGTACATCCCAGGATAATACGCATGCCTTCATTTTGTATTTTCTCCAGCCTATCAATTTGAGTCGTACTGACAGTAAGAATTGCCAGGGCATATTCGATAGGTGCGAGGACTAATCCCTGGAACAGAAGAGTAAGTAGCCTCTGCTCGATGTTGGCAGCTGCCATGACCTTCAAGGCGGCTAATCCTGTGCGGGATTTTGTTATCACATGGTCGACGTGGTCCCGAAAACACAGGCTGCGATCAAATTTAACTCCAAGGTATGTCATCAAACTTGTCCCTGGTCACCTCATCAGCTCACATTCGTACTACCGGTGTGGTCGTATGAACGATATGATTGTTAAGGGAGAACCAAGAAACTGATGCTTTATTAGGATTAACCACGGCACCTGATACCCCACACCAGGAAGAAATGCGATCGATTTATTTTTATTTTTTAGTTGTTTTAAATGGAGGAAAGTGTCTTCTGGTGAACCTTTCCGTGTATTTTATCTCTCTCCTCATTAAGACTGGACCTTTCGTCTTCCTCTCTCTCTCTCTCTCTCTCTCTCCTCATTATAATCGTACTTTAACTTTTCATAACTGTCTTTCTTCTGTATTAGTGAGACTAAGCATCTCTCTCCTATTTCCTCATAGACTACTCTCCTTCCATACCACCCTCCATCCTCTCTCTTTCCACCCTCCCTCGAAATTTTAACTTCCCTAATAGACGTCCCTCCATTGTAACACTTACCTATTCTCAACATTTACGACCATCATCTTTCTCCCTCCCTCACCTATACTTCTCTCACCTCTCTCTTCTATTCCCTCATAGACTTCCCTACATTATAACACTTAGTCAGGCTCTCCATTTAAATCTACCAGCTCTCTTCCTCCTCGCCTATACGTCTCTCTCTCTCTCTCGCACCTCTCTCTCTCTCTCTTATTTCCTCATTGACTTCCCTCCAATGTAACACTTACTCATTCCCGCCATTTAATCCTATCATCTCTCCTACAATCTCGAAGACTTCTCTCTCTCTCTCTCTCTCGCTTTCTCTCCTCTCGCCGTCTCTCTCTCTCTCTCTCGCTTTCTCTCCTCTCGCCGTCTCTCTCTCTCTCTCTCGCTTTCTCTCATCTCGCCGTCTCTCTCTCTCTCTCTCTCGCTTTCTCTCCTCTCGCCGTCTCTCTCTCTCTCTCTCTCTCGCTTTCTCTCCTCTCGCCCTCTCTCTCTCTCTCTCTCTCTCTCTCTCTGACAAGTGAATTAATCAAGACAAATAAAATAAACAAATATGAGACTTTCTATGTAATTTGCACAATAAAGCCTTTATTAATACAGCAGCGAGAACAGGTATTTGATAAATGTACAGTAAAAGTTTAACCTCTCTGTCTCTCTCTCTCTCCTATCCACTCCGACACTTCTCTCCTACCATGTCACCCTCTCGCCTCGCTTTCCCTCTTTTGACCATACAAGATGGAACATGAGGGCTAATCAACCGATCGGGAAGTCACGTATGTGGAATAAATAGAAACTAGTTGATGGAATGCTCTCCACCATCCACTTACTATCGGGTCTGTTAAGGAGGGCAGTGTCCGCGGGATCGTGTTCGTTTAGAGAATCAACGAAGCTTGTCAAATCTCCAAGATTATTGATTAATTTGGGGAACTCGAGAACAGCCGAGTTATTGAGGGAAGAGTGGAAGAAACGTAGATCACCACTCTCTCTGTCTGAGAATAAGGTGGTGACCATAGTTAATTTTGAATCGGGTTTTCTGACTATCAAACACATCACTTAGAAGCGCAGACCAGTCTGTGATGAATGGACGATCAGGTGAGTGGAAGAATGTATGTGGAAACTGTCTTGTTGATAGTTGTGTAGGTGTTTATAGCTGACCAGTTTTGTTCATATACAGCACGCACATCACCGTGTAGTGTTGCTAAAGGGTCATCAGGCTTGAGTTTTTTACTGGGAGGTGATTGTCCTTCGTCTATCTTTCGTTTGTTCATTATAGAAGAGGTCGATGGGACCACCTGTGATGTTGTTTCAGGTGCTGATGATGACGACATTGGTATTTTAGCAGGTACCGAGGCTGAAGCTGGGAGTGTAGAAGGAGCCAATGATGAAGCTGGTGTTGTTGTAGAATGTTTAAGTCTCCTATGGCTGGCTAAAGAACTTCGACTTGTATACGTACGTTGACAAAGGGGACAAGCGTGGCGTATAAGGCGATGTGCGGCCCGTATATGCTGAAGCATAGCGTGGCGCCATTTAAACCTCTTTGGACACAACGGACACTCGTGATCATCAGAAGATACCTCATTATGAGAAACCATATGTAGAAAAATAAATAACCATTTATCAACAGTACTTTACATATCTAGTTTTATATACACCGATAACATTTAATAACAAGACTAAATATACCTACTTTATACACCCATTAAGAAAAAATTATGAAAAACGAAGGAATTCCACAATACTTAGCATACCTACATTAAACACATCAATAACAATGAATAACCTTTTATCGATAAGCCTTAACATACTTTAAGAGGAGACAAAATACTCAAACTTACAGCTTAAAATATAGTCTCAATCATCTACACGGAATATAACCTGTTATCGATAAGCTTTAACATACGTTAAGAGAAAACATTCCAACTTACGGCGTAAAATATAGTCTTAATCATCTACACTGAATATAACCTATTATCGATAAGCTTTGACATACTTTAAGAGAAAACAAAATACTCAAACTTACAACCTAAGATATAGTCTCAATCATCTACACTGAATATAACCTTTTATCGATAAGCCTTAACATACTTTAAGAGGAAACAAAATTCTCAAACTTACAGCCTAAAATATAGTCTCAAGCATCTACACTGAAAATAACCTATTATCGATAAGCGTTAACATACTTTAAGAGAAAACAATCCAACTTACTGTGTAAAATATACTCTCCGCTAGATTGAAGTGTAGTATGACCTTCCTTGAATCAACCAAACCTATAACACGAAATGCCGTCTAGTTTAAATATATCCTGGTAACAAATGAATAAATTAGACAATCAGCGAGTGACTACGCCAACATCGACTGATATCTGGATTAACCAATCAGAGAAGAGTATTAACATTGGATGCGGAGCAAAGTTATGACTGACAGCTGGATTAACCAATCAGAGAAGCGCGTTAGCCGAAGCGTAGGTAGTGGCTGTCGGCTCAGCGGTGGGGAAAAAAATGCGAGGTGGTGGGTTACTTGAACTCATTTTGACCCCTGAGGCAATTCCAGAACAGTTCTATGATCTCATTTTGACATCTGAAATCTTTAATACCAGTGTTTCCCACTTCAACGAACGACAGACATCATTAAAGGTGATTACTTCAGCTCTTATACTCTAAAATGTCAAATGTGTGTTTGAACGCACATAATTCCTTATATAAATAGTCTATACGAGCATCGACGCACATTTTTATTTCTTATATGAGAGTCTACATTTTTCCTTATATGAGAGCATACATTTGTTTTTCTCTTTATGAAAGTCTACCCGTCCAATCACTGAATATACACTACTAATTTTTGGTTGATTTTTCAGGTAAATTTGATACATGGGCGTATCAAATATTATGTTCGAGGTATACCAATAGGTTAAATTTCAATTTTTTATCGATTTCATGGGCGTAACCGCCAAAAATAGGCAAGGCGGGGGGGGGGGGGAAACAATCATAAAAGTGATTTTAAAGTAAATTTTTGCAATGGAGATGAGTAATATAAAGTTTGGGGTATGCCTAGAGGTTAAATTTACTATCTTTAACAGTTTCATGGGCGTAACCACCAAAAATGGGTAAGGAGGTAAACATTTTTAAAGTGGTTTTTAAGTAAATTTGTGCTACGGGGATGTCTAATATAACGTTTAGGGTATGCCTAGAGGTTAAATTTACTATCTTTAACAATTTCATGGGCGTAGCCACCAAAAATGGTCAATGGCGTAACAATCATAAAAGTTATTTTTAAGTACATTTTTGTCTTTTGGTGAGGTTATGTCCAGGGAAAAAAAAACCTACATATTTGGTAATACTTTCGTTTAGTAGAATTATAGCAGGGGACATAACTTTCATGCTTTGCAGTACTTTTCTTAGCAGAGTTGTGACAGGGGGTTTAACTTTCATGCTTTGTCGTACTTTTCTTATCAGAGTTGTGATGGGGTCTTGAACGTTAACTTTAGTCTTTGAATGTGGTGTTTTTAGTGTGTATGGGGTTTTCTAAGGTTGTAGCAATACTTTCAGTAATCGTTTAGACACAGTCCTAACTATCATCATGTGGAAATTTTTTTTTTAATAGTAAATTCTAATTATTTATTATGGTTTTCACGGCTGTGTTAAAGTCTTTGATTGATAAGTGAACATTTTGGTATTGCATCATAGGTTAAAATCTATTTTTAGAAATTATGAGATGTTCTTTGGGTCTAGATTTGTTAGGGTTTTGTGTCAAAATTTGTGAGTATGAGTCGAAATTTTATGGCTTGTTGTTACATTAGTTGTCTTTTGGAGTAAAATTTTGGCCTTTTAATATACCTTTGTGGTCTTTCGTGTATAACTATTTTTACTTTGGGCCTAAATTTTTATGGTTTTGAGTTAAACTTTTTGGTTATGAGACGAAATTTTGGGGTTAAGTGTTACATTAGATGTCTTTTGGAGTAACTTTTTGGACTTTGCATATAAATGTTTGAGCTTTGCGTCTAACTATTTTGAGTTTGGGTTGTCTTTTTAACAAACTTTTGGATTTGAATATAACATTTACGACTTTTATGTCGAACTAGTATCACTTTTGGACTAAATTTTTAGGGTTTTGAGTTCAACTTTTTGGTTATGAGACGACATTTTGGGGTTAAGTGTTACATTAGTTGTCTTTTGGAGTAACTTTTTGGACTTTGCATATAAATTGTTGGGCTTTGTGTCTAACTATTTTGAGTTTGGGTTGTCTTTTTGGGAAACTTTTGGACTTTGCATATAACATTTACGACTTTGTGGTGAACTAGTATCACTTTGGGACTAAATTTGTAGAGTTCGTGTTCAACTTTTTGCCTATGAGCCAAAATTTTGGGCGTTGGAACTAAGTTTTCTGACCTGAAATGATCACCTTTACTGTTGCCCGTCATTCAATCAAGTGATAAAGATATGGAACTCCAAAGTCTAAGAGCTGAAGTAATCACCTTTAATGATTTCTGTCGTTCGCTGAAGTGGGAAACACTGGTATTAAAGCCTTCAGATGTCAAAATGAGATCATAGAACTGTTCTGGAACTGCCTCAGGGGTCAAAACGAGTTCAAGTAACCCACCACCTCGCATTTTTTCCCCCACCGCTGAGTCGACAGCCACTACCTACGCTTCGGCTAACGCGCTTCTCTGATTGGTTAATCCAGCTGTCAGTCATAACTTTGCTCCGCATCCAATATTAATACTCTTCTTTGATTGGTTAATCCAGATATCAGTCGATGTTGGCGTAGTCACTCGCTGATTGTCTAATTTATTCATTTGTTACCAGGATATATTTAAACTAGACGGCATTTCGTGTTATAAGTTTGGTTGATTCAAGGAAGGTCATACTACACTTCAATCTAGCGGAGAGTATATTTTACACAGTAAGTTGGATTGTTTTCTCTTAAAGTATGTTAACGCTTATCGATAATAGGTTATATTCAGTGTAGATGCTTGAGACTATATTTTAGGCTGTAAGTTTGAGAATTTTGTTTCTTCTTAAAGTATGTTAAGGCTTATCGATAAAAGGTAATATTCAGTGTAGATGATTGAGACTATATTTTAGGTTGTAAGTTTGAGTATTTTGTTTTCTCTTAAAGTATGTTAAAGCTTATCGATAATAGATTATATTCCGTGTAGATGATTGAGACTATATTTTAAGCTTTAAGTTTGAGTATTTTGTTTCCTTTTAAAGTATGTTAAGGCTTATCGATAAAAGGTTATTCATTGTTATTGATGTGTTTAATGTAGGTATGCTAAGTATTGTTGAATTCCTTCGTTTTTCATAATTTTTTCTTAATGGATGTATAAAGTAGGTATATTTAGTCTTGTTATTAAATGTTATCGGTGTATATAAAACTAGATATGTAAAGTACTGTTGATAAATGGTTATTTATTTTTCTACATATGGTTTCTCATAATGAGGTATCTTCTGATGACCACGAGTGTCCGTTGTGTCCAAAGAGGTTTAAATGGCGCCACGCTATGCTTCAGCATATACGGGCCGCACATCGCCTTATACGCCACGCTTGTCCCCTTTGTCAACGTACGTATACGAGTCGAAGTTCTTTAGCCAGCCATAGGAGACTTAAACATTCTACAACAACACCAGCTTCATCAATAGCTCCTTCTACACTCCCAGCTTCAGCCTCGGTACCTGCTAAAATACCAATGTCGTCATCATCAGCACCTGAAACAACATCACAGGTGGTCCCATCGACCTCTTCTATAATGAACAAACGAAAGATAGACGAAGGACAATCACCTCCCAGTAAAAAACTCAAGCCTGATGACCCTTTAGCAACACTACACGGTGATGTGCGTGCTGTATATGAACAAAACTGGTCAGCTATAAACACCTACACAACTATCAACAAGACAGTTTCCACATACATTCTTCCACTCACCTGATCGTCCATTCATCACAGACTGGTCTGCGCTTCTAAGTGATGTGTTTGATAGTCAGAAAACCCGATTCAAAATTAACTATGGTCACCACCTTATTCTCAGACAGAGAGAGTGGTGATCTACGTTTCTTCCACTCTTCCCTCAATAACTCGGCTGTTCTCGAGTTCCCCCAATTAATCAATAATCTTGGAGATTTGACAAGCTTCGTTGATTCTCTAAACGAACACGATCCCGCGGACACTGCCCTCCTTAACAGACCCGATAGTAAGTGGATGGTGGAGAGCATTCCATCAACTAGTTTCTATTTATTCCACATACGTGACTTCCCGATCGGTTGATTAGCCCTCATGTTCCATCTTGTATGGTCAAAAGAGGGAAAGCGAGGCGAGAGGGTGACATGGTAGGAGAGAAGTGTCGAAGTGGATAGGAGAGAGAGAGAGAGAGACAGAGAGGTTAAACTTTTACTGTACATTTATCAAATACCTGTTCTCGCTGCTGTATTAATAAAGGCATTGTGCAAATTACATAGAAAGTCTCATATTTGTTTATTTTATTTGTCTTGATTAATTCACTTGTCAGAGAGAGAGAGAGAGAGAGAGAGAGAGAGAGACGGCGAGAGAAGAGAAAGCGAGAGAGAGAGAGAGAGAGAGAGAGAAGTCTTCGAGATTGTAGGAGAGATGATAGGATTAAATGGCGGGAATGAGTAAGTGTTACATTGGAGGGAAGTCAATGAGGAAATAAGAGAGAGAGAGAGCGAGAGAGAGAGAGAGAGAGGTGCGATAGAGAGAGAGAGAGAGACGTATAGGCGAGGAGGAAGAGAGCTGGTAGATTTAAATGGAGAGCCTGACTAAGTGTTATAATGTAGGGAAGTCTATGAAGGAATAGGAGAGAGAGAGAGAGTGGTGAGAGAGAGAGAGCGAAAGGTGAGAGAAGTATAGGTGAGGGAGGAAGAGAGATGATGGTCGTAAATGTTGAGAATGCGTGTTACAATGGAGGGAAGTTAAAATTTCGAGGGAGGGTGGAAAGAGAGAGGATGGAGGGTGGTATGGAAGGAGAGTAGTCTATGAGGAAATAGGAGAGAGATGCTTAGTCTCACTAATACGGAAGAAAGACAGTTATGAAAAGTTAAAGTACGATTATACTGAGGAGAGAGAGAGAGAGAGAGAGAGAGAGAGAGAGAGAGAGAGATAGAGAGAGAGAGGAAGACGGAAGGTCCAGTCTTAATGAGGAGAGAGATAAAATACACGGAAAGGTTCACCAGAAGACGCTTTCCTCCATTTAAAACAACTAAAAAATAAAAATAAAAAGCACATGACGTCAGCAGATAACATATTCACATAAAAAATGAGGTCATCACAAATGCATCAAGAACTCCAAAGTCAGTACACACCAGACATAAACAGGTGACTTCCGGGGTCACCGGGACTAGCGGTCAACATCCCGACACAAGTGGTCCGTTTTTATGCATGTATACTTTTATATAAGGAAAAACGCACCTGCGTGTAGACTACTTATATAAGGAATAATCTGCGTTTGAACGAAGTTTTACCCGTCCAATCACTGGATATACACTACTTGCATCCTCCAGATCTATAGCAGCAGCACATGTCTCCTCTCGTCTGTGAAAGTTTTCGAAGACGTCATAGGCAAATACTGCCGCATTGAGCCATGTCTCTTTGTTATATCTATAACCTCCAAGTGTGGTTGGGAATACACGTTTCTGTTCAAGGTGACAGGTGAGGACACGGGCAACTATTTTCTCCAGCAGCTTGCCCGCAGTGTTCTGCATTATGATTCTGTAGGCACTGATCTGAGAATGGTCCTTGTTTGGCTTCGGTAGCGGTAGTAAGTAGCTGTGTAGCCACTCCTCCTTAATCTGGCCACTCCGAATACTGGCATTAAACTCGTTGGCCAGTTTTGTTGTCAAGTCGTCGTCAGCTAAATTGCCTATGTCATCGTACCGAACACCATCTGGACCAGGAGCAGTGTTGTGTGACCTTTTAAGTGTCGTGCAAATGGTATCGGTTGTGATTGTGAGATCTTCTTCCAGCACTACATCCTTACACAATTTTGACAGCGATCCCCGTATCCTCATTCTTACAGCCTCATTTCTTTGGTCCGTCTGCTCAATGTAGCGGGCAAGCAGTGCCTTCCCTTTGCTCTCATCAGATTTGTGCCATATCCGGCCTGTGCTCTGAAAGTCTGGTATGCCTCTGTGTCATGGTGCGCCATTCATGCACTGATGAAGGCGCCAGAATGTGGCGAGCGATTTTTCTGAGCACACTTTTTATAGAAGTCATCCCATTTGGCATCATTAGCCTGCTTAGCGCATAGTTTAAAGTGCATCATTTTTTGGTCGACCTCTACTTTCAGACGCTTCAAGAGCTCAGTTTGTGTTCTTCCATTCCTTCTAGCTTTCTGCCATGTCTTGACCGTTTGTCTCTTGCTCCGCCAAGCTGCCTCGACATCTACGTTCCACCAAGGTGGCTGCGTCCATCGCTCCTGCCTCCTACGAGGGGCACTCTGTTTCCTATGTCTGATTTTGCTAAAGACGTCCTGGTCTGTTTTCTCGTAGTTGAATGTGTGGAGCTTTCTTTTCTGGCTTTTATTTCTGCTTTTCTCAATTAGGAGGACACATGGATAGTGATAACTTCTGTGGAACCCCAATGCATTCCACCTGCAAACCGGTGCGAAGATGGAAGACACCAATGCCAGGTCTATGACACTATCAGAGTCCCCTGTTCGAATGGTCATTCTTGTTGCCCTACCATCATTCAAGCACACTAAATCGGCCGATACCAGTGCGTTCTCTAGGTCTTCTCCCTGCTTGTTGGTTATGATGTTACCCCACTGGTTTCCTCTAGCATTAAAGTCTCCGCAGAAAATTACATTCTCTTCATCAAACTCGAAGAGATTCTGCCATTGCTGTGTGTTCACCTTCCCATTACAGGCATGCACATTAACAATCACGAAATGAACTGGGGTCTGCACCCTAACCGCATGTACCTGCAATTCTGCATTGTTCCACACAGACATATCAACCTCAGCTGCCACCATATTGTTGCGCACAAGGATGGCCTGCCCAAGGTGTCGTCTATTGTAAAAACAATGAAAGCCAGGAGTACTTACTCTCCTGTCACCAAGAAGAGTTTCTTGCAAAACCATTATTTCGGCGCCGCACAATAGCCTATCAAGAATGGGCCGTCGTTGATTTATGGACCCACAATTCCAATAAGTAACGCTCATATACTTTAGGCCTAGCCTCTCACACTTCGACAGTTTAATGCCACCTCTCTTGCCC
Source organism: Megaustenia siamemsis (assembly GCA_032433765.1). Taxonomy (NCBI): domain Eukaryota; kingdom Metazoa; phylum Mollusca; class Gastropoda; order Stylommatophora; family Ariophantidae; genus Megaustenia; species Megaustenia siamemsis. The sequence goes on along the minus strand of JAVIAB010000050.1, from coordinate 55,498,221 downwards.
CGTCGTGTTTTCCTTTTTCAATGATGTCGTTTGGGCTGCATCTGAAAACTTACACTTACCGTCGTCATAATGAACGTCGCTGAACGTTGATGCTTTGGATGGTCCAGACTCACGTGCACTTACTCAATAGCACGGCCCAGAACCTGTTTCCACGTTATAAACTGGCCAACTCCATTAAATATCTCTACAGCACGCGGATACACTGTGAGCTTTCGACAAATTAAATGAATTACGACAAATGAATTTCGACAAATTAAATGAATTACGACAGATGAATTTAGACAAATTAAATTAATTACGACAAATGAATTTCGACAAATTAAATGAATTATATATATATATATATATATATATATATATATATATATATATATATATATATATATATATATATATATATAGTATAGACTATGTCCCTCCTTTGAAAATTCTTGAAACGAAGTTGAGAGGGGGATAAAACTGAACTGGATAAAACAGAACTATCTCCATATTCCATGTCCAGGCAGAGTAGAGAAGTGAAAAAAGTGAGGAAGAAAGCATCAATGTTCAAACTTGGCACATTAAAGCAAACACATTGAAAGAAGGGCAAATTAGAACAACAGCCCTCATAAATAAAGAACTAAATAGTCTACATGTCGATATTGCTGCCCTACAAGAAACAAGACTCTCAGACTGGTTCTGTAAAGGAAGAAAATTATACTTTTTTGTGGCAAGGTCTAAGCCCTGAAAAGCCACATCTACATGGAGTAGATTTCGCTGTACATAACAAACATATAGCCGAAGACTAAGATGGCTGGGGCACGTCCAGCGAATGGAAGAAAACACATCCCCAAGCAAATACTATATGGTGAACTAATACACAGAAAAAGACAAATCAGCAGACCTAAACTACGATATAGAGATATCTGTAAATCATCTCTGAATGACTTCTCCATGTGTGAAAATGACTGGGAACATCTGGCAAGTGATCACACATCATGGAGAGCATGTACAAGGACTGGTATAACATCCAGGGTTGCCAGATATATTTTTGGATTTTAGGCCAAAAAGTGTTGAAAAAAAGCCAAATTAGGCCAAATAGTCAATTAAAAAGCCAAAAAAAAGGCCAAACATTTCTGCTATACTCACATCACATGAAACTCTCCAGATCAAGATTATTAACGTCATCCGCATCAGAGCTACCTGATTCTACAGCATACAAATTCTCTGATGTAAATTCTTTGAGCATTTTTGCTGATGGGATGAAGTCTTTACAACATTTGTTTGAAAGCAACAGTTCTGCTCTAATCCTGACAATAGAGTCAAGCAAATGCAGTTGCATCTTATTCCTTGCTTTTGTCTTCACTGACGTTACAATGGAGAAAATTCTTTCAACTATGGCATTGCTGCTTGGGGTGATCAGACAAGTTAGGGCAAAGTTGGCTAACTCTTTGAATGACTGATGCTGATGTATGCCAATCCAAAACTGTTCACTGTCAGTAGGAAGTCCATCTTTCTTAAACATGGTATCTTCTTTCCAATCAATCAATATAATTTTTCTGTATTGTTCTTCAATAGTGCTGATGTTACTTCCTGCTAGGTGTAAGAAGGGTAAGTCTGAAAACGTTGCTCTCGAAGCTTGATTTAAAATAATCCGTGGACTCAGCTTTGATAGATTTTGAAATATATTACTCGCCGAAGGAAGTCTACATGTTATTTGATTGAGAGCTTCCTCTAGCATACACATACATCTTTCTTTGACATTTTTAATTTCGTGATGAGCGTCAGTGTTGTTGTTCTTTTGTAGGAACGTATTACATTCTGTTAAAAATTTGATACCAAAATCAACTTGATTTATATCCTTTCTTTGTCCATTTGTATCATACAATCTGTTCTGAAGACTTGCCTTTTGTAAAAATAATTCTTGACACAGTTCATGAGGATCAGCTTTAGTTTGTTGAAAAAGGCCATTGAGTCTTTCAAATTCCTGCACAACGGGTGTTGCGAAAACAAAGAACAAGTAATTGTTATAATCTAACATCATGTCCTTTAACAATCGTGCTTTGTATTTTTTGTCAAACTTTGACTGGGCTAATTCAGTACTCATGAAATAAGCCTTTAGCTCTTCCCAATTCATCAGAATATTAAACATAACTTTTCCTCGCACAAGCCATCGAGTAGCTGATGGTTTCTCAAAAGGCAGTGGAGCAGTTCTGGTTGACTCATAATCTGTAGGTGTATTCATCACTGTAAATAATTCTTTGTAGGCTTCTCGTCTTAGGCTACTGTGGGAAAACCATTGCGGTATTTCTGATAGTAAAAATCCTATATTTGACGGTAGCTTAGCTACTGCATAATAAATGCAAAGTGCCAAAGAATGACAAATACATTTCAGCTGTACACATGAAGGAGATACATTTCTTAATCTAGACCACACTGAGTTGTTACAGCCAACCATGTTTGACGCTCCATCTGATGCAAATCCAATGCAATTTGTGAGACTCTGGCCACATTTTTTTATTTCACCATCAATCAAATTAAATATGTTTTCTCCTGTTGCTTCTTGCACGGGAATTAGCCCAAGATACCCTGTTAGAATTTCCTGTTTTCTTTCACTGAAAAACCGAATTAAGATACACAAGTATTTTTGTGTGGAGACATCTGTAGATTCATCTAAAATGATGGCGTATTTCTTGTCCTGAAAGTCATGGATGAGATCCGTTTTTAGTGCTGGCGATATTATATTTTTTATTAAGCATGAACATTTAGTTCTGTGCAATTTGATGTTTCCTAATGTACTGCCCTGGCCATGTGCTGTCATAATTTCACTCAGATGGTCAATTGTGCGAATTGCACAGTGGCAGGTCATGCTTACAGCAATTTGGAGCTCTGCTGTTTTAACTTTATCGTTATTTTGTCTAGGACTTTGAGTGACACTAAGTTGTGTCTGACTATTTGATGGAACTCTCATCATGTGCTTAGATGATTTCTCATGATTTGAGATGTTTCCTCTTTTTGGTACAATCGTACACCGGCAGAGTTTACAATATGCTGCCTCTGATCCATCAGAAGCTTTCATGAGCCATGGGTATGTTTCTTCCCAAATACTATTGTACTTACGATTGCTATCATAAGATGCTTTCCATTTCTTTGATGAAGAAGCCATGAGTAACACAAGTAATATCTTTATCAAACACAGCGTAGACTAATGTAAATAATTAGTCGACTTGTTAAGCGCACGTCCTAGGCACACTCCTGTACGACGACTCACGACTCACGACTAGTCACGACACGTTCGTTTTGTTTCAATTTTGAAAATGAACTATTTTGAAGAATATTCCTAGAATGAAACATTAAGAATTAAGACCTATGGATTCTGAAAGTGAAAGTAATTTGCAAAAGTGCGCCAAATTCTTATTAAAGTAAGATGATTTGATGCATTTTTGGAGCAAAATAATTATATTTTTAAAGAACTTTTACTGAAATTGTGGTTTATACTTTTTTTTACTACTGGTTTAGAAAAAAAAGTCAGGAATAAGCCAAAAAACCCAAAAAAGCCAAAGAATTTCTTTAGGCCAAACAAAAACCAAAAAAGCCAGATTTGTGGAATTTGGCCTAAAAAAAGCCAAATTGGCAACCCTGATAACATCATTTGAGACTGTGCTAAGGCAAAACTTGGAAGAAAAAAGACTCATGAAAAAGGATGAATACCCTGTGGATCAGTGGGCCTGACTTATTCATTCTGTGGCCGTGTTTGTTTGTCAAACATTGATAGAATTAGCCACAAGAGAAGCTGTTTGAAAAAAACAAATCCTAAAAAAAATACACAATAGACTCCACCAGACTATCTGACAAGACGAAAATGGCCATACAAATTATATAATATTATATATATATATATATATATATATATATTCTATTATTCTATGACATGTAAATACAGTTGAAAAATTTAAAATCCACAAACTTTAAAGTAACACAAAAATTTGCACTGCATTTTTTTTTTAAAAAGTCCACTGATTTGCAGATTGTTTTTTTTTTCGTAACTAGATATTTCAGCGATAACTGTTTTAAAACAGTGAACTGTTAGGACACTTCTTTGTTTTGTGAAATATACACAAACATTTTGTTTGTAACGTCTGCCTTCTCACCCAATTTGTTTAAATTGCAGAACATCAGTGTGTCTGTTCTTGGAGTGACAACTATGAAAGCCACAGCCAAAATGGCTGAAGCTAAAAAAGTAAAGGAGGCACAACATTTCATGTAAGAATACATAGCTTTACGGTATTATTAAACAGTGATATTATGCTGTAGTAGAGTCTAAAACTTATTTTATTAGTTCTAAAGTTTATTTCATTTTCAATTTTTTTGGCTCAAGATATTACAGGACTCTATATTCTTTGTGTCTTGTTTATGTAAATAGAACCATCATTATATACTTAGCCTGTATTCATAACTGCACCTATCAATTTCCTTTACCTTATAACATAGGAAAATCTCAACTCAGTTCACATATTCTTTAGAATTCACAATGGGCTTTGAAGCATTTCTAGGAAGCTGGTTAATGCCATTTTAATGATGTTAGGAAATTTTCATTTTTTGTTTTGTTTTTAATTCTTACTAGTGCAGTTGTGTATACTTCTTCATCCTACTCATGATGTATTTTCAAATGTTAAAGGTTATATAAACAAAACAAACATCAAAACACTGAATCTGTGTTTTATCACCTGTCTCGATAGAACTAACTACTTGGTCTTCATACTCAGACTAAATGTTATTATATCTTGTAACATACCTGTTTTCTATCTGAAGGCTTGCTTTATGATTCTCTTGTTATCTTTTCTCATCATTTGTTCAACTTCTATTCTTGATTACAGATGAGACTGATGTCTGTACAACCATTTCTCTTATTTCTGCACTCATCTCGAATTCATTCCATTGTGTGCAAAGTATTCTCTTGAGACTTATGTTTTCAATTTATTCTCTGTTCCATATTTTTTTTGTTTTCAAGCTCCACTGTGTATAATACATTTGACTTGGGATTTTTTACTTCCATATTTTCTCAAGGTTTTTAAAATTAGTTATTTCTTTGGCTCATGAAACATACCTTGATCAATTCAAGCGCTCACAGTGAAATTATTGCATTTTCATAGAAGCAAAGAAGTATGTCCATTGTCTTCATCATTGTTTGCACATGCAACTAAAATATCTTTAGATTAATTCAGTGATATTCATGTGATGACAAATAAAAAAAAAAGATGAAAAATTAAATGTAGAAATATTAATAAATAGTCATTGATCTAATAAACCATATTAAGATGTTCTTTCTCTCCAGGAAAAATGTGAAGCGAATGGTCCACCGTGGAGCTGTTTCAGCTGAACAGATGGAGGAGAGGCTTGCATTCCGCCATGTGGTAAAAAGATGGGACAACAAGTTGAGTGCACCCGATGCTGCATTATTAAGTGTAAATAATTTTTATATTCAACCTTGATTATTACAGTTGTAAAATATCAGATAAAGTTAAGTGTCAGCTCTACACCCTTGAACATCAAGTCCTCCTTGGTTCATAAGTAAAATGGGTCTTGCCATAAAAGATCAAGGTTTTTCACACCCTCCTGTTCCTGTTGTTGTCTATTTACTTTGCCACATTTTCTTCTAATCCAAGTGCTGGACTGTACAGTAGGCTACCTTATTTCTTTGTTGTCCTTTTTTTAAATTATTACTTTTTTGGTATCTTTTCTCATCCTGTCCTTTTTCCTACAATATTGTATAGTATTGTTTCTTGTCCTGTCCTTTTTTTCAACTAGATTGACTAAAATCTTTTTCCATCATGTTTTTCTCTTTTTTTTTTTTTTTGTCTTTACATTTGTATTTTGTAAATGTGTGTATCTGTATGCAAATTTATAAATATTTGTGTTTGAATGTTTGCAATATCCAGATTTACAAAAACCAACTTTCTTTCCTGATTACCTAAAGCATGATGTTTATGTGAATTTTATTGTGCATGATTGGTGTTGGTACTTTGGTCTAATCATATGCTGCTTTTTATTTCTTTGTACACATTTAGAGTCAGCAACTGGTTACAATTTGAGTTTGCCTACTTTCAAGGCAACTTTTGTTGCCTCCCTCACCTCTTAGTAAGTTCATCCCAGTTATTTAAATTCCAGTCAAGAAACTCCTCATGTCAAGAAACTCCTCATGTCAAGAAACTTCTCATGTCAAGAAATTCCTCATGTCAATAAATTTCTCAAGTCAAGAAACTCCTCATGTCAATAAATTTCTCAAGTCAAAAAACTCCTCATGTCAAGAAACTCCTCATGTCAAGAAACCCCTTAATGTTCAAAACCTCCTAATGTTCAAAACCTTCTCAAGTCAAGAAACTCCTCATGTCAAGAAACTTCTCATGTCAAGAAATTCCTCATGTCAATAAATTTCTCAAGTCAAGAAACTCCTCATGTTCAAAACCTCCTCAATTCAGGAAACTCATCATGTCAAGAAACCCCTAATGTTCAAAACCTCTTCAACTCAAGAAACTCCTCATGTTCAGAACCTCTTCAACTCAGTTCAGAACCTCTTTAACTCAAGAAACTCCTCATGTTCAGAACCTCTTCAACTTAGTTCAGAACCTCCTCAACTCAAGAAACTCCTCATGTTCAGAACCTCTTCAACTCAGTTCAGAACCTCCTCAACTCAAGAAACTCCTCATGTTATGAACCTCCTCAGCTCAAGAAACTCCTCATGTTCAGAACCTCCTCAACTCAAGAAACTCCTCATGTTCAGAACTTCTTCAACTCAAGAAACTCCTCATGTTATGAACCTCTTCAACTCAGTTCAGAACCTCCTCAACTCAAGAAACTCCTCATGTTATGAACCTCCTCAGCTCAAGAAACTCCTCATGTTCAGAAACACCTCAACTCAAGAAACTCCTCATGTTAAGAACCTCCTCAACTCAAGAAACTCCTTATGTTCAGAACCTTCTCATGTTCAGAACATCTTCAAGTGATAAAAACTCTTCATGTCCAGAATCTCCTCAAGTCAAGAAACTCTTCATGTTCAGAACATCTTCAAGTCAAGACCTCCTTATGTTCAGAACCTTCTCATGTTCAGAACCTCTTCAGGTCAAGAAACTCCTCATGTTCAGAACCTCCTCATATCAAGGTTATAGATATCTCTACATCATGGGGATCTCCCTTTGCTTATTTTGTCTGAGGTAGCATCTCAAAATATAATGTCACAGGATGTCTGTCTTGCATTTAAGGCTGATGCCCCAGACACATAATTAGAAGAGTGTATAGAGTGGCAGGATTTTTTTTTCTTTTGAGCGTTTGCCAGCTTTCACTTCTGGCAAAGTCCATAGAGACTAGGAACTGAAATTTGCATGTTAACCCATTTTTCCCTGGCAGCCATGTGCACAGGGGTCCTGCCATCGGAGAGGCAGATAAACGGAGGTACCCACTTTTTTTCCATCAATGAGTGATTGATGTTTCAAACCAGGCCTTGCTGCTGAGACCAGGGGTGGTTGCCGCAGAGAGAAATAACAAATAAAAATCCCAACTGGTGCAGCTGGGATTTGAACTCACAACCTCTGTGTCTCAAGACTGGCATCTTGCCTCAAGACCAACCAGTCCCCAATGGCAGGAGTAAATTTACGCATGTTTTGTTGAATTTGGAAAAATCTTAAATAGCATGCACAGAAACAGTTTGTGGAAAATACAGCGAACTTATAGGATTCCTAACAAAATAGTAATAATCATAAACAACATAATCATAATCATAAATTCAGTATTAAACATTGTGACCAGTCATTCAAAGTAAATTGATAATCTTATAAGGCAGTCTCCTGTCATCAGTAATTTTTTTTACTGTAAAATAGAATGCATAATGAGACAGACTACAGATGTTTCGAGAAGAATACAATAACAATGGTTTCAGCACTGGAAGACTTGGAATATATTGATCTCTCTCTTTCAGGTGTTCATCCAATGACTACTAAAGAAATGAATAACCCTCTTTATCATCAGTCTTTAAAAGGACATTAAGTGGGCGTAACATTGTGTTGTGGTTTGCAGTAGATCTTATATTTAGTCCTTTCACCCAAACACATCTGACTTCAGCTTTTGAGTACTTGGTTGCCTTCCCTCTTAATCCCTCACCATTTGGTCAGACAAGACTGGTTAGTCTGTTTCTAGGACACCACATTGAGGTGGAGTAGTATCTTAATTATTGTGGTTCACCGATCCTCATGTAAGCCATCAGCTATGAGTTTCTGACATATTTCAGTTCCATTGTTAATGTGCGCCTTTGCATGCAGAACATGCTGATAATATTACATTATTTACCCACACCTACCAATACTTCCAAGAGAAAACTGACAGATTGCATAAGTACAAATTTGGGTTCAATAAGGCAAAAAAAAAGACTGAATTATTTGCTTTAAATTAAAAAAAACCCAACAGTTAAAATAAAAAGCCAGAATCTTGCAGCAGTGAACACATTCACATGCTTGGGAGGTTTTGTAACAACAGATAAAGGGAGCCATCAAAGTTATTTTTAAAAAGAATAAATCAAGATCAAAATAGAATTTGTTCATATAAACGTCTTAAGATCTGCCAAGTAGAAAACAGAATATAAACTAATGATATATGAAAGTTGTGTACTGTCAGTACTTCTATGTGCATCAGAAAGATTGAGAACAACAGAGAAGGAACATCAAGACTGACTTTATTTCACATTAACTGCATGAAAGAGATTCTTAGAATTTGTTTGCCCAATAAGAATGAGCATCCAAGAACTGCTCAACCAGTGCCAAAGAGAGGAGATAAACACAGTCACAACAGGCAGGTGATGAAGCTGGATAGATCATGTTCTCAGAATAAATCAAGATAACAGTCACAAGAGCTGCCATGCGTGGAACAATCTGGCAGAGGACAGTGGAATCAGAAAAGAATAGGCAAAGGCCAGATATAAGTAAACTTTACGATAGACAGCCAGAGACCATATGAATTGGAGGAACTTCTTTGTGATCTTTGGGTAAGATATCAATCTCAGGGTAAGAAAGTTCTGTGTTCAAATCCTGCCACAGGCGATTGCAAATATTCTTTTTCAAATCTGTGATTTTTATCACACTCTGAACACGTTAAAGAATCCTTGGAAGTTAAAAGTAAAACAGAGTAGGCCAAATACGGTTGCTGCCTGGACAAGAATTGTTATGAGATAAAGACCCAATTCTACCCCTTCTTTTTTTGAAAACTTCGCAGGTGTTACATTTAAACTGTTTGTGAGCTGAAATCATCTTTATTATACTGTTGTTAGTATTTGACAGAGGTAGCTATTACAGAGGTCGTCAGCACATTGAGAAAGTTGCCGGGGAAGGGGTGTACTATGAGCTTATCTGATGTAAATTAAAGATGAGCTGTGGGCAAAACTGTTGCTGCTTTTCAAGATGACACAAGTCATACCAACCACTTATTGCTTTGTGAGATTGCACCAAGAAAAGAGGAAGAGAAATATATTTGATAAAATAAAAGAGAGCAGAGACAGAGAAATTAATCTTAAATAGATAACACAATGATAAATACTAGATGATGAAAACTGTTAGATCCTACTAATGTTAGAGAACAAAATTTATGATGAACACGATATAATACAAACGCTGATTATTTAACAAAAATGTTGATGAATATAATCATAGCATTATGGTGTCAGACATGAGAATGGAGATAGAAGCAGAAATATCAGTGATTATATGGTTGGTCACGCAAAACATGAATGACGCAGTCTTGGTCATGGACTCACAAAGCATGCTACAGAAGATTAACAAACAGTCTATGCATCAGAGGTGGATGCAGCTCTTGAATGGCTCTACAGTGAGTACGTTAACCTGGGTGTGCTGTCCGGGGCAAGCTGGTGTGCATAGCAATGAAATAGCCGATAAGCTCGCTGGCAACTCTGGCACTGAGTGTGACTTGACTATGGGCAAAAAGGGCATCGCCAAGTTTGTTCTTCATTCCTTAAAGGAAGAAGAGGAGTATGGGTGGGACAGTGATGTAAATATTGGCAGACTGATGAGTCTAAAAGTAGAAACGGGCTCTGGTTGATCCAGAGTGCTTAGTGGGAAAAGCAGATGTATCTACATTCAATTCCTTACATGAACAATCATTCTCCAAACGCTTAAATAAATGCTGAGACGGGCAGTGGATCAGGTTTGGGGATGCCCCAACTGCAATAAAAATGTTTTAATAAACAGAACAGAATAGAATAGAATAGAATAGTTGACTAATGTGATTTAACAAATATGCGACTAATGGTATTTAATGAATGTTCAGTTTTTAAATAGTAACATGGGCATTTGAACAATTCTGTCTCCAGATAATTGAAAAGGTATGTTTTTTCTGTTTATGTTTCATTGGATGTCACAAAATATGACAACAGTTTGTGTGCCATTTTCTGTTTCAGAAAAATCGTGATGACGCAGTTTATAGTACCATACAGGAGTCTCTTGCACTTCCTGCAAATAAGTTTCATTCAGTGTCAGAGAAAGTGGAATTATTTAAAGAAAGAAAACTAAGTAAAGAAGCTACCGATCATTATAATGCATATGAAGATGATTTCTAGAATGTAATTTTTCCAACTACAAGCACAGCACTAATCAACTAAAACTGAGGGAATGGTTTAGAACAACATTTGGAGTTCAACAAAGCTGTTTAGTCTCTCCTACCTTATTCAACATCTCCTTGGAAAGATCATAATAGATACTTTAGTGACTATGTAAATAACGTCAGTATTGGTGGTAAAACTATTAATAACCTGTGGTTCGTCAATGACATCAATGGTTTAGGCGAAACAGAACAAGAACTATCTGACCCGGTACAACAGATAGATAAAATAAATGGTACGTATGAAGATCAATGATAAAAAAAACAAAACTGAAGGCTAATAAACCTGGAGGAATTGTTGCAAAAATCAAGATAAAAAAGACAAGAATTATAAAGTAGTCAAATTTAAATACTTGGGTGATACTTCAGTGATGAAGGCTTGAAACCTGAAATATAAGCTAGAATAATACACACTTCAGCAGCCCTTGCAAGGCTAAAGCCTATTTGAAAAGATGAGACCATCACTCTTGGTTATAAAAATCAGGCTGATGCACACCCCTGGTTATATGTCGTATGCATGTGCAGCTTTATATTTCTAGTAAAATCCCCAGTAACTGAATTTAGTGTGATATCCCTTTTTAAAATATTTTTTCATACTGGCAGCCATGTGCTCGGGTGCCCTTTGTTTTACTGGTAGATGTATATCAGACTCAATAACTCAGTGTTCTCAGACACAATAACTCAGTGTTCTCAGACACAATAACTCAATGTTCTCAGACTCAATAACTCAGTGTTCTCAGACTCAATAACTAAGTGTTCTCAGACTCAATAACCCAGTGTTCTCAGACTCAATAACTCAATGTTCTCAGACTCAATAACTAAGTGTTCTCAGACTCAATAACTAAGTGTTCTCAGACTCAATAACCCAGTGTTCTCAGACTCAATAACTCAGTATTCTCAGACACAATAACTCAGTGTTCTCAGACTCAATAACTCAGTGTTCTCAGATACAATAACTCAATATTCTCAGACTGAATAACTCAATGTTCTCAGACTCAATAACGCAATGTTCTCAGACTGAATAACTCAATATTCTCAGACTCAATATCTCAATGTTCTCAGACAAAATAACTCAATGTTTTCAGACTCAATAACTCAGTGTTCTCAGACACAGTAACTCAATGTTTTCAGACTCAATAACTCAGTGTTCTCAGACACAATAACTCAATGTTCTCAGACTCAATAACTCAATATTCTCAGGCACAATAATTGAATGTTCTCAGACACAATAACTCAATATTCTCAGACACAATAACTGAATGTTCTCAGACACAATAACTCAATATTCTCAGACACAATAACTGAATGTTCTCAGACACAATAACTCAGTGTTCTCAGACACAATAACTCAGTGTTCTCAGACTCAATAACTCAATATTCTCAGACTCAATAACTCAATATTCTCAGACTCAGTAATTCAGTGTTCTCAGACACAATAACTCAATATTCTCAAACTGAATAACTCAATATTCTCAGACTCAATATTCTCAGACTGAATAACTCAGTGTTCTCAGACACAATAACTCAATGTTCTCAGACACAATAACTCAATATTCTCAGACTCAATATTCTCAGACTCAATAACTTAGTATTCTCAGACACAATAACTCAATGTTCTCAGACTCAAAAACTCAATGTTCTCAAACTTCAAAGGTACTCTTATTTTTATTGTTGAGAGTTTTAATATTTTTAGTAGATTTTTTCCCATTGAGTCTGCCTAGACTCAGTAATTCAGTGTTCTCAGACACAATAACTCAATATTCTCAGACTGAATAACTCAGTGTTCTCAGACACAATAACTCAATGTTCTCAGACACAATAACTCAATATTCTCAGACTCAATATTCTCAGACTCAATAACTTAGTGTTCTCAGACACAATAACTCAATGTTCTCAGACTCAAAAACTCAATGTTCTCAGACTTCAAAGGTACTCTTATTTTTATTGTTGAGAGTTTTAATATTTTTAGTAGAATTTTTCCCATTGAGTCTGCTAGGCAGTGGCCATTTTTGGCCTACTCTTTTAGATTTCCAACTGCCAAGAGTTCTTTAATTTAATTGTGCAGAATGCACATGGGACCTCCTGTTCTTTTGCTGTTATCCAAGAGGGCTAGACATCGAATCTCACTACCCAGAGACCAGAGAAGGATAAAGCCACAAATAAACCATGGATTAAAATTTTTTTTAAATGTTTTTACCACCCAGTTCCCAGTATAATTGTTTCTTTTTGTTAAATAATGCTCACAAGTATAATAATGATCAAGAATTTGGCAAATTTGAGAGTTTCCGGGATGCAATATTAAAATTTTTATCTTAACAACTTTTTAAATTTGTAGATACAGGTTCTTCTAATGACTTTGAATGTATAATAGAAGAAGCATGTGTGTTTTAACCTTGAAAGTCACAAATGAGCAAATCAACTAAAGCATCAGTAACAAACAGCTGTGTAATATGTAAATGGATGTTTTTATGCATACACTATAAAGTAAACTGATGTTTTTATTCTTACACTAAAAAGTAAATGGATGTTTTTATTCTTACACTATAAAGTAAATTCATGTTTTTATGCATACACTATAAAGTAAACTGATGTTTTTATTCTTACACTATAAAGTAAACTGATGTTTTTATTCTTACACTATAAAGTAAACTGATGTTTTTATTCTTACACTATAAAGTAAACTGATGTTTTTATTCTTACACTATAAAGTAAACTGATGTTTTTATTCTTACACTATAAAGTAAATGGATGTTTTTATTCTTACACTATAAAGTAAATGGATGTTTTTAATCTTACACTATAAAGTAAATGGATGTTTTTATTCTTACACTATAAAGTAAACGGATGTTTTTATTCTTACACTATAAAGTAAGCGGATGTTTTCATTCTTACACTATAAAGTAAACGGATGTTTTTATTCTTACACTATAAAGTAAACAGATGTTTTTATTCTTACACTATAAAGTAAACTGATGTTTTTATTCTTACACTGTAAAGTAGACTGATGTTTTTATTCTTACACTATAAATATAATGTAAACTGATGTTTTCACTCTTACACTATAAAGTAAACTGATGTTTTCATTCTTATACTATAACTATAATGTAAACTGATGTTTTCACTCTTACACTATAATGTAAACTGATGTTTTCACTCTTACACTATAATGTAAACTGATGTTTTCACTCTTACACTATAATGTAAACTGATGTTTTCACTCTTACACTATAATGTTAACTGATGTTTTCACTCTTACACTATAATGTTAACTGATGTTTTCACTCTTACACTATAATGTTAACTGATGTTTTCACTCTTACACTATAATGTAAACTGATGTTTTTACTCCTATACTATAATGTAGACTGATGTTTTTTTCTCTTACACTATAATGTAAACTGATGTTTTTACTCCTATACTATAATATAAACTGATGTTTTCACTCTTACACTATAAAGTAAACTGATGTTTTCATTCTTATACTATAACTATAATGTAAACTGATGTTTTCACTCTTACACTATAATGTAAACTGATGTTTTCACTCTTACACTATAATGTAAACTGATGTTTTCACTCTTACACTATAATGTAAACTGATGTTTTCACTCTTACACTATAATGTAAACTGATGTTTTCACTCTTACACTATAAAGCAAACTGATGTTTTTACTCCTATACTATAATGTAAACTGATGTTTTATCTCTTACGCAATACTGTAAACTTTTATATTCACTCTCAAAGAACAATGTAAACTAATGTTTTCACACTTACAATGCAATCATTATGATGCCAAGTGATTACTACACTTTTTACACGTTAATGCAGTGTGGTGCCTCTAATTTCTAATTAATACCACATGATGATAAATGTTCAGCGTATATTCTCTTTGGATATCACTGAGTGTTTACTGTTATTATGTTTACTTGAACTACACAGATGAACACACAACTGCTAAGTGAAGCATAGTTATTATTTAATTGAAATGTAACCAATACCATTGTGTTCACATCCTTACAAGTTTTACACAATATTTCAATTTTCCATTTAAATGCCTTTCTAGCTCAACAGAGAATGAGTTACTAAATCTTGAAGTTGAAGTTTTCGTTCCCAAGTTTGTCAGCTTAAGTTTTAAAATATATCTCTTTCTCTGCTCTCATTCAGAGTCTGTATTGATGATTATGAATTATGATGATTGGCTAGCTCCAGAATCCTAGATGCCCTAGGAAAACTTGAAAAATGGATGAACACCTGGCTACTACCCATTAATAAAAAAACTGCATACACAATTTTCAGCCTATAAAGAAACACACTCTCTGCAAATTTGAAGATAAAAGACCGCACACTTCCTATTGACCAAAACCCAATATAGCCATGTGTTACCATGGATCGCAGGATGACATGGATAAATCATATGGAACAAGCAAACAAAAGAGCCAGAAAACGAACAGATATTATGAAGAAATTAGCAGGAACAGACTGGGGAGCAGGCAACAATATCTTTAAACGACTATACACAGGAAGAGTAAGACCAGTTCTAGGGTATGGAGTCAAAGTCAGGTCTACAACTTCCAAATCACAGCTTACAAAAATTGACAGAACACAAAACCAGGCTGCCCATATCATCATTTGTGCTATGAAATCTACATCTATCGAGACTCTAGAAACAGTAACAGTCCTACAGCCTTTGGAAGATAGACGGAAAACTAAAATAATGCAACAAGTGGAGAAATAAAAAAGGCTCCCTAACTACCCCATACATAAAAAAAATAACTGGTTTTGGAAAAGGAAGACTAAAGAGGAGCAACTTCACAACAATCTTCAAAGAATTGACAACTAGAGATCAAGTACTGTCCCAAACAATGCCAAAACCCATATGCCCATCCGTATGACTCCACACGGGAAATATAAAATACTAGAACTTAAATAAGGCATTATAGGAATCATCAAAAAGGAATCCAAACAGACACAGAGAAAGCACATAGCAGAAAAACACATAAATGACAACTACACACAAGACTCCTGGTCTCTCATATACATGGATGGCTCTGCTTCAAATGCCACCAGAAATGGAGGAGGAGGTGTGTTCTTGAGGCAGAATAACCAGGAAGAGATCACCAAGTCAATAGCTACTGGGAAATTCTCAAACAACTATAAAGTAGAAACTGAAGCCCTAAAAGATGCTGCAAAACTGGCTATCCAACACAAAAATAACGTGCACAAGCAATTGGTAACACTGACCGATGCACTGTCAGTCCTAACAGCTCTAATAAAAAAACTCAGTAACAGTGAGGTAGATGACTTAAGAACAACCCAAGACCAATTGTGCAATAATTTCCAGAGAGTGGTCATCCAGTGGATACCATCACACTGTAATATACAAGGAAACAAATATGCAGACTAACTAGCTAAGGTGGGAAGGAGATTACAACAAGAGAACACTCTGGTCAGCTATGATGAAACCAAATCCATGAACAAAGTCCAGTATCATGAAAAATGGAAACGATGACACCCAAAGTATAATGAGACAGACGGATACATCCAACTATCAAGGAGGGATGAAATCATCATACTTTGCCTATGCACTGGCCACAACAGAATGAGAAACCACATGTTCACCAAATTCAAAATAGGTACAACCAGCCAATGCCACTGTACCCTGGAAAACATGACAACAAAATATGTTCTACAAGATTTCTCCCAGTACACAGACCTGAGGAGGACAAAGTAGTCCACACCCACATCCCTGGAATAGAAACTCTACAGGCAACTGAATCAGTGAAACAGAAAGCTGCCTTCATGAGAGAGTCCGGAGTCCTTGTCTGAATGAGCCATGAACGCAGAAGAAGAAGAAGATTCCCAAGTCTGTCAGCTTAAGTTTTAAAATATATCTCTTTCTCTGCTCTCATTCATACTCTGTATTAATGATTATGCGGTCAGTAGTTAACTCAAGGTTACCAGCATCTCCATGCAATTTATTTTGTGTGTGGAAGAAGACTGGATGCTGCCATGTTCTACATTTATCGTATTGTAAACTGGGGAATATTTGCAACATACCTCAAGCTCTTTGTAGCATCTTTTCTTATTGTACACTGGGGAATGTTTGCAACAGACCTCAAGCTCTTTGCAACATCTTTTCTTATTGTACACTGGGGAATGTTTGCAACAGACCTCAAGCTCTTTGCCACATCTTTTCTTATATTACACTGGGGAATGTTTGCAGCAGACCTCAAGCTCTTTGTGACATCTTTTCTTATTATACACTGGGGAATGTTTGCAACAGACCTCAAGCTCTTTGCCCCATCTTTTCTTTTTGTACTCTGGGGAATGTTTGCAACAGACCTCAAGCTTTTTGCCACATCTTTTCTTATTGTACACTGGGGAATGTTTGCAACAGAGATCCAGCTCTTTGCAACATCTTTTCTTATTGTACACTGGGGAATGTTTGCAACAGACCTCAAGCTCTTTGCAACATCTTTTCTTATTATACACAGGGCAGTTTGAAAACAAATGTCACTGGAAAATGCTTCGTATCCTATTGAATGAATTGAAGGCTAGTTCAGAAATAAGAGAAATGACTAAACACCCAAATTTATCATCTATAATCAAGAGAAGAAGGTTGTCATATACCGGCTGTGTGATGAGGAGAGGCAACAAGAGGGAACCAGAGGGTAAAAGAAAAAGAGGCCAACCTAGAGAATCACTAAAATGTACAGATGTGAGAGGCAACAACAGCAGCATCTGCTCCCTTACAGAGATTGAGCGACTTGTCCAGAGCAAGGATGTATGACAATATATAATTCAGGTCCTTTGCAAGGTCCGACACTTGATAACAAAGGTTGTTGGACATAGAGAGTCTAGAATTTATGCCCCATGTGCCATCTCCATCCTAAAAGGACGTTAGATAGACAATGACTACTACTAGATGATGACATTGGTGTCTAATGCTAGAGAACAAAAATTGTGATCAATATGATTTAACCAATATACTGATTATTGCTACATAAAAGAACATGCCATTGATGAAATGCAACAAGTACATTATTTAATTAAATCAAGTCTCCAGCTAGTTTAAAGGTATTTATTTCTTTGATTTTCTATATATACTTCATTTAATACATAATTAAGAATTATATATATAATATATGATATATATATATAAATAATAAAATATAATGATACATATATAATTAATGATAATTTAATATAGGCCTATAATAATAATAAAACAAACACACAAGAATGTTGGGGTAAAACTAAATGAATGGATAAATCATGAAACAGGTGATTAGATTCATATACCTGGAATCAGTAACATCAGATGACAGATGCAATGCAGAAATTAGAAGCAGAATTGGACAAGCAAAGACAGCATTCCAATGAATGAAAGACATCCAATGTAACAAATCATTGTCAATTAATGTTAGAAAACGTGTCCTAAAGTTGTACATTGAATCTGTTCTACTATATGGAAGTGAGTCATGGACAATAAACAAGACAACACATAGTACATTAAAGGCAGCTGAGTTGTGGTTTATTAGAAGAACTCCACGAATTCCATGCATAGCAAAATGACAAATGAAGAATGTTTAAAACGAGCTGGAGAAACCAGAAATATCACCCAAATCTTAAGGATGAGGCAATCAGTATTTATTGGGCATGTCATGTGAAAAGAAGGCATTGAAAATAATACAATAACAACAAGCAGAATGAATTAAAAGAAGAGCAAAGAAAGACCAAGAGAAAAAAACATTGAACAGCTTTTTTCCAAAATGGTTTAATAAAAGTTACTGAAATTATGACATATATGAGGAACCGAGGTACCTGGACAGAGACGGTTGCCTGTGCCAAATGGCATTGCACCTGATGATGATGGGGATTATTTAATGTTACATAATGTGACAGTTTACATACAATTTTCTTCTCCCAAAGGATCTTGATGATTCATTATTTACTGACATACAGAATTCTTGTCAAGGAGCAAACGATACATTTGTTTCAGCCCCAAAGAAAATGGCAGCTGTTAAAAAACTATATAAGAGAGAGAGAGAGAGAGAGAAAAGCAACAGAGAAATCAATATTTTTATAAAGATGATTTCTAAGATGTATTTTTGCAAACTGTTACGAAGGATATAAGACGAAGACTAAGACTAACACCTTTAAAGTAAAATTTGTCAAAAAAAATCTCACCTTATAAAACTGATAGATGACATGCTCATTTTATGAAGTAAATGACAAACTCATTTCTGTATTATAATGCCAGAGGATGACTTCACTTTAATTTTATACAATTTGTATATGTGATGCCAACTGATGACTTTACTATCATATTAGAATGTTAACTGATTTTATTTTCATCTTATATTGTGAACTAAAGATTCCACTTGTACAATATTTTACAAACAGGTTTCTTTACTTTTGCACTGTATAGTAATAGAAGATCCGTTTTATACTATATAGTAACAGAAGATCCATTTTATACTGTATAGTAACAGAAGATCCCTTTTATAATGTGTAGTAACAGAAGATCCCTTTTATACTGTATAGGGTCTTCCGTTTCTAAGATAGCGGATCTAGTCCACGTTCTCTCGGTCGCTGCAGAAAGTGCATTTGATGTCTGATTAATTTCAGTTCTAATTTGCACTCCTATGCGATAAAATCAAGATAATGATCTACTTATTACATCTGCGCCGATAAAACAATGTCGTACGCCGGCAATATTTCATTTTTGACAAATCAAGTGTTGTGAATGCGACCTTCCATCGTCTAGGCTTGTTCTGCGCTTTACGTCACATTGGTGCTGTTCATGACCGTTGATGGAATTGCTTGACGCTAGTTATTTATATGTTCTTATTAAATGTGAACTGCTTCGTCAGCCGCAGTTTTATCTCTTTAGGGAATTTGCAACGTGTTCTGTTCGTCGTAGGCTACATTCACTAGAGTAATCATGAATCTAAAGGGCGCGTCATTGCTGTGCGTGCGACATTTTTATGTGTGCTACGTCATCGTAATGGCTCATCGTAAATCCCTAGACCGGCCTTACGCTAATCTTACAGTCTGTTTGATGTGCGACGGGGATAATCTGACGACTAACTGTGTGTTTATATGTTCGAAATTGAAGTCAACAACGATGGCCTAACATCATCAAGCGCTATACATTTTTAAAGAAATATGACGATCATCATTTTCGGGAGGACGTGAACTTCCGGTTTATGGTGGATAGGCGGCAGGAACCATTGCAGGCTATGCATGAAAAGTGTTCCTTGTTGCAGTTTCCTCATATTCCCAGCCCATGGGAGACTGGTTAGTCTCGAGGCAAGACGCCGGCCTCGGGACAGAGAGGTTGTGGGTTCAAATCTCGGTTCTACCGGTTGGGATTTTTATTTATGATTTCTCTCAGCGACAACCACCCCTGGTCTCAGCAGCGAGGCCCGGCTTGAAACGTCAGTTACTCATCGACGGAAAAAACATGAGCATCTCCGAAGTCGGAGTTATCTACCTGTGCGGCGAGGGACCCCTGTGCATGCGGCTGCCTGGGAAAAAATGGATTAACACGCAAAACTCAGTTCCTAGTCTCTAGGGACTTCGTCAGAGTTGAAAGCTGGCGAACGCAACAACAACAACATACTGTATAGTAACAGAAGATCCCTTTTATACTGTATTGTGCAGAAGATCCTTTTTATACTGTGTAGTAACAAAAGATCCCTTTTACACTGTATAGTAACATAAGACCCCTTTTACACTGTATAGTAACAGAAGACCCCTTTTACACTGTATAGTAACAGAAGATCCCTTTTACACTGTATAGTAACAGAAGATCCCTTTTACACTGAATAGTAGCAGAAGATCCCTTTTACACTGTATAGTAACATAAGATCCCGTTTTTCACTGTATTGTAACAGAAGATCCCTTTTACACTGTATAGTAACAGGAGATCCCTTTTACACTGTATAAGACAGATGTTCATTTCATTGTCCCAGTTTTATTTACTATCATTGGAGAGGATCATTACCACCCGACTGAACTACCGACGTTCGGACAACCCGTGTTCGATTCCCGCTGGGAGCACTGTGAATTGTACTCGTGGTTGGAAAAAAAAAATACCCCCACGGTCGACCCAGCCGTGGGCAGAAATGGGTACCAGGGTATTACCCTGGGAAGGTGAGGAATGTTGCTTCGCATCTGAGTTTCGATGCTTGAGGCGACACTGTACAGAAATCTCCGAACATTTCTGGATAGGTGGCCGAGTACATATTATTGTAAACTCGCGTGCTAAGACGCCGGTTCAAGTCTCGTACTTTACCTTTACCTTTCGTTCTGACTAAACAATATTGTGTTAAAGAAAACGTGTCTACCAAATCTGCCTCATTTAGTTGATATTTACTATATACGGCTTTCGTTGGGAGTAAAGAATGGATGAGCTAGAAATTGAGAGGCTGTCCGTAAATACAGGACATTGATTCTAGGTTAAAAAATGATAAAATCCCACAAGCTGCAGGATTAATGAAACAACAGAAGAGAAAACCAACAACAAAAACAAAAAACAATATTTCACGTTTCTAAACTGAAATTCTCACTGTTAACTTCTATGCAGATGAAATAATGATTCAGGTCTTTAGAACAAATATTTTCTGAGAATGTTTATTTCGTTGCGTAGCCAGCTTTGTATTTTTAGCGAGATCCAGAGGGACTGCATTTTACGTGAATGTCACCTTTTCTTATTGTTCACACTGCATAAGTGTCCTACACCGTACAGGCAGATATTCTCCAACTTCTGATATATCTCTCTTCTTTTTTAATTTTATCGTTGAAAGTTTGGAAATGTTTGGCAGATTTTTCCTATCAATTTTGCCGAGACAGCGGCCATTTTTGGCCTACTATTTTCGATTTTCAACTGCCAATGAATCTTTTACGTGCACAAAATTCACATTGGAGTGCATGTTTTTTGCCGTTGTCCGAGAGGGCTAAATATCGGATTTAACTACTCAGAGATCAGGGGAGGGTAAAACCACGAAGAAACCACAGATTAATTTTGTTTTTCCTGTTCAGAAGTTAACGTCTTACTTCTAGATAATCCATCACCCAATTCTTGGAAAGTACAAATATTTGGTTACTACAGAAAGTTTTTATGGTGCAAGGACATAAATAGGATTAAATTAAAATTGTGCTTATACAAGTTTATTTGATTGTCAGTTGTACAAGTGAAGTATAGTGGAGTACATACCATTATAAATTCCAATTACAAAATTAATGCTCTTGGTCTGGATGCGCTCGAGAGGTTAACACCGTGGATATTGAGGCATTTCTTAATACATATTGTCTGTGATAGTTATACAAATTTCTATTCTATATCTATGTCTTCACTTATTCAATGCTACTCTTAATCTGCGTACCATTGTTCTCTGGAACACAAAACTTCTGAATCTAACTTGAAACACCTCTCAACTAAATTATGTCTGGTCTAACTTGATGTTCACTAGATGATTCCCTATCTCTATATCTATATTGATCTTGTTCTCTATCTCGATGTTTCTAACTCTATGTTTATCACCCTCGGTGTTACTGGGCGTTCCTTGATGTTTCTTGGTGTTTTTGTCTAATTCTGCTAATAATCAAAATCATCATCATTGAGTGCCGTCTCCGCATACAAGGTTGGCTACCATGGAGCGCCATTCTGCTCTGTTTCGTGTTTTGATAGTGCAGGTTTTCATAGGCTGACATGTCCACTTGATGATGTTACTCGTCCATTTGAGTCTTGGTCTGCCTCTGCCTCTTTTAATAATATTTTCCATTCCAAGATTAATTTTAGTAGGTTGCTGTGTCTTTTAACATGCTCCAAAAATGGTATTTGTCTTGTTTGAATTGTGTTTAGTAGTTCTCTTTTCATTTTTAGTTCTTTTAAAACTTCCTCGTTCCTTTCTTTCTGTCCAATTCTTCCTATTCTTCTATAAATCCACATTTCAAAGGCTTCAATTTTCTGTTGACATTTTAATTAAATTCTGAATTTTACAAATAATGCTAACTGAACCCTAATAGTGACATCTCTCTCATAAAATTAACCTCATCCCGAGTTTGTTTATCAACCTAATTTCTGGACATGTGACAGTCAAGTCACGTATACATCTATTCCCTAACCTTTCCAATAACAGCTAAAATGTTCCTTTCCCAAATCTTGTTAATGTTATTTCTGTGCCTGCTCTATAATTGTACTGTTACTGCCATCGCCTACTTAATTTATGGGTAACAACTACAAAGGTATCTAACCCAAGCTATATCTCTATCTCCCATTATGTGATCTATTCTACCCTAGTCTATATACTATTACAAGCCAGTCTGGGTATTTCCAGGAGCCCCGCTAGGAGGTGGAGCAGAGTCTAGATCAACTCAATTGTTCATCGATCCTGACCATGCAGTCAGCTGTGGGTCGCTGAATGAACTCAACTCAGTTGCTGGACAGGTATTTCCCCCCCCCCCCATGCCAGATAAATATATAGAGAGTTGTGTAAATAGTCCATATCGATTGGGAGAAGTTATTCAAGATTTAATCAGCATCAACAATCACATTCCAGCCAAACGGAATAGACCATAGACCGTCTCGGTCAAGTCTGTGGTTTCAACATTTTGGAGATACCATCACAGCCACAACTGGTGATATCTCAACGAGTGCTGCCATACCAACTTACAGTTCTGCAACGTGCTAAGACCCTCATCAATCATATCAATGCTCCGAGGTCGAAGGTCAAGATGGCTGGGGCGCGTACAGCGAATGGAAGAAAACTGCATTCCTAAGCAAATAATATGGTGAACTAATATACACGGATCAATGGGTAGAGTCAATGTAGAAGTCAAGAATATGTAAGGTCACCTTTGTCTACGTCCGAGGACATGCAGGAGTACGGGGAAATGAAAGAGCGGATAGGTTGGCTAGCTGAGTTATCGTTGAGGACGGTCAACCAATGGATCGGGCGGACATCATTAATGATCTCCGAGATGTGGGAAAAGCACAGGACTTCAACAACCATGAGTCGATGTCCCTCCTTCGGATGAAAGAGATGAAAGTTAGAATGGAGGCAGCCAGAAATGAGAAACTTAGTGGGCGTGTAAGAAGACCAACCAACACAGAACTGGAGTCGTCAGTCGCTGGACACTGCGGGGCTTGCTGAGAATGGGATCTGGACATCTGTGGACATGTTTGGAGTACAATGATGATGACCTGCAAATAACTCAATACACGGAAAAAATGACAAATCGACATACCTAAACTACGATATAGAGATATTTGTAAATCATTTCTGAATGACTTCTCCATCTGTGAAAATGACTGGGAACATCTGGCAAGAGATCGTGGAGAGCCTGTATAAAAATGACATAACATAATTTGAGGCTGTAATATGGAAAACAAACCAGTAGAAGAAATCGATCACTTTATCTATCTTGGATCACATTGATCGAGAAGGGGACACAAGCAAAGAAATTAGAATCAGAATAGCTAAAGCAGCGATGTCTTTCAGAAGCCTTGAAAAGTTGTGGAAATCAAAACTCATCATCACAAACACAAAACGTAGGCTATTCAAATCAAATGTACTATCAACCCTTACGTATGCGTGTGAAAGCTGGAAAACAACAAGAGATATAGAAACAAAGTTGAACACATTCGAAAATAAATGTATAAGAAAAATACTTGGTATAGCGTGGAACGAATTCAAAACAAACAAGGAAATGAGAGAAATCGCCAATCAACCACTAATATCTTCAGTAATAAAGAAAAGACGATGGTCATATGTTGGACATGTGATGAGAAGAGATAATAACCGAATAACAAAGCAAGCCCTCATATGGGAAACAACAGGTAAGAGAAAAAGAGGAAGACCCAGGGAGTCACTGAGAAGAACATTGATGAGAGAGGCAAGAGCAGCAGGATTCGGCTCCCTCAATGAGATAGAGCTGCTTGCACAGAACAGAGAAAAATGGCGAGATTTGATAAAATATATTTAAAAGAAAACTATCTATCTATCTATTGACCTTTCGAGCCGTAACCGGCCCATAGGGCGTAGACCAAGATACACCTTCTCCTATATGAATTTTTGTTCTAGCAGTTTTCTTTTAAAGATATTTTATTAAATCTCGCCATCTGTCTCTGTTCTGTGCAAGCAGTTCTATCTCATTGAGGGAGCCGATTCCTGCTGCTCTTGCCTCTCTCATCAATGTTCTTCTCAGTGTCTCCCTGGGTCTTCCTCTTTTTCTTTTACCTGTTGTTTCCCATATGAGGGCTTGCTTTGCTATTCGATTATTATCTCTTCTCATCACATGTCCAACGTATGACCATCGTCTTTTCTTTATTACTGAAGATATTAGTGGTTGATTGGCGATTTCTCTAATTTCCTCGTTTGTTTTGAATTCGTTCCATTCTATACCAAGTATTTTCCTTAGACATTTATTTTCGAATGCGTTCAACTTTGTTTCTATATCTCTTGTTGTTTTCCAGCTTTCACACGCATACGTAAGGTTTGATAGTACATTTGATTTGAATAGCCTAAGTTTTGTGTTTGTGCTAATGAGTTTTGATTTCCACAACTTTTCAAGGCTTCTGAAAGACATTGCTGCTTTAGCCAGTCTGATTCTAATTTCTTTGCTCGTATCCCCTTCTCGATCAATGTGACTTCCAAGATAGATAAAGTGGTCGATCTCTTCTACTGGTTAAAAGAAAACTGTTAGAACAAAAATTCAGATAGGAGAAGGAGTATCTTGGTCTACGCCTTATGGGCCGGCTACGGCTCGAAAGGTCATTCGATAGATAGATAGATAGATAGATAGATAGATAGATAGATAGATAGATAGATAGATAGATAGATAGATAGATAGATAGATAGATAGATAGATAGATAGATAGATAGATAGATAGATAGATAGATAGATAGATAGATAGATAGATAGATAGATAGATAGATAGATAGATAGATAGATAGATAGATAGATAGATAGATATAGATAGATAGATAGATAGATAGATAGATAGATAGATAGATAGATAGATAGATAGATAGATAGATAGATAGATAGATAGATAGATAGATAGATAGATAGATAGATAGATAGATAGATAGATAGATAGATAGATAGATAGATAGATAGATAGATAGATAGATAGATAGATAGATAGATAGATAGATAGATAGATAGATAGATAGATAGATAGATAGATAGATAGATTGATTGATTGATTGATTATGGCAAAACATGGAAGAGAAAAGACTCATGAAAAAATATAGAAAACCCCATGGATCAGTGGGCCTGACTTGTTCTTTCTGTGGCCGAGTGTGTTTTCAAACTGGTAGAATCAATCACGAGAGAAGCTGTTCGACAAAAACAAAATCTCAAAATACACAATAGCCTCCATAAAACCGCCTGACAAGACGAAAAAAGCCATATAATGGTGCCACACCAAAAGCTGCTGCTGTGCAGCGTCACATCTGCACATTTTGATGACGTGCAGTCACCACCTTCACAACGTCAGAGCCGTGACAACCCACTGGTATCCTGAATAGATCCAACAAAGGACACACTTGATTGGATGAATCTCACGTCAACTCTTGTAAATATTATATACATTTACTATACTAGTTCTTGCATTAGTTATTATTATCATCATCATCATCATCAAGTACCGGGCCTAGTGGCGTAGGTGATCATGTCTCTCCACAAATTTCGATCTCGGCAGCTATTTATCATTTCTGTTGTTGACATTCTGCCAAGCCATTCTCTTAAGCTATCTGTTATTTTTTCTCTTTGCTTCCCTCTATCTCTTCGTCCCTCAATTTTTTTCCAGTTGTTACAATATATTTCAAGTTGTTCTCTTCTCATTACATGGCCAAAAAATGATGATTATTTCTTCCTAATATTGGAAATTAGCTCTCTTTTTGCTTTGACCTCTCTCAGAACCTCTTCACTACTCTTCTTAGCTGTCAATGGTATTTTCAACATTCTCATTCTTCTATAAAACCACATTTCTACAGACTCCAGTGATTTTCTTGTCTGTTGTCCTATAGTCCATGACTCGCATCCATATGTTAAGACTGGCTCTACGTAACATTTAAGAACTCTTTTTCTTGTTTCTATTGTCAAAAATGGATTACATAGTATTTTCCTCATTTTTTGGAAAGCTGAAAGTTATTATTATACATTTATCTATTAGTTCGTGATATTGAAAACCAATGATATTATTGGAGTATTGTAATTGTTCTCGAATGTCATCCAAAGTTATGATAAATTGTGACACCGTGTGGATAAAAGAGATTGGAGTTAAGATGGGCACAGACAGAAACGATAAACATAGTGGGCGTGTACTGTAAGAAGACTTATCAACCAAGACAGAACTGGGGTCGTCAGTCGCTGGACACTGCGGGACTTGCTGAGGGAATCTGAGCAGCTAAGGACATATTCGGAGTGCAGTAATGATGACCCGCAAATAACTTAACAGTGTAGCCTGCGGCGTTTGGGTCCTTTGGTTATTAAGGGTTTGACGGCTGACTATTTGTCAGTATTTTTATAACATATTAATTTATTATGTTAAATCATGTAACCAACAGCTACATACATTCTAGGTACCGTTTCTTTCATTTTTCAGATCAGTGTTTGGCCTTTGTTTTTATACTTATTTATTTGTTTATTTTAAAATAATATTTTTTTTTTAAAGATTCAATTCCAAGATTAATTTTAGTAGGATGTTGTGTCTTTTAACATACCCCAAAAATGAAAAATGTCGTTTGTCTTGTTTGAATTGTGTTTAGTAGTTCTCTTTTAATTTTTAGTTGTTTTAAAACTTGTGTCGTGAATTTTTTGTTGTAAAAAAAAAATAGTATTTGCTTATCGTGCTAATCTTTATATATATATATATTTGTTGTATACCTGGTGAAGGCGTTTGCTGAGACGTCGTTGTTTGTCTCGTTTCTCTAATAATTTAGCTGCTAGATACAATTTCATGTTTATTTTACACATTAATCTATTAGGGCGGGTTTTGTTTTGGAGCAACCTCCCCAATTGCTGATTCTGCCAATATTTGATCGGCAAATCCAATGGCAGAATGATCAGGGTGCACTATGATTATGCGTTGCTTGGCCGGCCTTATCTCCTTTCTTTTGTCTTATGTTATTTCATTTTAACATCGTCTCTTCCTCTAATCGACTGTGCCGTTTCTTTCTCCAATTTCAATAGTATCCTCAAAATAAATAACAATCATATTCAAATAGTGTATTTGTGCATTTATTTTTAGTTGAAGAATGAGCTGCCGAGACTTGTGTATTATTTAAAAAAAAAAAAAAAAAAAAAAAAAAAAAAAAAAAAAAAATTCAGCCTGGAAGTTTCTATCCAGCTAGGGAATAAAGACAGCGTACTCAGGGCAGTTACCATATGATGTAGGTGTTAGAGCCTTTATATTAACAAACGAAATTAAAAAAAAAAGTTCTTAACCATACCTGAAATCATACGCCGCACTCATCTGACACGCTAACACTGACGACCAGACGATTTCACAGTGACAGATCTTCAAGATCTTGTCTACATGAACAGTGCGCTTTTAATCAATGATCACAAACCTAAGTTTTATTTTGGAAACATTTACCCACTTTTCTAGTAAAGAAAATGCGTCCTCTGTCACAGTGGTGACTGTATCAGACATTCTAATCCCATAATATGTCTACACGGTAAGATCAATAGTGTTGAATTCACCATTCTCCCTCCACCTGACCTTTTCCGTTAATTCTGGGGGGCAGGAATTCTTTGTAGTTTCTATCATCATCAAGTACCGGGCCTACTAGCGTAGGTGATCATGTCTCTCAACAACTTTCGATCTCGAAAGTTATTTATCAATTCTGTTATTGATCTTCTGCCAAGCCATTCTCTTAAGCTATCTGGTATCTTTTCTCTTTGCTTCCCTCTATCTCCTCCTCCCTCAATTTTCTCAATTGCCCCAATATATTTCAGCTGTTCCCTTCTCATTACATGGCCAAAAAATGACGACATTTTCTTCATAATATTGTAAATTAGCTCTCTTTTAGCTTTAACATCTTTGGTTGGTTGATTGGTTGCGTTAGCCCGATGAATAAAGTATTCTAGAGTATCGTGGTAGACTAGAATATCCCTCTTCATCATCCGCCCTTACAAAGACGAAGTGAACGTGTCTGCGTTGTGTTGTGGTTTGCAGTATAACTGTTATATTTGCGCCTTTCGGCCCAACACATCAGACTTCAGCACGACATTTTTAAGTACCGGGTTGTCTTCCCTCTTCGATCCCTGCACGCTTGGCCAGACTAGACAGGTTAGTCTGTTACTGGAGGCACCGCGGAGAGGTGGAGCAGGGTCTGGATGGTTTTGGTTCACCGATCCTGGCGCAAGCCAAGTATTCTCAATATTCTTCTGTAAAACCACATTTCTACAACCTCTAGTGATTTTCTTGTACGTTGTCCTACTGTCCATGATTCACATCCATATGTTAAGACTGGCTCTAACATTTAAGAACTCTTTTTCTTGTTTCTATTGTCAAAAATGGATTGCACAATATCTTCCTCATTTTTTTTTGGAAAGCTGCTTTTGCCTGAGCCATTCTGCATCTCACCTCTGTTGTACATCTACCATCTGAGGTTAACATTGTTCCCAGATATTTAAATGCATTTACCTGTTTTAATATTATTCTACTTGTCTTTATTGTGTATTGCGGTGATGTCTTTTTCTTTGTTTCTACCATTACTTCTGTCTTTTTGCTATTTAGACAGTCATTTATTTTTGCTTTCCTTCACTATAATGTATAACATTTCTTGTAACTTATTTTCACTCTTAACGATTAAGGCTGTATCATCAGCATAACTAAGGTTATTTATATTATGACCTCCAATTGTTATTCCGGCATGTCCTTAGTTGATCTTAAAATAATCGCACTATACATATTAAATACATCTGTTGACAGTACACGACCTTGTGTATCCTGTTTTATTTGTTGAAACATTCTCAATTGATTTTCACTTCTTATGGCGTTATAGATCTTATAGTTTCTATCATCATCATCGTGTGCCATACCGGTTGGCGTAGGCGATCATGTCCTTCCATAATCTTCTATCTACAGTGCATCGTATCAGTTCTGTTGTTGACTGCTTTCCATGCTATAGTTTCTATAGGGACAAGAATAATGACAAGCAGAATGCTCAATGACAGTAGTAACATCATAGTTTACTAATAGTCTTGTTGTTACTACTGAAAATACTACTACTACAACTTCAGTGTGATAGCAGGTGCCCTTATAAAACAACAAGGTGCAAGTAGAAAACCAGATATACATATTTACATATGTTCTACCATTGGAATAACAGTCCTAAAGCCAACACACCAGTGGTCAAAACGACTTAACCTTTCATTAGTAAAAAAAACTGACCAAAAACTACAAATAATAAACCATATTATAACTATACTTTGTAAGATTCTATTGAATATAGAAACAGACAACGAATGCGAGCTCACGAATTAGTAAGGACAACATAGGAAGCAGACAAACAACAAAAAAGCCATTAAAAAATATTCCATCCATTTAAACACCATTCGTTGGACGCCGTCTCTATATCGAAGATTGGCTACCATGGAGCGCCATTTCACTCTGATTCTTAACGTGACGGTGCACGTTGTCAGAGGCTCACGTGTCCATATGTTCAGTCCACTTTAGTCTTGGTCTGCTCTGCCTCGTCTGCCGTGTACCTTCCTTTTCAAGATGACTTTTAGTAAGGTATTCTGTCTCTTCGCACGTCCCAACAATTTTAATTGATATGCCTATGCAAAACGTCACATAAAAACGAAGGTTGGAAATTAGCATGTTATATATATATATGTATTATATATGTATAATTGGTACACAATTGTACCTCATTAATCACTAGATTGGTGGAAAAAGGTGAAACCTACAAGCCTAGTTATAATACTTAATTGCTGAAGTTGTATTCTGAGTTCTGGAACGTTTTTTTTTTAAAGTTTATAATATATATATATATATATATATATATTTGAGATAAACAAGAGCAGAGAATGATGTTTAGCACAAGTATGTTGTGACAGAAGGTTTCAAAACTTTCGTAGTATTCTTCGGTGGTTCCGTAAAATCTTCTTGTAAATGAGCCAACAAATTTAGCAAGGACTGTTCCCTGAAATGCAATTTTAGAGCTTCATCTATGGATATTTCTATGAGTTTGTCTATCTCTGCTACCGTTAGCCCTCTAGTTTTGATACACTTTAATTGAAAATGATCCCTAATCCAGTTTGTTGCTTGCATAAGGTATAGGAAGATATGCATTGAGACTATGGTGCAAATATTTCAAATAGCGTACAAAAAGTGTGTTCTTATTAGACAATTCGTCGACTGTGAAATCAGGAAAATTTACGAGGTTTGAAAATTCTTCGTAGTTACTGTTTAGTAGTCGAATTTGGTATTATTCCAAATTTTAAAATAATTGTTTTGATCTTGTTTTCAACCTTGAAAACTAGCATTTTCTCCTTGAAGATGTTAAGCATATGAAGAATATATCTGACGAATATGCCAATTTGGCTTACCGGGAAATATTTGTCACGATTGGTGAGGTGAAACTGCTTCTCCATAAGGAATAATGTTATCTCGTCTCTCAATTCCCCAAAACGAGACAACGTACGGAAGTGGATCCGAGACAGTTGGATAATAGACAAAAAATGTAATTGAAGGGCACATAAATGTAGTTTTACAGAAGAATGTTTAGAATGCCATTAACAGCTAAAATGAGAAATGAGGACGTTCTAAACGAGGCCAACGAAAAATTATAACTTATTCCCAACATCAGCGACCAGGAGAGAACAGTCATAATAAAAACACACGCTCTGGATGTTATATGTTATGTGATATAACGTAATCTTACATGCCCAGATTTTTGTCAAGTTATCATTCTCTTAGTTAAGTGGTTCTCAAATTGTTGACACCCGCGGCTCCCTTTCCTGTTCTAAAAAAATGGAGGACCACACTCGTAACACTGATAAAACTGTAGTTTTCACTACAATTGTTTCAAATCAATCAGAAGACCATAAGCCCCAAATCAGAATGCCTTTCATAATATGAATAGATGGAAACAAGTTATCATTATACGCCTCAGAGCAGGGCACAATCGATTCAAGGGCCACAAGTACACACTTCAAGATCGGCACCTCAACTACTTGTACATGTGGGCAGGCACCCAAGACTGCTGAACACACACTTCAAGACTTTACTGAATGTAGTAGACTGAGGACAATCAATCCCATAGATACAACACTACAGACAAAACTATTTGTGCCACTGCAAGAATAAAAATCGACAATAACATTTATACAAGAAGCGACATTGCAGATATCGACAATACTTTAGGCAAAGCATCGATCGATAGATGGACTACAATTGTTAATGACAGATACGGTCTAATATATCTTAGAAAAGATAGATAGATGGACTACAATTGTTAATGACAGATACGGTCTAATATATCTTAGAAAAGATAGATAGATGGACTACAATTGTTAATGACAGATACGGTCTAATATATCTTAGAGAAGATAGATAGATGGACTACAATTGTTAATGACAGATACGGTCTAATATATCTTAGAAAAGATAGATAGATGGACTACAATTGTTAATGACAGATACGGTCTAATATATCTTAGAAAAGATAGATAGATGGACTACAATTGTTAATGACAGATACGGTCTAATATATCTTAGAAAAGATAGATGGATGGACTAAAGTTGTTAATGACAGATACGGTCTAATATATCTTAGAAAAGATAGATAGATGGACTACAATTGTTAATGACAGATACGGTCTAATATATCTTAGAAAAGATAGATAGATGGACTACAATTGTTAATGACAGATACGGTCTAATATATCTTAGAAAAGATAGATAGATGGACTACAATTGTTAATGACAGATACGGTCTAATATATCTTAGAAAAGATAGATAGATGGACTACAATTGTTAATGACAGATACGGTCTAAGATATCTTAGAGAAGATAGATGGACTACAATTGTTAATGACAGATACGGTCTAATATATCTTAGAAAAGATAGATGGATGGACTAAAGTTGTTAATGACAGATACGGTCTAATATATCTTAGAAAAGATAGATAGATGGACTACAATTGTTAATGACAGATACGGTCTAATATATCTTAGAAAAGATAGATAGATGGACTACAATTGTTAATGACAGATACGGTCTAATATATCTTAGAAAAGATAGATGGACTAAAATTGTTAATGACAGATACGGTCTAATATATCTTAGAAAAGATAGATGGACTAAAATTGTTAATGACAGATACGGTCTAAGATATCTTAGAAAAGATAGATGGACTACAATTGTTAATGACAGATACGGTCTAATATATCTTAGAAAAGATAGATAGATGGACTACAATTGTTAATGACAGATACGGTCTAAGATATCTTAGAGAAGATAGATGGACTACAATTGTTAATGACAGATACGGTCTAATATATCTTAGAAAAGATAGATGGATGGACTAAAGTTGTTAATGACAGATACGGTCTAATATATCTTAGAAAAGATAGATAGATGGACTACAATTGTTAATGACAGATACGGTCTAATATATCTTAGAAAAGATAGATAGATGGACTACAATTGTTAATGACAGATACGGTCTAATATATCTTAGAAAAGATAGATAGATGGACTACAATTGTTAATGACAGATACGGTCTAATATATCTTAGAAAAGATAGATGGATGGACTAAAGTTGTTAATGACAGATACGGTCTAATATATCTTAGAAAAGATAGATAGATGGACTACAATTGTTAATGACAGATACGGTCTAATATATCTTAGAAAAGATAGATAGATGGACTACAATTGTTAATGACAGATACGGTCTAATATATCTTAGAAAAGATAGATAGATGGACTACAATTGTTAATGACAGATACGGTCTAATATATCTTAGAAAAGATAGATGGACTAAAATTGTTAATGACAGATACGGTCTAAGATATCTTAGAAAAGATAGATGGACTAAAATTGTTAATGACAGATACGGTCTAAGATATCTTAGAAAAGATAGATGGACTACAATTGTTAATGACAGATACGGTCTAATATATCTTAGAAAAGATAGATAGATGGACTACAATTGTTAATGGCAGATACAGTCTAATATACCATAGAACACAATGAATGTTCTGAGAGTGAGTGGATCGTGTCTCGTGTCTAGAACACGGCAAACATTACTCCAACCATGAAAAACGCGCTTTGTTGCCTTTCCTTAGGTTCTCAGAGGAGCTAATGAATCAGCAGGTTTCATGGATATGGCCCTGATGTTGTGATGCTTGCTCTTTTATTTGTGGGTGACATTTTTGAAGCGTATATATTTAGAACACCTCATAGTTTTGTATAGAACAGAATCGCGCTTGAGAGACTTCACAGCTCAGGCACAACTGGTTCATTATATGCCTGGTGAGGAAAAATAGTTGATTAAAGTCGTAGTCTTTAGAGAAACGTTTGCATTATTTGGTAGCAATTTTCGACATTTTGATAGATAAACCCTGTAAAAAATCATTAATAGAGGACATGACATTTTTTCAGAGTAGACAAATGATGATGTCTAAAACAACTAAAAATTAAAAAAGAACTACTAAACAAAATTTAAACAAGACAAATTGATATCTTTAGGGCATTTTAAAAGACACAGCAGCCTACTAAAATTAATCTTTGAAGGAAAAATACAAAGTAAACGAGTCAGACCAAGACTAACATGGACGAGTAACATCAAAAGATGGACAAGTCAGCCTATGACAACCTGCACTACCAAAAGCAAGAGACAGCGCAATGGTAGCCAACCTTCGATGTGGAGACGGCACTAATGTTGATGATGATGATGATGATGATGATGGTGATGATTATGATGATGAGAGTATCTACGAAAAGTATGCCCTCTCGCTGGTGCTTCTGTTTTGCTAAAAAGTAGCAAGAACATGGGTACTATTAATAAAAAGGCATACTTTTGGTTTTGCCTCATTAATATGAATTGGTTGTGATACAGAAGATGGAGTTCGGGAGCAAGTACGTCTACATCGGAAATATTGACGAGGATGAAGAAGAAGTAGCAGTGTCCAGCATTAATGGCGTCGTTCTTGATGACAGCGAGAGTGTTGACAATATTGATGATGAAGAGGTAAGAAATGGTTAACTGTGTGTATGGCCTTTGGCGTCTTGACAGACGGTTGGTAGCAAGCAGTCATGATAAGTCAGTAGCTTGGTACAAATATTAGTGTCGTAACTGTATGGGATTTTTAAAATGATATAAATTTAAAGTGATGATAATAGAAAATTCTTTATAAAGAGCTGCGCTACAGAAGGCAATATGATCATCAGAAGTTAACTCCTGTCGAGCAAGCATTCCTGACCTTTAGCTTCTTTACACTCTAAAGAGAGGAAAGAAAAGGGGGGGGGCATCTGAATCAATGCGTTCGCCATCTGCTTCAATAAAATTGAAAGTTCCAGAATATGTTGCGAATATATTAGAAGAGAAACTGGTCTGCACAAAACTACTGATAGAAGAGAAACTGGTCTACACAAAACTACTGATAGAAGAGAAACTGGTCTACACAAAACTACTGATAGAAGAGAAACTGGTCTACACAAAACTACTGATAGAAGATATTCTGGTCTACACAAAACTACTGATAGAAGAGAAACCGGTCTACACAAAACTACTGATAGAAGATATTCTGGTCTACACAAAACTACTGATAGAAGAGAAGCTGGTCTACACAAAACTACTGATAGAAGAGAAACTGGTCTACACAAAACTACTGATAGAAGAGAAACTGGTCTGCACAAAACTACTGATAGAAGAGAAACTGGTCTACACAAAACTACTGATAGAAGAGAAACTGGTCTACACAAAACTACTGATAGAAGAGAAACCGGTCTACACAAAACTGCTGATAGAAGATATTCTGGTCTACACAAAACTACTGATAGAAGAGAAACTGATCTACACAAAACCACTGATAGAAGAGACTCAGGTCTACACAAAACTACTGATAGAAGAGATTCTGGTCTACACAAAACCACTGATAGAAGAAACTCAGGTCTACACAAAACCACTGATAGAAGAGACTCAGGTCTACACAAAACTACTGATAGAAGAGATTCTGGTCTACACAAAACTACTGATAGAAGAGACTCTGGCCTACACAAAACTACTGATAGAAGAGACTCTGGTTACACAAAACTACGGATAGAATGTACTATCCATATCTAGTCACAAATAATATCTTAAATGGATTGTTATTTTTGCGTGGCTTGTAAATACTTGTTGCGAGCGCGGACACACTCGTACTTTGATGACAATCCGCTTATCAGAGCTTGGCCGAGCATTGAAGCGTGTGAACTGCTGGTCATCCTCATCGAGTGCCATCGATGGACTTCTGTTATCAGGAGACAAATAGCAATACACGTATATTGTTATAGAGGGAAACGTGCGAGGCGTTAGGTCAGTGAATCATTTCAGTGGACGAAGTATGTTTACAACAGTCGGACACACAAAAAAAATCACAAATAATCAGCAGAAAAAAAACAAACAAACAGAACAATAGACTGCCCGAATCAGGAGTTGGCCGTGTGCTTTGGCGTTTGTTTCTCTTGGCAGGGCGCTGTGTCGAGGGGTGCGGGTTCAATCCTGGTTCGGGTTGTCTATTCTTTTTTTTTTTTTTTTTTTTTTTCTGTTGATAATTTGTGATTTTATTTCCCCCAACTTTTTTTAAACTTACCGCCTCCACTCAAATTATTTGCTGGTATCAGTTAATGTGTCTAACAGGACAGGCAGTTTATGTGTTTTCGGATAAGGTACCTAACTAGGATGCCAACACGAGCAAGTTTAATTTTTACTGTTATATAATATGCTTACGCTTTAAGGCTGGGTGAACCTGGAAGTCGTCGGTCAGGATCTAACCCGACCTCTTGTCCTTTGTAATCCAGTTCACTAACCACTGAACTATCGCGTCTATAAATATTTTCAGCAATATTTAAATGTAATCCTGAGCTGTCATATCACAGTGGTTTATCACAATATCAGGAGATGCGGTGACAGATAATTAATACAGCACATACGTGAAGAGTGCTATATGAAACTTTTAACGAAGATCCATGGGATTTTTAACTCAGGGAGCTCTTCAGCTTTTATTGAGCAAAAAAAAAAAGAAAAAAAAAGAAAAAGAAAAAAAAGGTAAAGGTAAGGTAAAGTACGAGACTTGAACCGGCGTCTTAGCACGCGAGTTGTCCACCCATATGTGCTCGGCCGCCTATCCAGAAATGTTCGGAAATTTCTGTATAGTGTCGCCTCAAGCATCGAAACTCAGATGCGAAGCAACAATCCTCACCTTCCCAGGGTAATACCCTGGTACCCATTTCTGCCAACGGCTGGGTCGACCGTGGTTTTTTTTTTCCAACCACGAGTACAATTCACATGCTCCCAATATAGACCTATTTCTAACGCCTTCTTCTTATAAAACTCGACACGTATTCTTGTTTTGATTCGTCTCTTATCTGTTAATTTGAACTGCATTCTTTCCAGTTTATGTTTCAGATCCTACGAAGACATTTGTTTTCAAAGGCATTTCATTTCCTATCTAAATTCCTATCTACACAGCAGACTCTTTTTTGGAATACCCAGGGAAAAAGACAAAGAGGAAGACCAAGGAATTCTTGAAGAAGACAAATGGAAGCGAGATGAAGATGATGGGGAAGACATGGACAAATCTTAAAAGAATGGCAAGAAACTGAACGGCTTGGAAAGTGTTTGTTGAAGACCTATGATCCACAGAGAGCTGAAAGTGTTTGTTGAAGACCTATGCTCCACAGAGAGCTGAAAGTGTTTGTTGAAGACCTATGATCCACAGAGAGCTGAAAGTGTTTGTTGAAGACCTATGATCCGCAGAGAGCTGAAAGCGTTTGTTGAAGACCTATGATCCACAGAGAGCTGAAAGTGTTTGTTGAAGACCTATGATCCACAGAGAGCTGAAAGTGTTTGTTGAAGACCTATGCTCCACAGAGAGCTGAAAGTGTTTGTTGAAGACCTATGATCCACAGAGAGCTGAAAGTGTTTGTTGAAGACCTATGATCCACAGAGAGCTGAAAGTGTTTGTTGAAGACCTATGATCCACAGAGAGCTGAAAGTGTTTGTTGAAGACCTATGATCCACAGTGAGCTGAAAGTGTTTGTTGAAGACCTATGCTCCACAGTGAGCTGAAAGTGTTTGTTGAATACCTATGCTCCACAGAGAGCTGAAAGTGTTTGTTGAAGACATATGCTCCACAGAGAGCTGAAAGTGTTTGTTGAAGACCTATGATCCACAGAGAGCTGAAAGTGTTTGTTGAAGACCTATGATCCACAGAGAGCTGAAAGTGTTTGTTGAATACCTATGATCCACAGAGAGCTGAAAGTGTTTGTTGAATACCTATGCTCCACAGTGAGCTGAAAGTGTTTGTTGAAGACCTATGATCCACAGAGAGCTGAAAGTGTTTGTTGAATACCTATGCTCCACAGTGAGCTGAAAGTGTTTGTTGAAGACATATGATTCACAGAGAGCTGAAAGTGTTTGTTGAAGACCTCTCATCCACAGAGAGCTGAAAGTGTTTGTTGAAGACCTATGCTCCACAGGGAGCTGAAAGGAAGATGAAGAAGAAGAGGGATAGGTAAAATGTGTAACTTTTTTTAAAATTCATTGTTAATTGTTGTATGGAGGGTTTGTTGGTAATATCCAGGACTTTCGTTTTGCTCGTGTTGATCGGGAGACCTATTTGGGCACAAATATTGTGGAGTCGTTCTATCTTTTCCTGAGCTTCAGCGTGTGTAGAGCTAAAAAACATGCCAAGTCGTGATCTTCTAGGAGTATATTACCAATCCACTTAATGTCTAATTGTCTTCTATTGATTTGCATGACCCAATCAACTGCAATTCCGAATAAAAGTGGTGACATGACATATCCTTTTTTCACAGTTTCTACTGGGAACCAGCCAGTGTTGCTAGTTTCCGTTCTCATGGCAGACTGTATCTGAATCTAAAGGCTTTTAATAATATTCACATTTTAAAAAATATGAAATCCTTTAATGATTTCCCATAGTGTAGGTCGGTTTAAACTATCACAGACTTTTGGAAATCCACAAAGTTAATTATGAGTAAAGATTGGGATTCTAATGGTTCCTCACTGATGGTTCAAACTGCAATGAATGAAAGGCATATAAGATGCAAATTTTACAATAAAATGTTAATTTAAAATTTATACTTTTATGCAGTTGTGTCTACTAGACATACTTGACACGGCTGGACAGGATGAATACTCTGCTCAGAGAGACCTGTATGTGAGATCTGCAAGTGGATTTGTTATCATTTACAGCATTACAGACAAGAACAGTTTCATTCAAGCAAAATCCATCTTTAGGTGGCTGAAACGAATAAAGAAAGTCAATATTTTTGCGGTTTGTAATACAGTAAAAAATGTTGTTTAATTTTTAGTTGTTATAATTAATCTAAGAAATTAATAACGCTTTGATGCATTTGTTTTTTGTTCATTGAACTTATTCCGCTGTCTGCCTTCACCCATTATATAAAGCACTATACCAGTTTTGAGGGAATATTTTAAAATAATTTAATAGCATAACAAAGGGACCATGAAAATAAACATTTGTGGAGAGAAATGTTGAAGTTACAGACATGTTTCTAAGAAATGTTATATAAACATCACATATAGATAGAAGTTGTAAAAATACCTCATATTTATTACAATTAAAAAATATATAAATAAATCCTACACCTGCATTATATTTTAGTTTTGTAAAATGATAGTGATGAAAATGTTATCACTTTAAATTTGCACAGAGCCATAACTAATGTTCTTGTTATCATATCTTCATCTTAGGTTTTAGTGGCCAACAAGCAAGATTTACCTTCTGAAGCAGAAGTGACGTCACAGGAGGGAAATGATTTGGCAAGAAACTTGGGCATCCCTTTCTTTGAGGCATCTGCAAAAGTTGGAACTGGAGTTGTGGAGGCAATGACAGGGCTGATTAAGATCATTCCCAGAGTGAGCAAAGACTATAAGGTAAGAAGAACATCAATTGAGTTTTTAGGCTGAAACCTGTTTAGAATTACACTTATAAAAGTATGAGCGGGTAGTAATATATGTATGCATATGTTCCTTAGAGTACATGGGTGTTTGTTTGAAGGGGATATAATTTAATAAATTAGTATCTTAATGTTTAAATATAATATATTAATGTTATAATAGAAATATTTTAATATTTAATTTAGGCAAATTTTATAATCTGAAAAATTCTTGTACATTAAGCTGTAATAAAGTGGTGGCTATTGTGCATGTTGGATAATCAGATGATTAAAAGTTTGACTCTCAGCTGCAATCAATTTTTTTTTATTTACATGGCGTCATAATTCAAGAGTTCTGAAAATCAAAGGAAATTAAATTACAAAAATTTACAAATTAAAATATTACAACTCTGGTGTTAGGCCATTCAGATAAATGGTAACTAGTAATATGGACAATGAAGAAAGTACAGACTTATATTAATTTGTGCCTTCATAGAATAGGGGACTGATATATTAGGGTAAAATTCCAGTTCCAAAATGGTGAAATAAAGTTTATGTTCCATTGACTACTGCAGAGCTTGAGTTTGGAGACTGATTAATTTAAGTTCTCTAATGCAGATTTATGCGTTAAAGTCAACTGGATGTTCCACTTTATGGATTCAGGAAAGCTACGAGGAGATTAGTGGTGGCCTTGTGAACCAGTTTATCCTTTCACACTGCAGGATTTGCTGGGAAGGAGATCTGAGTGCATGGCTTATGGACAGTTGTTCGATGTGTAATGAGGATAATCTGACAACTAAACTAAATTATATGGTAGGACAAGATCACTATTAAGAAATTTATGGAAAAACAAAGTAGAACGACAAATGAGAGAATTTAATAGAAGATATTAGTGCTGGCTGTACATTAACAAACTCACCCTAAAAATTACAAGGTGAGGTTTTTTTCTGGAATTAACAAAGAAATATTTAAAAAAAACCATAAAACACACGGAGATGAAGGAGGAAACAGAAATAAGAATGATAGAATGACTATAGACAGAATTGGCCAAGTGGGCACAAGGCTAGTAAGATTGGAAATAATTTGTTGATGAGCTGTGTTTCATGAGAGGTTAAATAGTTGTTTATGATGATGATGATGTCTGGAAATAAGACATGCAATTTTATGTAAGCGAAGTACTGCTAAGATTTATAGGAAAAGTATAAGCATAAAAGAGAAAGAGTATCTGGGTCTATAGCCTATAGGCCAGCCATGGCTCGAAAGGTCAATAGATAGACAGACAGACCGGTCAATAGGCAGGCAGACAGACAGACAGACAGATTAGCATAAATGTAATGCTAAAAATTATGGGCTTTTTGTGAAGTGAAGATATAAACTTTGTTTCTATGCTTGTCTGTCTTTCTGTCTGTCTGTCTATGGAGTCTGTGAGTCTCCCCTTGGAAATAGATTCATTGCCTTTACTTCTCCAAAATCATTCTGTTGTCTGTCCCAGAATTTCTTAAAGCTTGTTCCAACTGATTGCACATGTCAGGTGTTAATTGTTAAACTTTTATTGTTAAAATTGTTAAGTGTTAACCTAACCAGATGGTTTGGGTTCAATTACTAAACCAAGTTTTGAATTTTATTCTGACAGACATGACTTCAGCATTCACTCAATCTCTGAAAATGGGTACCAGATATTTTATGCAGAAAATAAGGTGCCCTGGTGTGATACTGACCATATTATGTATTGTGTCAATTTTCATAAAAAAATATAGCATCTAATATCATATTCCCCATATCCACAATGTGTGATGGGTGCATATGCTGTTCTATTTAATTATATTGTAGTGACATTTAGGTCTTTTATGAATGTCATTGGCAACTGTTGTGAGCCACGATAGCTCAGAGGTTAGTGAACTGGACTACAAAGGACAAGAGGTCGGATTTGATCCTGATTGACTGCTTCAGAGCTCACCCAGCCTTAAATAGGTACCAGATTTTATTCTGGGGAAGTAAACATTACGAGTGTCCACATTACCCCAAACATCATGTGCCAAAGGTCTATAAAAATTATGGTCACTAACACCATATTCACCACTTGGCATGACAAGGCACTTTACTTTACTGTTTTTATTGGCAACTCTTGTCTTTAATCCAAGTGTCATGTAGTATATTTGTCCCCAGTCAGAAAGTCACGTAAGTAGCTTTTTGTAATAACAAGTATTTTTTACTGGTTTTGTTTCCATTCGGTAAAAAAAAAAACATTTCCATAAAATATTTGATTACATAATACATGTATATATTACATAATACATGTATATATTACATATATATTACATATATTATAAAGAGTAAAACAATAAATATTTCTAATATTAGATACCAAAACTGATAGATGTGTAATTATATAATGAGAGAGTGACAGTTGGAACATTTCATATGCTTCTTCTTACTCTTCTACATTTCAACTCCCTGGGAAGATAAATCTTCAACAAACACTGTCCAAGAAACCTTGTTTGGTGCCATTCTCTTAAGATCTTTCCATGTCTTCTTTATCTTTTAAATTTCTACTTCCCCTAATCTACTCCAAGTATATTTTGGTTTTCCTCTTTATTTACTCCCTAGGGGTTCCAAAAAGGGCCTGTTGTGCAATACTAACTCCAGATTGTGTCACATGTATCCTAGGGAGAGAGCCCTTAACTCTTCTGGATGGAAGAATTATTATTTTTTTTCCCTTTTTTGAATAGTCCATGCTTATACAGTTTTTGCTTTTTCTTTTACAATATAGGCCAGGGTAGCCAGCCCTAAGGCAAACCCTCCTTAGTTCCCTCTTATAACTTGCTTGGTAGGGTATAGAGCGTTTATTCTTTTACAATATAGGCTCGGGTAGCCAGCCCTATGGCAAACCCTCTTAGTTCCCTCTTATAACTTGCTTGGTAGGGTATAGAGCGTTTATTCTTTTCTCCTTTTTTGGACTCATGCTACAGATGGGTGCACATATCATGACAATATAAGGATGAAGAGAAAGAAGGAAAGAAAGGAAAAATACCAGAGAGCTTAAGAGAATAGCATAGTAGGAAGAGTACTGTTGAATTCATAACAAAACTGTAGCAGCAAAAAGATGTGAAGAGAAGTGTTAACCTATAACAGTAGTCACTGGTATTTAATAACGATAAAAAAAGTAAAGTACCCCCATCACGCCAAGTGGCGTATAGGGAATATGGTGTTAGTGACCATACATTTTACAGACCTTCGGCACATGATTTTTGGGGTAATGTGGTCGATATTATGACCGTGCCGCTTTACTTTCCCAGAAAAAATCCGGTACCCATTAAAGGCTGGGTGAACCCGGAAGCCGTCGGGTGGGATTGAACCCTACCTTTTGTCCTTTGTAGTCCAGTCCACTAACCACTGAGCTATCGTGGCTCCCTTAATTAATAACGATAATACAATTATATTGATCTCATAAATTGTAATATACTACCATTGTTGTGGCTGTAGTTTTATATTTAATTAAATATTGAAAGCTATCATTAATCTTTTTTCTCTGCATCTTGAGTGTTATGGTAAATAATAATTTCAGATTGCCATGCTTGGTGGGGCTGCCGTTGGAAAATCTAGTATTACTCTTCGCTTTGTCAGTGACAATTTTTTTGAAAACTATGACTCAACTTTTGAGGATTCATATCACAAGATGGTCAGAATTCAAGGACTTCAGCCACTGAGCAAAGATAGTAGGGGCGCTTCAAAGTTGAAGAGGAAAACCAACACAAGTAAGGTGAAATTTTATTGACAGTAATTTTGTGATATTATAGTTTCTGAATCTAAGAACAAAAATATAGAAGTAAACATGATGAAAGTTGATTAATAAAAGATGTTTAGAATGGCTGTTTGATAGGAGACAGTTAGAAACAGCCATTTAATAAGAGACAGTTAGAAACAGCTATTTGATAAGAGACAGAAACAGCTGTTTGATAAGAGAAGTTATAAACAGTCATTTTGATAAGAGACAGTTGGAAACAGCCATTTGATAAGAGACAGTTAAAATAGCCATTTGATAAGAGACAGTTAGAAACAGTCATTTGATAAGAGACAGTTAGAAACAGCCATTTGGTAAGAGACTGTTAGAAACAGCCATTTGAATAAGAGACATTTAGAAACAGTTATTTGATAAGAGACAGTTAGAAACAGTTATTTGATAAGAGACAGTTAGAAACAGCCATTTGGTAAGAGACCACTAGAAACAGCTGTTTGATAAGAGACAGAATCAGTTGCTTGATTAGAGCTGTATGTTGTTTGAAACAGCTGTATGATAAAAGACAGGAACAACTGTTTGATAAAAGACAGTTACAAACAGCTGTATTATAAGAGACAGTTAGGAACAGCTGTTTAACAAAAGACAGAAACAGTTGTTTGATAAAAGACAGAAACAGCTGTTTGATGAGAAAAGTGTTTGTGAGAATTCTTTAATAAATGAAGTATAAATACAATTGTCTAATATGTGAAAGGCTGCAAAATTTAATTTTTAAGAGAAAAATTGTGAAAGGTATTTGGTAAGAAAAGGACTGAGAAAGTTATTTGGTAAGAGAAGGCTACAGAGTTTAATTGACAAGAGAAAGGCTATGAAAGTTATTTGGTAACAAAAGTTATTAGGGAAAAGAAAGGCAATGAAAGTTAATTGTTAAGAGAAGGGCTGAGAAAGTTATTTGTTATGAGAAGGGCTGTGAAAGTTAATTCAATCACATGT
Organism: Megaustenia siamemsis; assembly: GCA_032433765.1. Classification (NCBI taxonomy): domain Eukaryota; kingdom Metazoa; phylum Mollusca; class Gastropoda; order Stylommatophora; family Ariophantidae; genus Megaustenia; species Megaustenia siamemsis. The sequence goes on along the minus strand of JAVIAB010000050.1, from coordinate 55,453,685 downwards.
TATCAACCAATGAAAGAAGCAAGAACAATAATTATAGGAAAATATTTAGAAATACATGACAAATTTGAACAGAATCTCCTCAAGATCATATGCTGAGCCTGAAGAGAACTCAACAGTTTACTATAAGACCAGTCCAGAACATGTCCTTCAAACTTGTGAACTGTGCAGAGAAGTAAGATCTGAATTCTGACCCCACCTCAGACAATTTTTAGAAAAACTATATGGTACTTAGGATGACCTCCTGCTATTAATTAATTCCATAGAGATGGTTCATCTTTTTGTGTAATCTACAGAGCATAGGAACCTGCATGCTAAAGAAGAAGAAGAAATTAATTCATTAATACACCAGTAATCATAACAAATTCCTGTGTGTTACCGGGGCCTCATTATGAGGAAAGTAAAGAATAGTGACACTGTGACCTTCCAGGCATGTCGTAAGAGGCGACTAAGGAGGTTGATCGATGGCTTGACAAGCTGTCATTGTAAAAAGTATTGTTATGGAAACAGCGCCATATATTTTAGAGCAGTGATCTCTGCAATATGTGCCATTTTGGCACGCAAGGTTTCTGTTTTTGAGATTGTGGTTCTGCCCTATGTGCCGTCTTCAGCTCGAAAGGACAATAGATAGATAGAATCATAACAGAATCATGTTAATTGTTTTGAACTGTTTTTTGGAAAACATATTTTCTGTAAAAGAATCTGGAAATAGGACACACTAAAATTATTATGGATGTGAAATAGGTTAGCCTTTAAACTTTTTTGCGTTCTCTTAAACATATGTGTGGTCTATCACAGGATATTCAGTTGATGCAAAGAAGAGAAAAGTCAAAGTAAAAAAGACAGATGGAAATGTGATACTGGTGGGCCTCATAGTTCTGGAAGATGAGCCTCAGTTAGTGACAGGTGACCTAATTAAATGTGCCAGTTGTTTAGCAGTGCTCACTGGTACAGCAGTACTGGAAACAGAGGGAGACACTAAAAATTGGACTTGGTTAGTACTTAGTCTCCTCTTGAATGCTCTACTATTTTTCTAGAACACATAAATAATTTAAACTGATATATGTTATATGTGTGTGTTTTTAGTGCGAGCTTGTGTGTGTGTATGTGTACATTTTTTCTTCATAGTTTGCATGTTGTTCTTTGCAATAATTAAAACTGTGGTGGCAAAATTGTTAGTGCACATTAATTTACTGACCATGTTGATCAGAGTTCAGTTCCCAGACAAGGTCATTATATCTCACTCTGTCTTCTGGTTTTCTTTGACTTTATTTAATGTGCATGTAATTAATTTAGGATGACTAATCCATGTTGTTTTATCTATGCTTGAATTCTTTGTTCTTTGTTTTATCTGTGCCTTGTGGCTGCAATGATATTATAAGAAATTGTTAATTATAATAAGCCCTTGGTCAATGCACACTTGGGTAAATTCTTCACTGTTGCTCTTATGTAATGATGACCTTCCACTCACTAAATGAACCTAGAGTAATCTCTGTGCCTTCTTTCTTCCCTCTTTATCATTAAAATGTTCCATAATAATTAGTTCATCCTTCTCATTAACCTTGTTCTAAATATCAGATAGGAACTCAAAGAACTCTTGTCTGTCTTGCTTGCTGTAGATTTTATTGCAAGCCTCATGGACCTTGAATAGTGTTATATTTCCTGTTCTATAACTATCAGATAAATATTCTCTCTCAAACAGAACAAAACAATCATAGATGCTCCAGTAATAGTCTCCAATAAGGAGCAGTCTCAGACAGAAATGAGAGTCCTGTTACTCTTCATGCTTCAGCAAAATACCCCAATAGATATTTGGATAGGCGTATTCACAAATAAGTCTGTGACAGTAGATGGGGCGGAAGAATCAGAAATGATCAACAGCTCAGAAAGCAAAAACAGCAAAGTGTGTGGTACACATGAGGCATATTTAGGGCACGAATGATGAATATGAATATCATGATTCTTTCCAAGTTGATGTTAAATAAGGAAGGAGATAGTTAACAGCTTCAATGAGTGCCAACTGTCGCTCTGATCCTTTGCTGTTGTCTTGGTGATTTTGCCTACTTCTTAGTGAGGCATGATCCTTTCAACCTCAGACTAAGTCTTTTAGATTAGTCTAGACTCCAATTGCCATCCAAAAATGAAAGTGACAATCAATTGATCTTATGTAAAACATCTCTAACTTGCTCTGATCCATTCCCCTCGGTTTCCATTTATAAGTACCCGCTTGTATCATTTATACTACAAACTATGTTGGGACTAAAGTTGTACATCTCATTGTCACCAATGCCACAAGCTCTACCAAATGCATTTTTGAAGTCTATGAAAACATGATATAGGTCTTGTGGGTGTTGGAAGTATTTCTATCAGAGAATTCTAAGATTGAATTCTTTGTTCTTTTGTACTCCAACATGCATGCAAGCTTACATGACAAATAATAAAATGGAAGAAAGAAAAGGGTGAACCAATATAATTAGTCTGCATTTTAAAAAAATGGTTGCAGAGTTTTGTTTTGAATATGTACAGATTTATAATTTATCACACTTTTATTTCTTTCAGTGAGTTTTGTGGTCACAAGAACTGTGGCCTAGAAGTATCTGAGAATGAAATTCCTAAAGGGGACAGCTTTGATTTCTTATTGTCTCCTCCAATAAAAACAACAACAGAAGAAAATAATAATGCAGAAGTGGTCTTAGAATTGAAGAAAGGAACACCACAAGGTGTGACCATATACTGTATGGATATTAGTCGATCAATGGATGAAACATGTAACGTACCCAAGTCACATGGTATGTTATAAAAAAAAAATGTATAGAAATATATTCTTTTAGCCATAGGAGAGATTTTTAGTTTATTTAAATAATTCCCTGATTCAAAATTTTAAATAATTGTTCTTCTCAGTAGAACACAAACATGACTGCATCAGTTGTTTGGTATCTCTATATTAGGGTGTTAGAGAAGGAAGAATGCACACACAAAGATGATCCTTGTTTGGTATCTCTATATTAGGGTGTTAGAGAAGGAAGGATTTAGTGATTCTTCACAAGACATATTCTTTAAATGGTGGGCATTCATAAAGAATAGTGACACTGTGACCTTCCAGGCATGTCGTAAGAGGCGACTAAGGAGGTTGATCAATGGCTTGACAAGCTGTCATTGTAAAAAGTATTGTTATGGAAACAGAGCCATATATTTTGGAAGCAGTGATCTCTGCAACATGTGCCATTTTGGCACGCAAGGTTTCTGTTTTTAAGATTGTGGTTCTGCCCTATGTGCCGTCTTTGGCTTGAAAGGACAATAGATATTTGTTCATTGTGGTAGGGTGGTAAGGTTTACATGTCTTATTTATATCACACATAGTGCTCTCTTGGCTCTAGAGTTCAGGTTGTTGGTATTCTCTTTGTATATGATAATATGATATACGTCTACGATCAGGGAAGTCTAAATATATAATAAGATTTTTAAAATGTTTTTTCTTTATTCCATGATAATGGTTGATAGAGTTTTTCTTATCAATTAGCATTTCTATATCAAAATTTTTGCAAAATACTGAACATGATAGCCTATAAAAAGCTTGATTATAGCCTTGTCAGGGAAAACTATGAGGGAGTCATATCTACATTGAGAGTGGTTTTCAAATCTGATCTATTTGTGTATACCTGATGCAATGAGGTGATGGTCTTCGTTGCAGACCTTTATGAAGCGAGAGGGATAAGAATGCTGTAAAACTGAAGATATGAAGTAGAGATAATGGTATGGTTGTTTTGTGTCATTTACTATCAACGGAAAGCTACAACCACACTGCTGTCTCTATTACTTATCACGAAGACCTTTATGCTGTTTGGATATGTTGGCGTGTTTAGTGGGGAATTAAAGAGTGTGGTGTTTATCTGGGACATTTTGAGAGATGCATTTGTTGAAAACCTGGACCCGAACACTTCATTGTAACAGCATTTTACAAGCGGTTTTTATTCTCCAGCCATATAAGTCCTTTCTGGTAGACCCCAGAAATGGAATAATGTTGTAGAGTTAGTGTGTGTGTGTTTCCATATATATATATATATATACGTAAAAAGGAGTAGGTATCATCTTGGAAGCAGAAAGAGCAAGAACGGTGAAAGGCTTTTGGGCAATGTCTGACAGAGTCCTTTTAGTGAAATTGAATGGAAAGCCAATAGATATAAATCTGATACAAGTTTATGCACTAACAGCAGACAGTCTAGAGGAAACAGTTGATAAATTTTACAAGTTAAATATGGCACTTCATGAATGCAAACCATATGAAAACACCATAGTTCTAGAGGATCTCAACGCATAAGTTGGAAAGGAATGAGTTGAGGAAGTAGTTGGTTATTATGGCTTAGACGAGAGGAATGAAAGAGGTGACAAACTTATTGACTGGGCTAGAACACACAACATGATGATAGGAAACATCTGGTCTAAGCAACATCCAAAACGTCTGTGGACATGGAAAAGTCAAGGATGTAATCAAATTGATTACAAAATGATAAACAATAGAATTAGAAACATTCTGGTGTGTGTGAAAACTAGACCAGGGGCAGATTGCAATAGTGATCATGTACCAGTTGTGGGAAAGCTTAGAGTAAAATTAAAAGCAGCAAAACAAGCATCAGTTAACATCAAGTTAAATTTAGATTTACTAAAATCAGACAAGAGGTTATAAGACAAATAGAACATCACAATTCAGAACTGGTACAATGCAATAGAGAAGGTACAGAGCATTGATGAACAGTGGGAAATGCTAAAAGAATTAATGCAACAAACATCAAAAGAGTTCATACCACCAGTGAGGACAAATTCAAGAAAGAAATGGATGTCAGATGACATTTTGCAGCTAATGGATACAAGAAGAAGAAATAAGAAAAATAAAAATAAGTATAAGAGATTAAATAACGAAATTGTAATAAAATGCAATGAAGCAAAAGAAACATGGCTAAAACAGAGATGCAAAGAGATTGAAATGGAACAAAAAGGAGATGCCAGAGCTATATACAAACAAATTGAAGAATTAACGGGAAGAAAAATGCAATAATCATCAAGATCTTTAGTAGAAAGAGCCATAAAGGTGAAAACAGATCTATACCTATGTTTCATAGATTATACCAAAGCATTTGACAAAGTAAAGCACCAAGAAATAATAAAAATTTTTAAAGGCATAAATGTAGACAGCAAAGATCTAAGAATAATAAAGAACATGTACTGGCAAAAAACAGCGGCCATAAGAACTGGAAACCAGTTGGGAATGTTTCAACAAAGAAAACAGGGTGTTAGGCAAGGTTGTGTGCTGGCCTCAGATTTGTTTAATATTTATAGTGAGATTATTTTAAGATCCATAAGGGGCATGCCTGGAATAACAATTGGAGGTCATAATATAAATAATCTAAGGTATGCTGATGATACAGTATTAATCGCTAAGAGTGAAAATGAGTTACAAGAAATGTTGGACATTGTAGAGAAGGAAAGCAAAAATAAAGGACTCGGCCTTAATAGCAAAAAGACAGAGGTAATGGTAACACCAAAGAAAAAGACATCACCTCAGTGCAAAATAAAGACATGTGGAACAATATTAAAACAGGTAAATGAATTTAAATATTTGGGAACTTTGTTAACCTCAGACGGAAGATGTACAAAAGAGGTGAGATGTAGAATGGCTCAGGCAAAAGCAGCTTTCCAAAAAATGAGGAAAATACTATGCAATCCATTTTTGACAATAGAAACAAGAAAAAAAGTTCTTAAATGTTATGTAGAGCCAGTCTTAACATACGGATGCGAATCATGGACAATAGGACAACAGACAAGAAAATCACTGGAGTCTGTAGAAATGTGGTTTTACAGAAGAATGTTGAGAATACCATGGACAGCTAAGAAGAGTAATGAAGAGGTTCTGAGAAAGGTCAGAGCAAAAAGAGAGCTAATTTCCAATGTTAGGAAGAAACAATCATCATTTTTTGGCCATGTAATGAGAAGAGAACAACTTGAATATATTGTAACAACTGGAAAAATTGAGGGACGAAGAGATAGAGGGAAGCAAAGAGAAAAAATACCAGACAGCTTAAGAGAATGGCTTGGTAGAAGGTCAACAACAGAAATGATAAATAGCTGCCGAGATCGAATGTTGTGGAGAGACATGATCACCTACGCCACTAGGCCCGGTACTTGATGATGATGATGATATATAAGCTAAAAAAAAATGTGATTTTATACCATGCACATTTTTATTCTGGCCGTATCAAACATAAGCCTTTTCCTCCTTTTCTGTTTGTATTGAAATAGATCTTTTTTAAAAATCGTTTTCTGTATTTATTCTCTTCTGAGTTGTGACCATTATAGACGTGTACTGTCTTCTTCCTCTTCATCCTTTTTAGCTCCCTATGGAGCATAGGTCTTCAACAAACACTTTCCAAGTCGTTATGTTTTTTGCCATTCTTTTAAAATAATTCCATGTCTTCCCCATCATCTTCATCTCTGCTTCTGTCTGTCTTCTCCAAGAATTCTTTGGTCTTCCTCTCTGTCTTTTCCCCTGGGGATTCCAAAAAAGGTCCTGTTGTGTAATACTCTCAGTTGGCTTCCACAGTGTGTGTCCTATCCAGCACCAATGTCTTCGCTGTATCTCTTTATCCACTGGTATTTGACTGGTACATTTCCATAATTCTATGTTAGTGATTTTGTCCTGCCATTTCCATCCTTTTATTCTGCGTAAGCATCCATTAATGAAAGACTGTATCTTCATGATTGTCAATTTTGTTGTTCTCCATGTTTCACAGCCATATAATAGGACCGGCTTAAAATCTGAGTTGAAAAATTTTATTTTTGTATTTAACCTAATTTCTTTGAATTTCCATATGTTTCCCAGTGCAATGAAAGCTCCTCTTGCTTTTGATATCCTTATTTTGGTATCATTTTCTGTTCCTCCCTCTTTATCTATATTACTGCCCAGATATATGTAAGGATTGTACGTCTAGTAGAGATATTTCTCCTAATTTTATCTGGTTATTGCCAACTGCATTAATTCTCATAATGTTGGTCTTATCTCTATTAAATCTTCAGTCCTAGCTGTTGTGATCTCTCATCAAGTATGCTCATTTTATCCTGCATCTGTTGGTGGCTGTGTGAAAGGAGAGCTATGTCATCAGCAAAGTCTAAATCATCAAGTTGCTTGGTCAGTGACCACTGGATTCCATTTCTGTTGTTTTGAGTTATTTTCATAATTCAATCTATGGCCAGTAGAAAGAGAAATGGAGATAGAAGGCATCCCTGCCTTACTCCTGTTCTTATTTCAAATGCTTCTGTAAGCTGTCCTTCATGCACCACACTACATTTCGTTCCTTCATACATTGTTTTTATCAGGTTAATAAACTTTATGGAATTCCGTAATGACTCAGCAACTTCCAAAGCATTCCTCTGTTTAAACTATCAAATGCCTTTTCGTAATCTATGAATCCAATATAAAGTGGGGACTGTAGTTCTAAACTTTGTTCAACTATTATATGTAGAGGAGTTATTTGATCAGCACATGATCTGTTCTTCCTAAAGCCTGCTCATTCATCTCTCAAATGTTTCTGTATGGCCTCTTTTATTTAGTCTCTCCAGAATGATTCTGCTTAATATTTTTCCTGGCACTGATAGTAGCATAATTCCCCTATAATTTGTGCACTCCTGTAAACTTCCTTTCTTTGGTAGTTTGATCATATAACCTTCTTTCCAGTCTTTAGGTTTTTCTTCCCTCTCCCAAATTTTATCTAATAGATTATGTAACATCTTGGTAGAGGTGTTAATATCTGCTTTGATGGCTTCCGAAGGAATTTCATCTGGTCCTGTGGCTTTACAATTTTTTAATAGCTTGATGGCTTTCATTATTTCTTCTTTGCTTGGTTTTCCACAGTTAACGTGTAACTCTTCTTCTGCTGGTAGTATATCTGGAGGATTATTTGAGCTGGGTCTGTTCAAAAGTTCTTCAAAGTGCTTTTTCCATCTCTCCATTTGTTCCCTTATATTACTAAGCAGATTTCCTTTCTTATCTTTAATAAAGGCATTGATCTGTTTGTATTTTCCACTTAATGTGTGTACTGTTGTACAGTTCTTTCATATTCTCTTTATTTGCTGCTTCTTCTGCCTCTTTAGCTAGTTCACCAATATATTTCCTCTTATCGCTTTTAATGCATCTTCTCATTTCTTTGTTCACCTCTGTGTATGCTTCCTGTGTCTTGGCTTTATTACTTCTCATTTTGCTTTTATTTATGTCTGCTTTTTTGTTCTTTCTTTCTTTAATTTTATCCAGGGTCTCTGCTGTCATCCATGCCTTATTCTGTCGTTCTCTTTTCCTGAGTGTTTGTTCGCATGTCTCTTTCCATATATCTTTTACCTGTTTCAAATGATCTTCTATATTTATTTTATTTTCTAGTTGTTGGAGGACTTGGTATTTGTTTGATATTGTGACTGCGAATTTATCTTTAATTCCTTGTTCTTTAAGAAACCCTACATTGAAATACTTTCTTCCCTTATTCGTTGTAGTATATCTTTTTAGTTTAAGTTTAAGTTTGGCTATCAGAAGATGATGATCTGAAGCTACTTTTGCCCCTCGATATACTTTTACATCCTGTAAGGATAACTTAAACTTATTATTAATACATATATGATAAATTTGATTTTCCGTTCTATGATCTGGTGACACCCATGTAGCTTTATGTATTCTTTTATGTTGGAATATTGTTCCTCCTAGGCTCACTTGATTAAGGGCCCAGAAATTCACAAATATCTCTCCATTCTCGTTTATATCTCCAAGTCCATGTTTTCCCATAATCTCTTCGAAGCCTCTGTTGTCTGATCATACTTTAGCATTTAGGTCTCCCATAAAGATTATAATATCCTTGTCTCGTCTTGCATCCATCTGACATTGTAGCCGTTTATAGAATTCATCTTTAACTAAATCATCCTTATCGTTGTTTGGTGCATAGCATTGGATAATGTGTAATTTTATTTTGTTTTTGGTTGTTTTAAATGTAGGCGTGTACTGTACTATAAATGAAAAATTAAAATTGTTAGGTTTGCTTAATTATTATTTTGATTTTTGTTCAGATGTAGCTTTAAGCAGTATTTGTTTCCATCATTTTTAGTAATTTAACAAATATTACTTTAGTTGCATGGAGAGAAGAGAGAACTCATGGAGCTGAGACTGTGTCAAGAGTTACTAAACTTGATTGCATTAAAAAATCTATCCAGAGGTGAGATATTGAAATAAATTAATAATTTATGTAAACTGTTGTCATAAACAACAGACCATAGACAGTCATTATAATCTAATCTCATAATCAATCGTTAACAATCCGAATTAATAAATATTTCTTTCAGGAGACATGTAATTTGCATAAAAGGAAACAGATTCTTATTATTAATTTTACCAAAACTGTGCTGCCAATGTCATACATGGAAGTTAGCAACAAAGGAGAAAAGAAGGATCACAATTACCGAAATAATTTATTAAAAGAATTATTTAATGTAATAATGAAAGAAAAAAACACAAGAAATTAGGAAATGAACAGAAGTAACACCAATACTGAGTTTATTAAAGAAACAAGAAATTAAATGGTTTGGACATGTTAGATGGTTACTAACAAATAGCATTCCCCAACAAACTTCAACAAGCAGATGCTGCGACAACAGAGGTAGAGGAAGATTCCTCAGGAGATAGACAAAATGTTTAACACCACACAAAGTGAACCAAAGAGCCTTGTCAAGAACACTCCATTTTCTTGTGATGATAAATGGCAAAAGAAAATAGAGAACAGTTAACAAGTCTCGACAAGAATAAAAATAATTTCAATATTTTTTCCTTTTAATGTTGGTAAATGTGAAGTTTACTGATAGCATTGCATATGTGTCTCCCTTCTACATTTCTGGAACAAATCAACCCGTCAGTAAGTCAGTGGGGTCAGCAACAGAAAGTTGATCATATCTCAGTTTATCTCTTCCATGAGGCTGCCTAGAAAAGTCATAGTCACAACACACTGGTTAATGTAGTGATGATCACTATGATAGTGGTGGTATCTGTTGAATAAAAGACCTTTTACTGTGCTGCCTGCTATAATTGATAAGTTCCAACTTTTCCAGCAGCAATAGGGAAATAAAGAAAGCTGAGAACTGTTGCTGCACAACTACATCAACCAGATCTGAAAGTTCAACATTACATTTTATAATTCAGTGTACTATAGGATGTTACACATACAATTGTTGTGATATACTGTTTTCTTTCATTCTTTAAGATTAACAGAACAAATGAAGATGGAAAATCCTCAAAAACAAGTGTTTCTGACTGTGTTTGGCACTGACGTTTTTGTTAAAGGTGGCGGGAGAACAGAGAGACTTCCTTCATTTAGAGACTTGAGTAAAAAATCATTCAATGATCTTCTTGAAATGGGGCACAACCTTTCTATAGACTACCCTTTAGTAGCAATTGAAGAGTCATATCAGTAAGTAGAACATGTATTGTAAATGCTATATTAATATACTTTTCCTTGCCAGTCAATGCCATATTTGCTGTTTAGTCCTGTGCATCAGATCTGTTGAGAATGTTGTGAGATATGTTCAAAATAAAACATACATCATTATCTACAATCTCAAGTCAGACATCAGTGCAAACATTCTTAATTAGTTATCATTCAGTAAATCTATGTCTTCATTGCAGATGTCACTTTATCCTTCAGTAGGCTCCGAAGATAATTTAGCAAAAAGTGATAACAATATAGCCATTATTGAAAACAATGACTGAAGGGAATATAACATATATATTGAACATATTTCATTGACACTTTTGAGTGTGAAAGCAGCGCAGTAGATTATGAACTGTCTTTCAGTCAAAATTAAACTAAGCCTTATGGTACAGATGTTGATGTCTCTTCACAACTCTGTCTCCAGAGTTTATTAATTCCATCATTGACTTCCCAGCATGCCATTCTCTTAGTCAGCATGTTTTCTTTCTCAGGTTTCCTCTATTTCTTCTCCTCTCTGAATCAATTGTCAATTCTTTTTGCATATTGTCACAATATTCTTCAGCTGTTTTTGTCTTATAACATAACCAAGAATGTTGATTGTTTTCTATTTCTGATTATAAATAAAATTTCTTTTTGCCATGGTCTGTTTTGTTTAGAATGTCATTTCTACTGCTTTTAGCTGCCTATTGTATTCTCATCAATCTTTTGTAAAACAAAATTATGTGCACTAGATCTTCATATCTTTTATCCAGGATTCACTAACATGTTCCGAGAAAGGAAGTTCACAGGAGAACACAAATTACAGGGAAATTATGCTGATATTGGTGCCAGGAAAAACACAAATCAGAATCATTCTGGAGAGACTAAAAGAAGCTATAAATATAGATTAACTTTTGAGAGATGAACAAGCGGGTTTTAGAAAAAAAACACATTATGCACTGACCAAATAACTACCTTATATATAACAGTTGAAGAAAGCTTGAATCTACAGTCTCCAATTTAAACTGGATTCATAGATTATGAAAATTAATTTGATAGTTTAGAATGTTTAGGGATGCTTAGGAAGTTGCTGAGTCATTTAGAATGTTTAGGGATGCTTAGGAAGTTACTGAGTCATTTAGAATGTTTAGGGATGCTTAGGAAGTTGCTGAGTCATTATGGAATCCCCATAACGATTATTAACCTGATAAAAACAATGTATGAAGGAGTGAAATGTAATGTTGTACACAAAGGACAGCTTACAGAAGTATTTGAAATAAGAACAGGAGTAAGGCAGGGATCTATTCTATCTCCATTTATTTTTCTGCTGGCCACAAATTGGATTATGAAAATAACACAGAACAACAGAAAGTGGTCACTGACCAAGCAACTAGAAAACCTAGACTTTGCTGAGGACATAGCTCTCCAAGTGGTTCTACATGAAACTAAACAACTCTTGTTTTTTTTTAACTTCCATTGTCTAAAATGGGCTACACAATGTCTTTAAAAAAAATTCTTTTAGATGCTACTTTTTTCCAAACGACAGAAGACACAAAGAAAGAATTTAGAATCAGAAAAGAAAGGCGGCAATGATACTCAGAAATATTGATAAAATATGGAAATCAAAATTACTTAGCGCAAAAACAAAGCTCAGGATTTTCAAATTAAATGTATTATCCACCCCTTACTTATGCATGCAAGAGCTGGAAAACAACTACAGAAATAGAAAATAAATAGGATGCATTGCAAACAAATGCCTCAGGTAAATACTTTGTATACCATGGAATGAATTCAAGACCAGTGCAGAAGTAGGAGAAATTACAAAGTATCCAAAATAAAAAAATACTACAAAAATACAAAAATACTATAAATATCCAAGTATCCAAATAATACAAAAGGCAAAAACAGCAGGCACCAGCTCCCTCTCCAAGATTGACCAACTTGTCCAGAACAGAGTTGTGTAGTGAGATATAATGTAGGTCCTGTGCAAGGTCTTAATAACAATGATCGTCAAGCATAAAGAGTTTAAAATTTGTGTCCTATGTGCTGTTTTTGGGTTAAAGGGACAATAGTTAGATTTCTCCAAGTTATTCTGCACCTCTATCATATGAATTATCATTCCAAGCATTTTAATTAATTAAATTATTTTAAATATTTCCCATTTACTTTAATAAGGAATTTTGGAGAAGACTTTTTCTTTGTTGTGACCATTACCGTAATTTTGTTGTTTAGGCCGAGATGTTTATTTTTACTTTTCATCAATATAATTTCAATAATTTTCTGTCGTTCATTTTCACTTTTACCAACTAAGACTGTATCATTAACATACCTCAGGACAGACATATTCTATAACATCTTGATAAAACTAACCTCACTGCCAGTTTATCAAGAGGGTATTGTACAAACTTAGACCTTTGACTCTGAAGCCTTACATCATCATCAATGCAGCAGCAGAAAAACACCAACTTTGAGCTCTGTGATTCAGTATTTTTAACATACACAACCTTGGTACTTTAAACATATACAAAGCTAGCAGAAATGAGAGGCTTAGTGGGTGCATAGGAGGATCAATCAACACAGAACTGGAGTTGTCAGTCATTGGATGCTGTGGAACATGCTGAGGAGGGGATCTGAGCACCTATGGATGTGTTCTGAGTGCAGTGATGATAACCAACAAATAACTCAATACAAAACTAGCAGAACAGAGAAATATAGCACAAAGTGTGTAACCAGAGAAAAGCTGTTTATTACAGTGGATCCTGTACTTAGTTGTATAACCAAGAGATAAGGAAGCTGAGAGCCTGTTCATGGAAGGTAGCAAAATGAAAGAACCAAGTTAACCAATCATACAGCATCAGAAGAGCAATATAATAAAGTAGAGTAAAGGAACCACATTCATGCAAGATGATTACTATCTATTAATAGGAAGGAACAACCCATCATGTTTCACTTAAGAAAAGGACACAATCTGCTTGAGGCAATACATACCAAAAGTTAAAGATTGGAAACACAGACATGTGTGAATGTCACTGTATCAATCAAGACTATGCTCAAAATAACACGTTGGTAGATTATTGGCTAAGCATTAAATTTAATGACCCTGACATGGTGGCTGTTAAGAGATTAATTAATTTGTTAACAAATTTGATGATACAGACTTAAATAGGATAAAGACTGAAAAAGAAATAAAATGTAAAACGTGTGTGTGTATGCGTGCCTGGATGTGTAAGAGAGAGAAAACATATGAGAAATACATGACTAAAGAAAATCACATTACAGTTAACAGACCTTTCATCAAGGGCAACAGACAACATTAATGAAAATTAAAAACTAATTCAAATATAGAACCACTTAAATGTTAATTAATTGTACTTTTGCCTGCTATACAAATAAATGTTTCACTGTTGTATGATATAAACAGATCAATTGATGCTGCTGTCAACAATTTAACAACTTCTGGATGTACTGCATTAGGGCCTGCCCTGTCAATCTGTGTTGGTTATGCAAGAGAAAAACCTGGATCAGAGATTATACTGTGCACTGATGGCTTGCCTAATTGTGGTGTTGGGGAACTAGAAATTTACAAACGTGACCCAGAATTCTACACAACTGTTAGTAATTTATTACATTTGATATATATTTTAGATTTTGCAATGTGAAACTGCTATTATTAACTGTTCATACATCAATTTTATGAGAACTAACATTAACATGGACAGAGAAAAGTAATATTCCGTAAATTAACTAAGGTCGGTAATCATAAAACACCTGGTTTAAGCTATTCACAGCTGGAAATCAGCATTTTTATGGTTAAAAAAATGTAATGCTATAAAACCGTATGGTTACAAAAGCCGATTCCTATGGTTTTAAGACTGGACATAAAACAAATTCCTATGCTTTTGAGATTAATTACTATTGTTTTAAGGTTGATGTGCTCAATCACTTCGTTCATCCAATGACTTCGTTCTCCGCCCTTAAAAAGATGTCAAGTAGACATGTATGTGTTGTGTTGTGGTTTACAGTAAAACTAATATTTGTGCCTTTCAGCACTGCATTTTTGAGTACCAAGTTGCCTTCACTCTCAATCCCTACTCACATGGCCAGACTAGACTGACGAGTTTGTTTCCAAAAAGGTGGAGTAGAGTCTGATTCCGCCCGTGCGCTGCCGGGGCCCGAAAGGGAAGTAAAGAATAGCGGCGCTGTACCCTACCAGGCATGTTCGTAAGAGGCGAGAAAGGAGGGTTAGGCATGGGACTGGCTATCCCATACTGTAAAAAAATAAGCCGAAAAAACTTCACAAACATGAACAAGTCAAAGAAAGATAAAGTAAATCCGTCAACCAGGAAAGAGAAGGGCTCTCTGTCTAAGAGATGTATGACGCAATCCGGAGAAAGCCATAAGGAGTCCGGGTTGCCGACTCACCCTTTGTCTACCAGGAAATCATCCAGAATTGGCACCTGGAATGTTCGTACCCTTAACGAACAGGGAAAAGCGGCACAAGTGGCAGCAGAAATGAACAACTACAAGATAGATATTCTGGGAATGTGTGAAACAAGATGGCTGGGAGCGGAGAGAATAAAATTGAATACAGGGGAGATGATTTTATCATCAGGACACCAGGAACCAGGAGCACAACATAGCGAAGGGGTAGCTATAATGCTATCAAAGAATGCACAGAAGACACTAATAGAATGGGAGGCAGTGGGACCAAGACTGGTGAGAGCAACATTTAGAACAACCAAAAACAAAATAAAATTACACATTATACAATGCTATGCACCAACCAACGATAAAGATGACTCAGTTAAAGATGATTTTTATAAACAGCTACAATGCCAGATGGATGCAAGACGAGCCAAGGATATTATAATCTTGATGGGAGACCTAAATGCTAAGGTAGGATCAGACAACAGAGGCTTTGAAGAGATTATGGGAAAACATGGACTTGGAGATATAAACGAGAATGGAGAGATATTTGTGAATTTCTGCGCCCTTAATCAAATGAGCCTAGGAGGAACAATATTCCAACATAAAAGAATACACAAAGCTACATGGGTGTCACCAGATCATAGAACGGAAAATCAAATTGATCACATATGTATTAATAATAAGTTTAAGTCATCCTTACAGGATGTAAAAGTATATAGAGGGGCAGATATAGCTTCTGATCATCATCTTCTGTTAGCCAAACTTAAAATTAAATTAAAAAGGTATACTACAACGAATAAGGGCAGAACGTATTTCAATGTAGGGTTTCTTAAAGAACAAGGAATTAAAGATAAATTCGCAGTCACAATATCAAACAAATACCAAGTCCTCCAACAACTAGAAAATACTATAAATATAGAAGATCATTGGAAACAGGTAAAAAATATATGGAAAGAGACATGCGAAGAAACACTGGGGAAAAGAGAACGCCAGAATAAGGCATGGATGACAGCAGAGACCCTGGATAAAATTAAAGAAAGAAAGAACAAGAAAGCAGACATAAATAAAAGCAAAACAAGAAGTAATAAAGCCAAGACACAGGAAGCTTACACAGAGGTGAATAAAGAAGTGAGAAGATGCATTAAAAGGGATAAGAGGAAATATATAGATGAATTAGCTAAAGAGGCAGAAGAAGCAGCAAATAAAGGGAATATGAAAGAACTGTACAACAGCACAAAGAAATTAGGTGGAAAATACAAACAGATCAACGCCTTTATCAAAGATAAGAAAGGAAATCTGCTTAGTAATATAAGGGAACAAATGGAGAGATGGAAGGAGCACTTTGAAGAACTTTTGAACAGACCTGGCTCAAATAATCCTCCAGATATACTACCAGCAGAAGAAGAATTACACGTTAACTGCGGAAAACCAAGCAAAGAAGAAATAATGAAAGCCATCAAACTGTTAAAAGATGGTAAAGCCACAGGACCAGATGAAATTCCTTCGGAAGCCATCAAAGCAGATATTATCACCTCTACCAAGATGTTACATAATCTATTGGATAAAATTTGGGAGAGGGAAGAAATACCTAAAGACTGGAGAGAAGGTTATATGATCAAACTACCAAAGAAAGGAAGTTTACAGGAGTGCACAAATTATAGGGGAATTATGCTACTATCAGTGCCAGGAAAAATATTAGGCAGAATCATTCTGGAGAGACTAAAAGAGGCTATAGAGAAACACTTGAGAGATGAACAAGCAGGTTTTAGGAAGAACAGATCATGTGCTGATCAAATAACTACTCTACGTATAATAGTTGAACAAAGTTTAGAACTAAAATCCCCACTTTATATTGGATTCATAGATTACGAAAAGGCATTTGATAGTTTAGACAGAAGAATGCTTTGGAAGTTGCTGAGTCATTATGGAATCCCCATAAAGTTTATTAACCTGATAAAAACAATGTATGAAGGAACAAAATGTAGTGTGGTGCATGAAGGACAGCTTACAGAAGCATTTGAAATAAGAACAGGAGTAAGGCAAGGATGCCTTCTGTCTCCATTTCTCTTTCTACTGGCCATAGATTGGATTATGAAAATAACTCAAAACAACAGAAATGGGATCCAGTGGTCACTGACCAAACAACTTGATGATTTAGACTTTGCTGATGACATAGCTCTCCTATCACACAGCCACCAACAGATGCAAGATAAAATGAGTATATTAGATGAGAGATCACAACAGCTAGGACTAAAGATTAATAGAGATAAGACCAACATTATGAGAATTAATGCAGTTGGCAATAACCAAATAAAACTAGGAGAAATACCTCTACTAGACGTACAATCTTATATATATCTGGGCAGTAATATAGATAAAGAGGGAGGAACAGAAAACGATACCAAAATAAGGATATCAAAAGCAAGAGGAGCTTTCATTGCACTGGGAAACATATGGAAATCCAAAGAAATTAGGCTAAATACAAAAATACAAATTTTCAACTCCAATGTTAAGTCGGTTCTATTATATGGCTGTGAAACATGGAGAATAACAAAATTGACAATCACGAAGGTACAGACTTTCATTAATGGATGCTTGCGCAGAATAAAGGGATGGAAATGGCAGGACAAAGTCACAAACGTGGAATTATGGAAATGTACCGGTCAAATACCAGTGGATAAAGAAATACAGCGAAGACGATGGCGATGGATAGGACACACACTACGGAAACCAACTGAGAGTATTACACAACAGGCCCTTTTTTGGAATCCCCAGGGGAAAAGACAAAGAGGAAGACCAAGGAATTCTTGGAGAAGACAGATTGAAGCAGAGATGAAGATGATGGGGAAGACATGGAATGATCTTAAAAGAATTGCAAAAAACAGAACGACTTGGAAAGTGTTTGTTGAAGACCTATGCTCCACTGGGAGCTAAAAGGTAGAAGAAGAGTCTGATTCACAAATCCTGTTGCAAGCCATCAGATATGATTTACCAGTAGCTTTCAGTTTTGTTGCTGTGGGGAGCCTCTGCCCCCAAAAGTTGAAATAATTAAAATTTAAATTAAAATAATAAAAGTTGATTAATAAGAATATATAACTCATCATCAGGCTGCATGTCCTTTGCAGAACGGTGCATTCACCACTGCCCATCAGAAAGAATCTATGTTTCTAGCCAGATCTCCAGCTTCTTCTGTTGTCATGTTCAAGGTCTTCTTGATGTCTTGAAACCATCTTCTTCTTGGTCTGCCCCTGATGCACCACCAAGGAACCATGACTTCCATTATTATTCTTTTTAGGCCACTGTGTCTTTTGATGTGGCTATGGTATTTTTATTTCCTCCGTAGAATCTTGTTTACAAACGCCAGTTTTTTTTAATACTGAAATATTTTAATGTGTCTTCATTGCTCTTTTTCATTATCCAAGGTATCTTAAAGATTTTTCTACAGCATTTTGTTTTGAATGAATTGATTTTCTTCCTTACAGTTTGCAAGATTGCCCATGATTCCCAACCATATGTTACCATCATAAAGATACATGCCCTCAGTAATTTTAATTTTACTGTTTTGCTGGTATTGTGCCATATGTTCTTCATGGCAGTTAATTTTTGTGTTGCTACTGCTAATCTTCTTTTGATCTATTTCTGGTAGTCTTCATTGTTAGCTACCACAGATCCCAGATATTCATTTTCTGTTACAATTTCGAGTTCTTCACTGTTGGTAATGATTTTGGGTTGGCTTTATGTTTCGTCAAAAGACATGATCTTGGTTTTTTAGTTTTCTGTATGTTCAGATAGGATTCTGTATGTTCAGATAGGATTCTGTATGTTCAGATAGGATTCTGTATGTTCAGATAGGATTATGCTCTTCACTGTTTCTTTTAACACACTCAATTGTCTATTTTAATCCTACTCTGTTTGAGAAGAGGACTGTGTTATCAGCATATCTCAGTTCTGGAATTATGCTGTGATTTATTGTGAAAGGGTTGAACTTCACAAATCTGTCATTGTTTCTGACATTTCTCACGATGTTTTCAGTATAGACATTGAACAGGTATGGAGAGAGGATGCATCCCTGCCTCACCTCTTTTTGTACTTCAGACCAATCAGATGTTTTGCTCGCTATACTGAAAGCTGCTTACTGTTTGTGATATGTGATTCAATAAATTGTATTAGGTGTGTTGGAAAGCCCATATCTTTCATAATGTTCCGCAGGTTCTGATGTTGTACACAGTCAAAGGCCTTGATATAATCTATGAAGCATGTATGTAGTTCTATGTTATATTCCCTATACTTCTCAAGGATATTTCTCATGTTAAAGATGTGGTCCTGGGTGTCTCTACTGTGTCTGATATTTCCTTGAACAGCATGAAGTTCTTGAATATGTAACTAGTAGTTGTGTTTATACTGCTAAACCCTAAAATTAGAGACTGATAACAATAGATAAGAAACTTATCACTTATTCATGTAGCCAATTTCTTTATATTTATTAAATATATCCACTTATTTAGGAACATTTATTAACAATTTATAAGCGGTAAGAAACCGACACAGTGATATATATATAAGACATCACCATTACTCAAACACACAAACATGAATATAACAGAAAAAAAGCTAAACATCAATTTGCAATCAAATATTGCAGATATGAACAATATTTGTATCATCCCTCTGCCATCTCTGTCAAACATGATCTTTATCTAGTGCATACAAAGAATGATCACAGCATGTAGCATGAGGTTTGTGGAATAGAACAAAATATAGAGCACACTGTGTTGTTCCAGCCTGATGGCGATGAAAGTTAGGATTTTTATCTGGCAAGAACCAGTACATTTTTACAATGTTAACAGCCACAAGATAAATGTCTTATAAGTAACTGAAACTATTGTTGAAATTGTATTTTGTGCCCCAACAACTACTGAAATGATAATATTATAATTACAAAGTGGTATTAGTGCTAAATTTGTAATAATGATGAATTACTTGTTTCCAATGATCAACACTCCCTGGATGTTGATTGTGCCTTTTCAAAAATCCTAACCATTCGCCTCTTCTCATTAACAAACACTAAATACAAAGCTACATCATTATTTTTATTAACCTAACCCACAGAATAAATGTGCCTCCTTTATTTCTCATTATCAAAGACATATGTCCTCAATTTGTAGGCTATTTGAGGACAATAAATAAACAGTGGGCACTTTTATTGTGAAGCCTTTGCAGCAGTTGAAAATTCCAATTTTAAAGGAATGACTTTAGAGGACAGGGTAGATAGATGATCAACAAATTAAAATTATTCTCTTGATACTTCTCTTGACAAAGATAAATACACCGGAGCTTTAGAGGCCTTGTACCACACAAATTTAAGGTTTCCTGGGATTGGTTAATAGAGCTTCAGTAAATATTTAACAGAAAATAAGCCCTGGATAAAAGTAAAGTAAAAATACAGCTTCCCTCAACCCCATAAAGTATATGGTGTAAGTGCATATATTTTTTCAATGTCCAATGACACGTATAATAAGTGATGTGGCTGGTACCATGACAAACTGGTACAAACATATAATAAGAGATGTTACAAAATTTTCTAACATTGAAGCCTAAAATCTGGCTTTCTTTAGGGATATAGACAATACACACAAACATAAACATAAAAAAAAGATCAAATGTAAAGTTGAAACGAAATAAGTAAACAATTTTAATTAGGAATTAAACATTTTAGAAATTTAATATTGAAAAATGAACACTGGTATGACCAGTTTGTCCATCCAGAGGAAAATGAGAGAGCATGAGTTAAGAGTCTAGAGAATAGGCTTGACATTAGGGAAGATAGTAACCAGCTTTATATTTGCATATCCCACACTTACATGATATGAGATGCCTGAAGAACTCTTAAAGTCACTATATATTTTTTTATGGATCCAGTTAATGTCACACTATATGTTGTTTTTATAGATCCAGTTAACATCAATGTATGTTGTTGCTGTTATGGATCCAGTTTGTCACTATAAAAGACAGAGTGAGATACAAAGACATAAAAACTATTTCTGATTTTACAACCAACATCAAATACAAAGAAAAAGTGGAGAATAAAGCGATTCAATCATCTTGTAAAAATGGTGTCTAACCAGCTACATTATACACTTACAGGAATTGGTATCTGATATTAAAGTTTTGGGGACACCAATAGTCACAAGAAAAGACAATATTGTAGCAACGATGCAATGGTATGGATTAGCAGCTGTCAGCATGGCATGACATACTTGGTCTAGAGTTAAAAATGTAACCCTCAACTTCCCCCCTTCCACAAAGCATCAGCTACAAATATGGACAGGATATATAATTATTAAATAAGGAATCATGGTTGTGCCCTTTATGTTGATCAGGTAATAGTTATGATTATGGTAAGTCAAAGGCCCTGGTATCACTGCAAATGACTTATAATCCATAATTTCTCAACTACCCATGCAAGTGGAATCATCTGAATTAAAACTGATCTCGTTGAAGGATCCAAACAAAGAAAGCCAGCCGCAGTCCCCATCATAGCAGCTACAGCACACACCAAAAGACATAAGGCCAAGCGGTACTGAAAGTGAACACAGTTGAACTGTTCTTCATCATACAATATCATCATTCATTGTAAGCAATCAGAATATTGAAATATGATCCAGATGAAAAACACAGCTCATGGTGTGCACAGAGCACTAAACTCAGTAGCTCCAACAGCAAGCTAGACTTAGAATATGAGGTAACTGCAACAAGGAACACTTTTCAGACTGAGCCTCAATGGTCCCTGCTGCCTATCCGCCATAGTGACTGGAAGTCTGGTCAGGTAATGATTCTGTCCTAGTAGGCCAGTGGTTCCCAAATTGTTGACACCCACAGCTCAATTTCCCATCAGATCAGCACTGCGCCCTTGAAGCAGTTACAGTCATATAAGTCAGGTAAACTCTGATTCCCTGATAGGATTTATAAGAAGATAAATGACAACAGAATTATCATCCTGAAAAAAAACTCATTTATGTACTAAAAATATTAAGACTGTGATTGTTGTAATTTTACTATTTCTAACCACTTAGCAGTCATAGGACAATATCCTCAGCTCAGCACCTCTGGGAGCCATGGTTCACATTTTTGGAACCACTGTGGCAGACACATGATTCTGATAACTGACACATTTTAAAGCTCTTTTCTGTGTAGGAACATTAGAAAATAGCAATAACATTTGAACTTGCAAACCAAACACAACATAATCGGTTAGTTGAGTGAGATTTTGTTTATATGAAATAATTTGTCTGTTACAGATTGGAACATATGCACGTTCCAAAAACATCACCATAAACATTCTAGCTGTTGGTGAAAGTTCATCTGATTTGCAAACAATTGGTGCTGCTTCTGAAATCTCTGGTGGCTTGACAACCCGTTTGAACCCTTTTGAAATTGTAAGACAGTTGCGTTTAATTTCACAAAATGAAATTATTGCCACTTCTGTATCGGTCAGGTTTTACCTACATCCAGATTTTATCTTTGATGAGATAGACTTTGGAACTGTAAGTATTTTACTTATTAATGTTTAAAAAAAAATTAGTTTATGAGTGTAAATGTAATTAATTATCTTGCTGCTGTTGATAAAATGTTCTTTCTTTTCTTGCTGGTGTTAACTAAATGACTACTTTTTATCTATCTATCTATCTATCTATCTATCTATCTATCTATCTATCTATCTATCTATCTATCTATCTATCTATCTATCTATCTATCTATCTATCTATCTATCTATCTATCTATCTATCTATCTATCTATCTATCTATCTATCTATCTATCTATCTATCTATCTATCTATCTATCTATCTATCTATCTATCTATCTATCTATCTATCTATCTATCTATCTATCTATCTATCTATCTATCTATCTATCTATCTATCTATCTATCTATCTATCTATCTATCTATCTATCTATCTATCTATCTATCTATCTATCTATCTATCTATCTATCTATCTATCTATCTATCTATCTATCTATCTATCTATCTATCTATCTATCTATCTATCTATCTATCTATCTATCTATCTATCTATCTATCTATCTATCTATCTATCTATCTATCTATCTATCTATCTATCTATCTATCTATCTATCTATCTATCTATCTATCTATCTATCTATCTATCTATCTATCTATCTATCTATCTATCTATCTATCTATCTATCTATCTATCTATCTATCTATCTATCTATCTATCTATCTATCTATCTATCTATCTATCTATCTATCTATCTATCTATCTATCTATCTATCTATCTATATCTATCTATCTATCTATCTATCTATCTTATCTTATCTATCTATCTATCTATCTATCTATCTATCTATCTATCTATCTATCTATCTATCTATCTATCTATCTATCTATCTATCTATCTATCTATCTATCTATCTATCTATCTATCTATCTATCTATCTATCTATCTATCTATCTATCTATCTATCTATCTATCTATCTATCTATCTATCTATCTATCTATCTATCTATCTATCTATCTATCTATCTATCTATCTATCTATCTATCTATCTATCTATCTATCTATCTATCTATCTATCTATCTATCTATCTATCTATCTATCTATCTATCTATCTATCTATCTATCTATCTATCTATCTATCTATCTATCTATCTATCTATCTATCTATCTATCTATCTATCTATCTATCTATCTATCTATCTATCTATCTATCTATCTATCTATCTATCTATCTATCTATCTATCTATCTATCTATCTATCTATCTATCTATCTATCTATCTATCTATCTATCTATCTATCTATCTATCTATCTATCTATCTATCTATCTATCTATCTATCTATCTATCTATCTATCTATCTATCTATCTATCTATCTATCTATCTATCTATCTATCTATCTATCTATCTATCTATCTATCTATCTATCTATCTATCTATCTATCTATCTATCTATCTATCTATCTATCTATCTATCTATCTATCTATCTATCTATCTTATCTATCTTATCTTATCTATCTTATCTATCTTATCTATCTTATCTATTGTCCTTTTGAGCTGAAGACGGCACATAGGGCAGAACCACAATCTCAAAAACAGAAACCTTGCGTGCCAAAATGGTACATATTGCAGAGATCACTGCTCTACAATCTATGGCTCTGTTTCCATAACAATACTTTTTACAATGACAGCTTGTCAAGCCATCGATCAACCTCCTTAGTCGCCTCTTACGACATGCCTGGAAGGTCACAGTGTCACTATTCTTTACCTTCCTCATAATGAGGCCCCGGTAATACATGGGTAACTTTTTATCACCCACCATTAAAAGAATATTAAGTGGGAATAGATTCATTGTTTTGTGGTTTATAGAAAACTGTGATCTTGTATTTGTAGCTTGGCCAAACACATCCAACATCAGCATTGCATTTTTGATAGCTGGTTGTCTTCCTTCTTCGATCCCAACTCCTTTGGCCAGACAGAATTAGTCTGTTTTCAGAGGTACTGCATAGAGATGGGGTAGGATTTTGATCATTTGTTGTTGCAGTTGAACCTGACACAAGTTGTCAGCTATGGGTTATACACAGAGCCCTAGTGTTGTAGAAGTGTCTTGGTCTCTGCTAATGAAATAAACTTGCTTGTTTTTGTTTTAGATTTCATTATAATGCACCAATGAGAGCTGGTGCTTCATTTATATTTTAAAAGAAAATAACAGCAAATTTAGTTGATTAAGTAGATAGACTATGATTTTAGAAAATATTACAACAATCATAATATGACAAAATGACCATCCATTCAACCAGTATGAAAGCTTGTACCAAAACAATAAATGCAAAGTATAAACTACGTTTCCCTAGCAGAAGCATTTGCTATCAAATTTGTAGTGTAATTAAAATATATTCATTTCTACTATTCTGTTTCATTGTTCCTCTACCAGAGGTCATGAAGACTAATCTACGCATCCAGTTGCTACATTGTTCTCTGCATGAATACGACTGTTAAGTGTGATGAACATTGGCAAGTGGTGAAATAAAATTTAAAGATCAATATTTTTACAAATTAAAACAAGTGGAAGATTAACATTTTTTAGGAAATATAATTTTATCTTTTATTTTTCACTTTCAGGAAACTATCTCCTCCTTCAGCTTCCCTGAAAACTTTTCAGAGGTTGATAAAGATATAGCCGTGTATGGTATAATATGATTCGATATGGTATAACAAGACATTCTTACTTTCTCTTAGATGACTAAACCATTTTATTTGTTGATTTTTTGTATGTTCAAGATTGGTTAGGACAACTCACTTTCTTATGGTCTTATTTCATTTTTTTCTCATTATTCTTCAGTCTAGCTGCTTCTATTATCAGAGAGTGTCATATTTAACTAAAATGTTGAAGAAACATTTCAGTCTAGCTGCTTCTATCATCAGAGAGTGTCATATTTAACTAAAATGTTGAAGAAACATTTCAGTCTAGCTGCTTCTATCATCAGAGAGTGTCATATTTAACTAAAATGTTGAAGAAACATTTCAGTCTAGCTGCTTCTATCATCAGAGAGTGTCATATTTAAATAAAATGTTGAAGAAACATTTCAGTCTAGCTGCTTCTATCATCAGAGAGTGTCATATTTAAATAAAATGTTGAAGAAACATTTCAGTCTAGCTGCTTCTATCATCAGAGAGTGTCATATTTAACTAAAATGTTGAAGAAACATTTCAGTCTAGCTGCTTCTATCATCAGAGAGTGTCATATTTAAATAAAATGTTGAAGAAACATTTAAAGGTTCATAGTTAACTGTTCTAGCATGTCAAAAAGTAGAAACTGAAAACCCATCTATCTATCAATTGACCTTTTGAGCCGTAGCTGGCCCATAGGGCATAGACCCAGATACTCTTTCTCTTATCTAAATTTGTATTCTAGCAGTTTTCAATCCTTGTTAAGATCTTTTATCAAATCTCACCAATTGTCTCTGTTCTGTGCAAGCACCTGTATCTCATTGAGGGAGCCGATTACTGCTGCTCTTGCCTCTCTGATCAATGTTCTTTACAGTGTCTCTCCGGGTCAGCCTCTTTTCCTCCTACCTGTTGTTTCCCACATGAGGGCTTGCTTTGTTATTTGGCTATTATCTCTCCTCATCACATGTCCAACATATGACCATCATCTTTTCTTGATTAGTGAAGATATTAGTGGTTGATTGGTGATTTCTCTAATTTCCTCATTTGTTTTGAATTCATTCCACGCTATACCAAGTATTTTCCTTAGACATTTATTTTCGAATGCGTTCAACTTTGTTTCTATGTCGCTTGTTTTCCAGTTCTCACATGCATACGTAAGGTTTGATAGTATGTTTTATTTGAATAGTCTTAAGTTTTGTGTTTGTGCTGATGAGTTTTGATTTCCACAACTTTTCAAGGCTTCTGAAAGACATTGCTGCTTTAGCTATTCTGATTCTAATTTCTTTGCTTGTATCCCCTTCCTAATCAATGTGACTTCCAAGATAGATAAAGTGATCGATCTCTTCTACTGGTTTGTTTTCTATGTATATTCTGTCATCTGTTGGAATTAAGCTTTTCATGACTTTAGTCTTTTTTATGATTGATCTCAAGCCCAATTTTGCTGGCTATTGATGATAGTTCATTTGTGTTTTCCTGCATTGCTTTTATCTGACTGCTGATGAGACTATGTCATCAGCAAAGTCGAGGTCCTCCAAATGGTCTCTTTGTATCCATTCGATGCCTTTGTTACCAGTGCAGCATTTCTTCATTATGAAGTCCATAACAACTCCAAATAATAATGGTGATAATATACACCTTTGTTTAACCCCAGTTTCTATTGGAGAACATTCGCTCAGTCCTTCCTCTGTATGAACTGCACATGTGTAGCCATCATACATGTCTTTGATAATATTTATGATTTTTTTATGGTAAGCCATATTGTTTCTGAATTTTTCACACAGAGTCTCTATGAATGCTGTCAAATGCTTTTTTGAAGTCAATGAAGTTAAGTACACAAGTTTTTTTGCTTTTTAATGTGTTCCTCCAATATAAGTCGTAGAGTACAAATGTGGTCAAGGCAGTTTCTCCCTTTTCTAAAACCAGCCTGTTCTTCACGCATTACTGTATCTATTGAATCCTTTATTCTATTCATGATGATCTTGCTGAATAACTTTTAGGCAACTGACAAAAGTGTCATGCCTCTCCAGTTGTTACAATCTCTGAGATTGCTTTTTTGGGAATCTTAAAATGATTTCTTTTTTCCACTTATGAGGCACCTTCTCTACTTTCTAAATGATGTTGACCATCTGGAGATGTATTAAATTATGGCTATCAGTTGCCTTGAGGATCTCAGCTGTTAACTTATCCTCGTCAGCAGCCTTGTTGATCAAATGCTTTAAGGAGGTCTCAATTTTGCTCAAAGTGAAGTCACCCTAAATTTATATCTAATTCTGCTGCTGGTGTTTCAGTTTCAAAATCTATTAAACTGTGGGGTAGTGGACGGTTAAGGATTTCTTTGAAGTGTTCCACCCAATGTACTTTTATGTCTGTGCTTGCTGTTATCATTGAGTCAGATTTGTCTAGAATTGGTGCTCTACTGGATGTATAGGTGTTTGTCAGCAACTTTTGTACAGTACAGTAGAAAACCCATCCACCACACAAAACTACTATACAGAGTTAGCAAATAATCTGATTATATGCTGCGCTTTTAGAGTGACTTCATGTGATAGTAGATAGGCTATATATGTGGAGGATATCATGATTATATGAGGTTCAGTCAAAGACACTTTACACTTTTAAACACACACACACACACAGGGTGTCTCCCTTTCTACTGAACCCAGCATTTCTTTAATAGGTTTTACCACAAAACACTTTCTCCTTCAAAGTATACCAACACATTTTCCAGCTATCCTGTGTGAAGTCACATTCACAAATAACAATTGTATTGTGTAGCCACCCTCATCCAAATGACAGAGATCAGCGTTGAGATGTATCAGGCAGGTTGCACTACTCAGTGTCACAACAATTAAGTGTCACAAACACACACTCTACAGACACATTTCTTCTTATTTCTCACACAATGAACATGCTCACTGTTTGAATTTTGTTGCAATATCTTCATTGATGTGAGAATTATTGAGGAAATGTTACTAGAATGTGGCTAAAAATCATGAGGTGCCATGAGAAAAAGAAATTGACAGGAAACTGGTAAAGTTGTATCAAGGGTCTGTAAAAAATATTTAGCATTTTGGTATGAAACAATAAAGGCTTGTGCCTGAAAATTGGTGTGAACTTGAGTCCCTCTCTACTTATTAATTCTTCAAGACCATGCACTTCTCCTGTCATTTCTTCACCGTCCTGACACCCTAATTGTAGAACTCCTCAAAATGGGCCAGAACCATGTCTCTAATTCAGTAACAAAATCTTCAATTTCTCTTTCACAAGGACACTCTGTGTGCACCATGTATTTATGGACAATATTAACTGGTAGTGGGTCTTTACAATTATACATTTTTCCTTACATTATTTTATTTGAATGATTTCTTAGTAAATTGCAAACATTTGTTACCTGTACTTGTAATCACATAGGATAAAACAAAAAAATAACAGATAAATATATGTAGATGTTGATCTCATGCAAGCCATTAGCTCTTAGGCATGGGATGATGGTTGGCAGACTGAAAGAATTGGCTTTCTTATTTTTTTATTTTTGAGAAGGTGTATCTTGCCTTTCATAAAAGGACTGCAGTACTACGTCTTCAGTATCAGCCAATATTATATTACATATCTTATGTCAATAACAGATAAGAGTTTGGCCCAGGATGAAGGGACAGTTGCCTTAGAAGAACAGAGCAGGCCTCAGAATTGAAAGAGAGAAAAACATAATAATGGTTATTTGGAAACATAATCTTAAGCCACTATGGGAATTAACAATTTTCCAAGCTGAGTCAAAGTTGTGAGCTCAGCATGACAGACATTCTGAAATATAAAATATTCTAAAATCAGACATAAGTTCAGAGAGGGAGATAGCCAGAAGAAGTTATGCATGAAAACAGAAAGATATAATTAATCTATTGAAGATTTAAGCTACCAGTCAGAAGCATAAGAAGGAGAGAGAGAGAGGCAGTTTTCTAGAAAGACTGAGTGGAGTAAGATAGAGGAAAACAAAATGTATGAAAGTAATATTTTTGTTTTATATTAACTAATATTCACATTATAATAGATATATTTAAGTACCAAATTTACACTGTAATGCTAGTAATCTATGGAATATTTATGTTTCTCTCTGCTGTAGAACCTAAGCAGATTAGAGATAGAGGTTGGAAATGCGCAAAAAGAGTCAGATATCTCATTCCGATTTAAACTGAAAGACCCCAGGAAAACTGTGCAACCATCCTCTGTGCCTTTCCAAGTATATATATTTGTTTCATTTAATTAGCTGTTCCTAGTTTTCATTGTTTGATAACTTTTCTGTAGTGGTTGCCAGCTTGTCATTGTAACAAAAACTTTTCATGGATTTCTCAAATCAAATATAAACATACCACATTTTTATGAAATCACGATATTAACATTGCTATGTAACCATTTCTTCATGAGACAAACATAATCATATCACCTGTGACATCAGAATATTAACAATATATTGTCTATTTTATTGAAAATTATATTTTACTCATTTTCATAAATCACAATGCTCAAAAATGTACTTTGCAAACATTGTCAGTAATTGATTTTCCTTGCAAGAATCTCAGATCTATAGATCCGCTTCTCAGTTTACATTGTAACAGTTCTGCTGACATAAGTTTTCAATTATATTCTGTAATTTTTTTTTGTACATATAAAACTGTTGGCCATATGTTTAAAAGAGATAAAAAGGAAATTACAGAGCAAGCCCTCAAATGGGAAACAGCAAATAAAAGAAAAAGAGGCCAGCCTAAAGAAACACTGAAAAGAACAATGAGGCAAGAGACAACAACAATGGGCTGAGGTTGAGAGGGTTTTTATAAGAGGCTTGGTGATCTAGAGGTAAGATGTTGGCCTCTGAACAGGAAGGTCGCAGGTTCAATTTCACCAGTAGGAATATTTATTTAAAAAATTAATTAAATTGAATCTGTGGTTCTTTTCTCTCTCTACTCTCCCCTTGTCTCTGAGTAGTGAATTCCCCTGTCTAGCCCTCTCTGATAATGGCAATTAGAGGTCCCATGTGCACTCGTGCACACTAAAGAGCCATTGACAGTTAAAAATTGAAAAGAGTAAGCCAATTAAAAAAATGGCCACTACCTGGGCAAAATTGTCAGCAAAAATCTACCCACATTGATGGATCCCAAGTGGTGCTACAGAGTTTGTGTATGTGGATCAGGGTTCTTCTAGAAGTTTCTCTATATTTTGAGGGGAAAATCAAAGCACCAATGAAATATTCCAGTGTGAAGTGATGAAGATAACATAACTTATACAAATATTTGATATTTATAAGTAAATTTACTTCGTTACCATATTGTCATGGTTACGATTATTTGTTTTGATATTCCAATAACATTTTTTTAGTCCTGTTCTCTGTCCTCCTGTGCTTTACTGCACCAAGGAAACATACAGTGTTTTTGTACAGCTACATTTTTTGCTTTATACATGGCCATTTGTTTTAAATTTTGTTAATTCTTCATTTTTAAGATGCCTTTGTTCTTTTCTTTTGTTGTTGCAGCTAATTAAACATTGTAGACTTGAAACTGACAGTGAGGTCCCAGACGCTAGAGATACAACTTGCCCCCAGAAATGGGCTCCTCTGGGTTAAAATGTGTCCTCACATAGCAAGCTGGTTGTAGATTTATTTAAAAGATTGAAAAATAAAAACTTTTTATTTATTCATAAATAAAGGTATTCTTCATTATTCCTGAAAACAGATTCAGATAACATATACACGTAAAGATGGTATGACCTGTCTACGAGTCTTGACTAAATCTGCTCAAACAACTAGAGACAGGAAACAAATGGAAGAGGTATGAATGTGTGCAATATTTATATATTACATGTACATTTGGACAGGGCATTTTTTTATCAGCTGAATCTTTTGGAACACATTTTGGTAAAATTTTGTTTCGAAAAAATACCCTGTGTATAAATAATTGTACAAATAATAATTAAGATAAACAAGAATATAATTTTTTAGCAAACTTTAATTTCATTTTTTTTTTAGGTTTCATAACACTATCCTTCTCCCTTTAAAAGCATACACCTTTGAAAAGCAAAGAAGGGAACAATCTTTAAAACACTGCAATAAGATATTAAGGTTCTTTTTATGAATAACACTCACGACTCTCAGACATAAAAAACCAGGCAACAAAAAAATTCAAATTGACATTTACAAAAGTGATGTCTACCTCTGTCAGGTAATGAGTGATTAGAAACTGACTTTCAGTTTAGGATGTGGATGGCAGTCCACTTCACGTAATGTAATGGGTAATAACTGTCAATGCCATGGGAAATGTTGGTGTTTGCTCTGATGTAATGTTTGTGCTTCAGTCTCACTTAAGGTATTTGATTCTACTCCATCCTACAGTGTGTACATTTTGTGATTGTGTGATCCCTGACATCAGGGTAAATGTGAGACTAGAGTTACCAAAAGATGATGATATCAGGATAAGAACCTAGTTTTAACAGTAGATGGTCTCTGATGTCAGAGTGAGAGTTTAGTTATATTAGTAGGGAGTTATATCTAAACTCAGGATGAAAGTCTAGTTCTGTCTGTAGGGAAAGATATCTGATATCAGAGTAAGACTTTAGTTCTGTCTGTAAAGAAAGATCTCTGATATCAGAGTGAGACTCTAGTTCTGTTTGTGGGGGATGATCTCTGATATCAGACTGAGACTCTAGTTCTGTCTGTAGGGAAAGATATCTGATATCAGTGTGAGACTCTAGTTCTGTCTGTAGGGAAAGTTCTCTGATATCAGAGTGAGACTCTAGTTCTGTCTGTAGGGAAAGATATCTGATATCAGAGTGAGACCCTAGTTCTGTTTGTGGGGAAAATATCTGATATCAGAGTGAGACTCTAGTTCTGTCTGTAAGGAAAGATATCTGATATCAGTGTGAGACTCTAGTTGTCTGTCTGATATCAGAGTGAGACTCTAGTTCTGTCTGTAAGGAAAGATATCTGATATCAGTGTGAGACTCTAGTTCTGTCTGTAAGGAAAGATATCTGATATCAGTGTGAGACTCTAGTTCTGTCTGTAAGGAAAGATATCTGATATCAGAGTGAGACTCTAGTTCTGTCTGTAGGAAAGTTCTCTGATATCAGAGTGAGACTCTAGTTCTGTCTGCAGGGATAGATCTCGAATGAGACTCTAGTTCTGTTTGTGGGGAAGATCTCTGATATCAGAATGAGACTCTAGTTCTGTTTGTGGGGAAAGATCTCTGATATCAGAGTGAGACTCTAGTTCTGTCTGTAGGGAAAGATCTCTGATATCAGAGTGAGAGCTTAGTTAAATCACACCATCCACCATGGTGCCAAAAGCAGTATAAAAAATATTGATACACCATATTCTCAATATGCTACAAGACATGGGGGATAACCTTTGATTTTTTTAGGCTGAGAAAATATTTTTTAAAATTTTCACCAATTATAATTTTGCCCTATTGATGAAAATATAGCTGAAAGGGCAGGAATACACAGACTTCCGAGTAATACAAAACACTGAATTGGGTTTTTAAAAAAAGACAAATAAAAGTCCACTTGATCAATAATCATCATCATCATCAAATACCAGGCCTGAAAGCATAGGTGATCATGTCTCTCCACAACTTTCGATCTCGACAGTTATTTATCATTTCTGTTGTTGACCTTCTCAAACCATTCTCTTAAGCTGTCTGTTATTTTTTCTCTTTGCTTCCCTCTATCTCTTCGTCCCTCAATTTTTCCAGTTGTTACAATATATCCCAGTTGTCCTCTTTTCATTACATGGCTAAAAAATGATGATTGTTTCTTCCTAATATTGGAAATATTTTCTCTTTTTGCTTTGACCTCTTTCAGAACATTTTCATTACTCTTCTTAGCTGTCCATGGTATTCTCAACATTCTTCTGTAAAACCACATTTCTATAGACTCCAGTGATTTTCTTGTCTGTTGTCCTATTGTCCATGATTCACATCCATATGTTAAGACTGGCTCTACATAACATTTAAGAACTCTTTTTCTTGTTTCTATTGTCAAAAATGGATTGCATTGTATCTTTCTCATTTTTTGGAAAGCTGCTTTTGCCTGAGCTATTCTGCATCTCAACGCTTTTGTACATCTTCCATCTGAGGTTACAAAGTTCCCAAATATTTAAATTCATTTACCTGTTTTAATATTGTTCCACTTGTCTTTATTTTGCACTGAGGTGATGTCTTTTTCTTTGTTGTCACCATTACTTCTGTCTTTTTGCTATTAAGGCTGAGTCCTTTATTTTTGCTTTTGATCAATAATAATAAAGCGAAATAAGGGACAATTTTGATTTGTCAGAACAGTCGTAGAACATTTTTTATCACTAGATATTTCAGTGATAACCGTTTTAAGACAGTGAATAGTTGGGACAGTTCTTTGTTCTGTGAAATATACACCAACATTTAGTTTGTAACGTCTGCTTTCTCAGCCAATTTGTTTAAATTGCAGAACATCAATGTGTCTGTTCTTGGAGTGACAACTATGAAAGCCACAGCCAAAATGGTCGATACCAACAAAGCAAAGGAGGCACAACATTTCATGTAAGAACATGTATAGCTGTATTAAATAATGATAGTTATGTGGTAGTAGAGTCTTTATCTTGTCTTATAAGTTCTAAAGATTATTTCACTTAATTTTTTGGCTCAAGATTTTCAGTAATTTATTTTCCTCTTGGGTTGAAGACAAGACATAGGGTTTGAAGTCAAAGGCTGCACAACTGACGATTTGCTGTTAGTTCTTGTAGGTTTTGGTTGTTTCTTAGTCCCATGGTTGAGTCTTCCCTAGTAATTGTTCTGCATAGAGATTCTCTTGGTCTGCCTTGTTTTCTTTTACCAGATGGTTTCCACTCGAATGACTGACTGGAAAGTCTTTTTTCATTCATTCTCAGCACATGGCTTATGTACTTTCAACTCCTTCTTCTTAGAAAGCTTGACATGTATTCTTGTTTAGATTCATCTCTTATCAGCTTGTTTGAAATGTATTAAACAATTTTTACATAACTATATTCTTTATGCCTTGTTTATTTAAATAAAACCATCATCTTTGTACTTGGCCCTGAACACATTAGTGCTTTTATCCATTTCCTTTATCTTATAACATAGGAATATCTCAGGTCAGTGTGTAAATTCTATAGAATCCACAATGGTCTTTGAAGTAAAATTTTAATAAAGGTAAAGGTAAAGGTAAAGTACGAGGCTTGAACCGGCATCTTAGCACGTGAGTTTCCACCCATATGTGCTCGGCAGCCTATCCAGAAATGTTCTGAGATTTCTGTATAGTGTTGCTTCAAGCATCGCAACTCAGATGCGAGGTGACAATCCCCACCTTCCGAGGGTAATACCCTGGTACCCATTTCTGCCAGTGGCTGGGTTGACCGTGGGGGTATTTTGTTTCCAACCACGAGTACAATTCACACTGCTCCCAGCGGGAGTCGAACACGGATTGTCCGAACATCGGTAGTCCAGTCGAGTGGTTTTCCCAACTAGGCTACTGAGGCCCCCCTCCGCCGAAAAAATTTTTTTCATAAAGTTGGTTCATCATTTTTAATGATGGTAGGAAATTTCCTTTTTTCTTTTCAATTCCTCCTGGTGAATTTGTGCATACTCTGTGTGCAGAATTGTTTTGCCTACTCAAACAACATTTTTGAATGCCAAGAGTTATTTAACATGCTCATCTTCAACATGGAATCAATGTTTTATCATGTCTCTGACAGGTGTGACACTTGCACACCAATGAATGTCACTGAACAAGAGGAGCCCAGACTCCAGAACACCTTCTTCAGTTAACATTCTTGCTGAACTTTTGTGTTAAACCTGACCCATTGACATAGACATGCTACAAAATCTGTGGTGACAATAGGAAAACCTTGAGAGGACTGCGAGCTCAATCCTGGCAACAGGGGAAAAGACACTGTATGAGCAAAAACTGTTCAAATGTGAAGAAAAAGAGAGAGAGAGAGAGAGAGAGAGACTACCCTGAGATCAAATTGTTACATATTTTACCAGAACTGGATACTTTTTTAACTATAGCATTTTATTATTACCTCAAAGCTACAGCAACCTTCTATAGTGACTACATTTTGTGTCACTTAACTCATTACCTCAAGCCTTTGTTTAATGTTTTTGCTATTTTTATTTCTGATGTTTCATAATTGTTAAAACAATTACAGAGGTCTGAACTCAAACAAGGCAATAAATAAACTATAATCCATTGGAAGCTGTCAGACAAGATCTGGGACACAAGAAAGAAAAATTAATTATTTTATTATTTATTTTTGTCATTCCAATATTTTGTAGTAAAAATAAAATTCATTTTCTTTGCCATTTACCTGTTTACCTAATTAGTAACCTCTTGGAAAGACTGGTCAACAGAAGACTTAAAGAAAAAAAAACAGTTAATACTGCCACAACAGAGTGGATTCTATCAAGACAGATCAACTAAAGACCTGGTTGTCAAATTAGAACAGGAAATTGGGAGCAGTCTCCAAGGAAAAAACACTCATTAGATGTGCGGGTTGACATGGAGAAAGCCGTTGACAGGGTTAGGAGAAAGTGTTTACAGATTATAATCCTCAGACTAGATATCAGAGATCAGCACCTATACAATTGGATATCCCAGTAATCAAAGACAGAATAGTCAAGGTCATCTTAGCAAGAAAACAACACTCCAACAAGGCATGGAAGCACCATCAGCTGTAGCAACACTGAAAGCTCCCAGGAATAGTGAGCTAGATGACTTGAGAACAATC
Organism: Megaustenia siamemsis; assembly: GCA_032433765.1. NCBI lineage: Eukaryota > Metazoa > Mollusca > Gastropoda > Stylommatophora > Ariophantidae > Megaustenia > Megaustenia siamemsis. The sequence goes on along the minus strand of JAVIAB010000050.1, from coordinate 55,417,813 downwards.
CTAGAGCAGCTGTGCAACAATTCCTGGGAGAAGTGATCCAGTGAATGTCATCATGTTGCAATATACAAGGAAATGAGTATGCAAACAAATTAGCCAAATAAGGAAGGAAACTACTACAAGAAGGCCAACTAGTCAGCTGTGAAGAAGTTAAATCTATCATATAAAGGGCAATACTATTCAAAATGGAAACAAGACCAACCAAAACACAACGAGAGGCTAAGTGATCATACTCTGCCTCCAGACTAGCATAACAGAATGAGATATCCCATGTATTCCAGACTCAAGTTAGGTACTACCAGTGCTTGCAAGCATGGTAGCAAAACACATCTTACAAGACTGCCACTAGTATACAAACTTGAGGAGAAAAGTGTGGTCCACACCCACTACCTTGGAAGAGAACTGTGTGGTGCAACTAAAACCCTAATAGACAGCAGACTTCATAAGAGAATCTGAAATCCCAGTCTGAATGAGCCAGATCACAACAGAAGATTTGATGTGACAACTGCTTGCTGCCTATGTGACTTCTCTGATGTTGCAGACATATGGGTTAAAGTTCATGATAAATGAATCTTTACATCTTGAATCATGGTATCCTCAAGATGAGTTTCCATCACCAAGAAAGTAACACATTTAGTCCGCCTGCCAGCGTGGGCTGTGCATTACAGTTCTGGCTCATCACAACCAAAATGTCCAGAGATTATTGATTAGTTTAATCAAATTTAACAGCATTCAACAACATTTAAATAGATAAAGCTTTAACCAACTGTGTAAGAAAGAACGAAGAAATAATTTACAGAAGGCCTGAGGATTAGGGACAGCTAAAAGAAAAAATCTTCACAAATATTAATTGCACAATCAAATATACTGACATCTAAACATTGGGCTATCTACTTTTCCTAAGGATTAATGTATTCATGGATGGGTCCTAGAAAAAGAGGAGAGAACGCTCTAACAAAGTACATATAATAATAAAACATATAATAGAGCTGGAAGCTGTTGGCAACTCATAGCTGATGGTTTGTGCCAGGATTGGTGAACCAGAACCATCCAGATCTTACACCACATCTTCACAGTGTTTATATGTACACAGGACATGTTCTGGAGTCTATAGGTCAGCTTGACATGTGCACAGGGCATGTTCTGGAGTCTATAGGTCAGCTTGACATGTGCACAGGGCATGTTCTGGAGTCTATAGGTCAGCTTCACATGTACACAGGACATGTTCTGGAGTCTTTAGGTCAGCTTCACATGTACACAGGTTTCATGGGTTATTTTTAGCTCTAGCCAATCAGAAGCGTCACAAAGTGAAAGTGAAACTGTGTCTGATTATCAGAACTTCCTTAGCTATTTATAACTACATTATGCGCATCAGGGAGCCGCGATATATCAGTGGTTAGTGAAGTGGACTACAAAGGACAAGAGGTAGGGGTCTATTCCAACCGACGGCTTCCGGGTTCACCCAGCCTTTAATGGGTACCGGATTTTTTCTGGAAAAGTAAAGCGGCAAGGGCATAATACCGACCACATTACCCCAAAAATCATGTGCCGAAGGTCTGTAAAATATATGGTCACTAACACCATATTCCCTATATGCCACTTGACGTGACGGGGGCACTTTACTTTTTTTTTTATGCGCATCGGCATGTGTAGAAGGAACTTTTTCTGCTCTCAAGAGAATCAAATCATATTGTCGCTCAACTCAGAAACAAGAACGCTTATCTGGTTTGGCATTAATGTCCATTGAGAAATCATTCCCTCAGAAACTTAGAAACCAACCCAATAGTACTTTAAATGACAAAGTCATCAAGACATTTTTGTCCCAAACAAGGCGGATATAATTAACATATAAATAAGTAAGGAATTTTAAATGTAGTGATGTCGTTAGAAAATATTACTTTATGTTAGCTTACTGAATATAATGTTTGTTTTTATTTATTATGTCAGCGGTAGCCCAGACCCCAAAACCAGTATATGCCACTGTACTGTGGCAGTCCATTTACATTTTCCTGAGCATTCTGACATCCATGCTACTGGGATGATCTCATGCTTAATGTATATAATAAGATAGAGAACTATCTCTGCATTATTTATATTCAAATGGGATTAACTCGTTTAGTTTTATTATTTAATGATTCTTCAAGTTCCTTTCCCCACAATTTATTTGTAAGAGATATTTCATGAGTCTCTCATAAACAGTTTAAAACTTCTTTTGTTGCTGTGTGACATCCAATTTTATGGGTTTTTATATTATGGCATTCTTTACCTTTAGCCACCTTTAGGATTTCTTATTTTTTAAAATGTGTATTCTGCTTTGTTTGTGTTCCAGTTGAAAACCTTTCAGGTCAAGACATTAGTTCTTTGTTTAATATTGTCTTGTTCACAAAGCTGAAACATCCTACTTTTCATCTTTTATTCTATCTTTATTTTTTGCCTGCTGTTTCCCATTTGAAGGCTTGCATTGTGATTCTCTTGTTATTCCTTCTCATCATGTTCAAAACTTCTATTCTTTATTACAGATGAGACTGATGGATGTATGTCCATTTCTCTTACTTCTGCACTTGTCTTGAATTCATTCTATTGTGTGGAAAGTATTTTCTTGAGACATGTTTTCTGTTTATATTCTGCTCATTTTTTGCTGTTTTCAAGCTCCCATTAGTGAAATTATTGCATATTCATTCAGCAAGAAATATATCCAATGTCTTCATCACTGTTTGCACATAAAATTGAGACACCTTTAGATTCATTCAGTGAGAAATAATTTGTCATGAAAAATGAAAGTGAAATTAGCAAATGTTAATGAATAGTCATTGATCTAACAAATCAAATTAAGATGTTGCTTTCATTCAAGGAAAAATGTGAAGAGATTGATTCACCGTGGAGCTCTTTCAGTTGAACAGATAGAGGAGAAGCATGCATTCCGGAGTATGACAGAAGAATGGGACAACATGTTGACAGCCCACAACAACATATTATCACGTGTAAATAATTTATATATTCCACCTTGATTGTTACAGTTGTAACATGTCAGATAAGGTCAAGTATCAGCTCCATATCCATCAACATCAAGGCCTCTTGTTTCAAATGTATAATCGGTCTTTATTATATGAATTACCATAAATGATCAAGGATTTTCACAACTTCCAATTCCTGGTCTTGTCTAACAATTCTGCCATTTTCTTCTAATCCAGGTGCTAGACTGTACAGTAAAGTACCCCCCGTCACGCCAAGTGGCGTATAAGGAAATATGGTGTTAGTGACCCTATATTTTACAGACCTTCAGCACATGATTTTTGGGTAATGTGGTCAGTATTACGCCCGTGCTGCTTTACTTTCCCAGAAAAAATCCGGTACCCATTTAAGGCTGGGTGAACCTGGAAGTCGTCGGTTGGGATCGAACCCTACCCCTTGTCCGTGGTAGTCCAGTTCACTAACCACTGAGCTATTGCGGCTTCCCGACTGTACAGTACTTTCTTTATCTTATGACCTTTTTTCGTTCATTATTACTTTTTGGTATCTTCTCATCCTGTTTTTTTTTTCATTCTATCTATCTATCTATTGACCTTTCGAGCCGTAGCTGGCCTATAGGGCGTAGACCAAGATACTCCTTCTCTTATCTGAATTTTTGTTCTAGCAGTTTTCAGTTCTTTTAAAGATATTTTATCAAATCTCGCCATTTGTCTCTGTACATATATTTTGTATGTACATGTACATTTTTAAATTAGATTGTCTAAAATCTTTTTTTTCTGCCGTTTTTCCTTATTTGTCTCTACTTCTACATTTTTTTAAGTGTGTGTCTCTGTGTGTAAATTTCTATATATTTGTGTTTGACTGTTATAATTTAAGTCCAGTTTAAAAAAAAAAAAACTTGGCAGGAAATGATGGCAGGAACCATTGAGCTCTGTCTGAAAAGTGTTCCTTGTTGCAGTTTCCTTATGTTCCAAGTCTGGCTTGCTGCTGGAGCTACTTAGTTTAATGCTCTGTGCACACCGTGATCTGTGTTGTTCATTCATTTTATGTTTCGATATTCTGATTGTTTATGATGAATGATGATATTGTATGATGAATGACAGTTCAGCTGTGTTCACTTTCGGTGCCTCTTTGCCTTATGTCTTTTGATGTGTGCTGTAGCTGCTTTGATGGGGACTGCAGCTGCCTCTCTTTGTTTGAATCCTTCAATGAGATGAGATGTTAACTCAGATAATTCCACTGGCATGGGGGTTGAGCAATTATGGATTTCAATTCATTTGTAGTGATACCAGGGCCTTCAACTAGCTACAATTACATTTTAGATGATATCACACTATTAACCCACACCTACCAAAACTTCTAAGAGAGTACTCTCAGATTGCATAAATACAAATTTGGATTTAAAAATACTGAATTCATTGCCTTAATTTAAATAACCCAACAGTCAAAATAGAAAGCCAGAATCTTGCAGCGGTAAACATATTCACGTACTTTGGAAGTTTTGTAACAACAGATGAAGGGAGCCATCAAAGTTATTTTGAAAAAGGATAAATAAGGCCACAACAGCCATTGCCAATATAAACATGTCAAGACATCTCCACCAAGTGCGAAAGAAAAACCAAACTAATGATATATGAAAGTTTTGTACTATCAGTACATATGCATCATAATGCTGGGGAATAGAGAAGGAAGCATCAAGACTGTCTTTATTCCAAACATACTGTATGAAAGACATTCTCAGAATTGTTTGCTCAAACAAATTCAGCATCCAAGAACTGCTCAGTCAGTGTCAGTAAGAGGAGATGTAAACACAGTCACAACAGGCAGGTGATAAAGCTGGATAGATCATGTTCTCAGAAGTGATCCAGATAACAGCCACAAGAGCTGCCTTGCACTGAACTCAGGAGGAAGGTAAAAATGAAAGCAGATCAAGCACACACTGGCTGTGGACCATGGAAGCAGAGATGAATAGTCTATTGCCAGATACACATTCACTCTATGAAAGATGGTCACAGGCCATATGAACTGGAGGAACATCTAGATAATCAAGCACAATCAAGCACACGCTGGCAGTGGACGGTGGAAGCAGAGATGAATAGTCTATTTCCAGATACACATTCACTCTATGAAAGATGGTCACAGACCATATGAACTGGAAGAAAATCTAGATAATCTCGAGGTAAAATATTGACCGCGGGACAAGAAGGTCCCAGGTTCAAATCCTGTCACAGGTGATTGGAAATATTTTTTTCAAAAATCTGTGATCTGTTCTTGGATTTACCTTGCCCCAGCCTCTGGATTGTGAGGTCTGATGTTTAACCTTCTCAGGTTAAGGAAGAAAAACAGGAGGTCCTGAGCACACTCTGCACACGTTAAATAATCCTTGGAAGTTAAAAGTAACAAAAGTGTAGGCCAAATATGGTTGCTGCCTGGGCAAGAATTGTTATGAGATAAAGACCCAATTACCTCCTCCATTTTCAAGGTCTTCACGGGTGTTTTGTGTAGATGAGCTGAAACCATATTTAGTACTTTCGCTGGCATGTGGTGGTGGTAACATTTACAAAAGTCTTCAGTATTTGCATCATCATCATCAGGTCACATGTCCTTTGCAGAACATTGCATTCACTACACAACATCTAAAAGAATCTATGTCTCTAGCCAGAGACTTCTTCTGTTGTCATATTCAAGGTCTCCTTGATCTTGAAACCACCCTCGTTTCTTGGTCTGCCCCTGATGCATCTACCAGGAACCATCCCTTCCATTATCAGCATCAACACATTTGGAAATTTGCTGGGGAATGGATGTACAATGAGATTATCTGATGTAAACTAAAAATGATCTTCATCATGTGGTATGATGTTATCCTTACCCTTCCTTCATGAAACAGGATTTGTTTGCATGATCACAAGACTCGAACACCAAAGAAGAAGAAGGAAATGACCTATTCACTAAACTGTTGTTGCCTTATAAGATGCTACAAGGAGTACCAATCACAGATTGTTTTGTCAGACTGCGACGAATGAAAGAAGAAAAATATATTTGATAAGATGAAGAAGAAAAGGGACAGAGAGATAATGTTAAATAGCTGATACAATGACAAATACAAGATGAATAAGCCTTTTAAGTCCTACTAATGCTAAAGAACAAAAATTATGATTGATACAATATAATAAAAATGGTGATTTAACAAATATGATGACTAATTATACTTAATGAATGTTCAGTTTTTAAAAAGTAATACAGACCTTTAAACAATTCTGTTTCTAGATAATTGAAAACATATTTTTTTTCTTCTTAAGTTTCATTGAATATCACATAATATGACAACAGTTTGTGTTCAATTTTCTGTTTCAGGCAAATCGTAATGACTCAACAGTTAGTGCCATAAGCAAGTCTCGCGTGAGTCGTTCAAGCACATTTTATTCAGTACAAAAGAGAGTTGCAATGCTTCTTAAACAAAGAAAAGAGGCTGTAAAAAATTCTAATGCACATAAAATGATTTCTAGAATGTAATTTTTCCAACTGCAAGTGCAGGATTTGTCAACAAAAACTGAGAGGAATGGTTTAGAACAACATTTGGAGTTTGACAAGGCTGCTTACTCTCTTCTACCTTATTCATCATCTTCCTGGAAAAAAATCATAATAGATACTTTTGGGACTATGTAAATAATGTCTAATAAATAAATAATCAACAAAGTTGAACGCATTCGAAATAAATGTCTAATGAAATACTTGGTATAGAATGGAACGAATTCAAAACAAACGAGTTAGAGAATCGCCATCACCACTAATATCTTCAGTAATAAAGAAAGACGATGGTCATACGTTGGACATGTGAAGAAGAATAATAATCGAATAGCAAAGCAAGCCCTCATATGGAAACAACAGGTAAAAGAAATAAGACCCAGGAGACACTGAGAAAACATTGATGAGAGAGGCAAGAGCAGCAGGAATCGGCTCCCTCAATGAGATAAACCGCTTGCACAAACAGAGACAGATCGAGATTTGATAAAATATCTTTAAAAGAAACTGCTAGAACAAAAATTCATATAGGAGAAGGTGTATCTTGGTCTACGCCCTATGGGCACGGCTCGAAAGGTCATAGATAGATAGATAGAAATAATGTCTGTATTGGTGGTAAAACTATCAATAGTCTGTGGTTTTCTCATGACATTGATAGTTTAGTAGGAACAGAATAAGAATATCTGACTTGGCACAACAAATAGATAAAATATCTGGTATATGCAAGGAGATCAATGCTGAAAAAACAAATTCATGACCATCCCTCGGAGTCACTATTGCAAAAATTCAAAATAAATAGATATGACTAGAAACAGTTGAATTTAAATACATTGAATCATTATCAGTGATAAAATTTGAAACCTGAAATATCAGCTATAATACGACAAACTGCGACAGCCCTGTCAAGGCTAAAACCTATTTTGATAGACCATCACTCTTGGCTCTAAAATCAGGCTATTGGGCACCCTAGTTAAATTGATTTTTCTATACGCTTGTAAAATATGACCTTTAAAACTGAGCTACATAGGATATAAATATAAGCTATGAGATGAAATGTTATTGACATATTCTTGGCATCTTTTACTTAGTTCACATTATAAATGAAAAAGTTTGCGAGATTGACAAGTGATGATAATGAATAATAATTATCGTGAAAAATACAAAATGAAACAATTTGGCCAAGTATACTGATTATCTGGTCTGGCAAAGATCATTCTGCAGAGTACTGTGAAAAAAGGAGGTAGGTAAAAGAAGAAAGAACAGGTCTCAAGTTCACAGAGTTGACTGAAGAATGACTGAAGATAGATATCAAAAAGGTTGATGAATCTGTTAATGGTGCCCCCTAAAACTTTTAAACAGTTCACTGAATAAGAAGATTTTTGCAGATTTGTCATCCTACAGATGAGACCAAAACTGAAGCTAATACTTTTGTAATTCAATTCACTCAAGTATCAATTTAATTATCAGTGGATAACTTCATGCTCGTATTACAATGGTAGAAAACTTTATGCTTGTGTTATAATGGTAGACAACTTAATGTTCGCATTATAAAGGTGGATAACTCTATGCTTGTGTTATAATTAGTAGATAATTTCATCCCCATATTATAACATCGATGGATAACTTCATCCTCATATTATAACATCATGATAACTTCATGCTCATATTATAACATCAGTGGATAACTTCATGCTCATATTATAACATCAGTGGATAACTCATGCTCATATTGTAACATCAGTGGATAACTTCATGCTCATATTATAACATCAATGGGTAACTTCATGCTCATATTATAACATCAGTGGATAACTTCATGCTCATATTATAACATCAATGGATAACTTCATGCTCATATTATAACATCAGTGGATAACTTCATGCTCATATTATAACATCAGTGGGTAACTTCATGCTCATATTATAACATCAGTGGATAACTTCATGCTCATATTATATTATCAGTGGGTAACTTCATGCTCATAATTTAATATCAGTTGGTAATTTCATGCTCTTGTTGATTGTAACATCAGTAGATAACTTGACTTTCATCTTACAATACCATTTGAAGCCTATAAAGTCATATTAAAATCAATATTTCATATTAAAATATCAACTGATTATTTAATCCTAATTTTATATCATAACATATATCGACTTATGATTTTATGTTTACACTACAATGCAAAAATTGATTTTTTGACTCTTACACTATAAAACAAACTGATGTTATCACTCTTACATTGTAATCATTATAATGCCATCTGTTTACTACACTTTTACACTTTAAGACCGTGTGATGCCTTGACTTTCTATGTATAGTACCATATGATGATAAAAATATTTAGTGTATATTCTCTTTAGCACTGAGTGTTTAGCTTTACTATATTTGCTTTAACTACTCAGATATCAAGGTTGTAGTTTTGATTCCCAAGTTTGTCAACATGTTTTTAAATATTTCTCTTTATTTGCCCTCATTCAGGCTGTATTGATGATTATGAAAAAGTCAGTATTTAGCTCAAGGTTACCAGCATCTCCATGTAATTTATTTTTTGTGTGGAAGAAGACTGGATGCTGCCACATTCTACATCTTTTCTTATTGTACGCTGGGCAGGTTTGCAAAATCTGTTCTGATTGTGCACTAGGCAGGTTTTCAAAATCTTTTCTGTTTGTACACTAGACAGGTTTGCAAAATCTTCTCCTATAGTACACTGGGGAGGTGTGCATAATCTTTCCTGATTGTACACTAGACAGGTTTGCAAAATCTTTTCTGTTTGTACACTGGACAGGTTGGCAAAATCTTTTCTTATTGTACAGTGGGCAGGTTTGCAACATCTTATCTTATCTTATGATGGGCAGATTTGCAACATCTTATCTTATCTTATGATGGGCAGGTTTGCAACATCTTATCTTATCTTATGATGGGCAGGTTTGCAACATCTTATCTTATCTTATGATGGGCAGGTTTGCAACATCTTATCTTATCTTATGATGGGCAGGTTTGCAACATCTTATCTTATCTTATGATGGGCAGGTTTGCAACATCTTATCTTATCTTATGATGGGCAGATTTGCAACATCTTATCTTATTGTACAGTGGGCAGATTTGCAACATCTTATCTTATCTTATGATGGGCAGATTTGCAACATCTTATCTTATTGTACAGTGGGCAGATTTGCAACATCTTATTTTATCTTATGATGGGCAGATTTGCAACATCTTATCTTATCTTATGATGGGCAGATTTGCAACATCTTATCTTATCTTATGATGGGCAGATTTGCAACATCTTATCTTATGATGGGCAGATTTGCAACATCTTATCTTATTGTACAGTGGGCAGATTTGCAACATCTTATCTTATCTTATGATGGGCAGATTTGCAACATCTTATTTTATTGTCCAGTGGGCAGGTTTGCAACAGACTATCAGTTATCAGTATATCCTGGTACCACATTTGCTCGTGTGTTTTATCAATCCTTTGTGGCAATTGAAAATGAAAAAAAAAACTAGTATCAGACTTTTTTTTTTCATTTCCTCTTATCCCCTTTTGGATGTCAAGGAAGATACACAATTTTAGTTCTTGCTCTTCTGGTAACCTCATTGACCGTCATCTGATACTTACCCTTCTCCTCTCCTTATATAACCCTTCTATGATTTTGAACCACAAAGCTCTATCACATGTTGGGCAAACCATTTTATTTCTTGCCTCAGTATGTAGTTGAAGATAGTATCCATGCCAACTCTTTCTCTTTGATCTAATTTCTCATTTTGACTCCTCTCTTCTCTTGCTACTTTTCTCAGCATCTTCTATATTAATCTGGTGTGATTTCCCACCTTTCCTGTCAACTCTTGGAAGGGCACTGAGTTGGCAATGTTGTTTTATGTCATAACCCTACATCAGTCTATGATATCTGTATCTTTCAACCCAAGCACATCTGACTTCAAACATCACAAACTGGCGGTGACTAATATTTACTTATTTTGTAGTAGTGACAACATTTGGCGTAAATTGGTGAACGTGGGAATGAAAATGCATTGTGTAAGATGTTTTTTTACCTATTTGTGTTGTAGGAGAGAGGATAGTTTAATTCAATATTAATTTATGTTTATTATTTGTATTATTATTAATGTGTTTAATTCCCAGAGTCAATTTAATAAAGCTAATCACTTATTGTAAAGATGGTAGAAATTGTACTTTTTTTTTCTTATATATTCTACTACTAAATGAAACAAGTACCTGATGAATTTCATATAATCTGTTTTAATAATGAATATATACTTATATTTCTGAACCCACGAGATTCTGGAAATTATTTTGCTATTATTTCCCATTTTCATTCATTTTTGTGTAACATCATAACATCCAAATAAATTCAAAATAAATAAAACATTTTTGGGTGCATTTATTTTTGGTAGATGAAATAGCTACCTAGAGTTTTAAGTTATTACTTTAACAAAATAGCAGATAACTGGCATTTTTCTTGCATTTGTCCCATTTTTTGCACTTGCTGAGGGAGGGAAAAATGTGGGGGGAGGGGATATTTTCTGTGGATTTAGACCATAAATCCAGTAAAGAAGTTGTCATACAGTTTAAGGGTTAGGGTATTTATCCTCACTAACACACCCCCCCCCCCCCCCAATTTAAAAAAATGTGAAATATTGACCCTACCGGAAAAATTACCAGTTAATAAACAGGAAGGATTGTCACATACAGTAGGCATGCTAGATAAGGCTAAAGGGCAAGAACTTGATTGTACTGACTAATGTGAAAGAAAATTAAAAAAATATTGGCAAGGCCAGATACTGTGACAGTAATAACATGCATACCCATTACAATGAGAATAAATAACTTCTCTGAGCTAATGTGACATTCCATTCACTGAAAAACAGAAACAGAGGCTCATGGAGGAATATGCCATTGTCAAGTATATATCCACTTAATCCCTTTCATTCTTCTTCTTCAGTGATAAGCTATTGCTGTGCATTTAGACATTTAGACCAGCCTGGGTCACGTACAAGGAGGTGTGTGTGAGGTCATCATTAGTTCCACAACACTTGTCCTGCAGGGTTGTTTCTGTGGGCCATATTTGTGCTTTTAGGGTGTTTAGAGTGCTGTAGCGCTGTAGTGAATGCTCTGGAGTTTGACTGCTCCGCAATCGCATGTTACAACGTCACTGAGTCCTATTTTGTGTAATGTGCTCTGAGGCCACAATGACTTGTTCTGAGTCTGAATATCTTAGTCTGCTAAGTTTGTTCAGGCTGTCATGTTCAGGCTCATATATTCCATGTAACTCCCTCTTTTCTGTTTTCCTAGCTTGTTTTAGTAAAGTAAGTAAAGTGCCCTGTCACGCCAAGTGGTGCATAGAGAATATGGTGACCAAAATTTTTGGGGTAATATGGTCAGTGTTGCACCTGTGCTACTTTCCTTTCCTCAAAAAATCTGTTACCCATTTAAGGCTAGGTGAACCTGGAAGCCATCAATCAGGACCAAATGCAACCTCGTTCTTAACAGTACAGTTCTTTAACCACTGAGCTATTGTAGCTCACAGCTTGTTTTTTTTCTTTGACTTTGCATCAGTAAGAATGACATTTGAACTTGTGTTATTCTTGTGTGTGAGAGTTTGTATAGCTGAATCCCTTTCAGCTTTGTGTTGATTGGTTATTAAACCCTCTCATACAAAAGTACATGTTCTCCCCAGTTGTTCTCCTGGTAAGGAGAATATGTTGTTAATGGTTGGAATATACCAGCATTTCAAAAAATAATAATTTTAGGATACAGCTTCTTCGGATCTCTTTGAATGTATATTAGAGGAAGCATGAGTATATGTATGAGAATGTACATTAGAGGAAGCATGAGTCCATGTATGAGAATGTATATTAGAGGAAGCATGAGACTATGTATGAGAATGTATATTAGAGGAAGCATGAGTCTATGTATGAGAATGTATATTAGAGGAAGCATGAGTATATGTATGAGAATGTATATTAGAGGAAGCGTGAGTATATGTATGAGAATGTATATTAGAGGAAGCGTGAGTATATGTATGAGAATGTATATTAGAGGAAGCGTGAGTATATGTATGAGAATGTATATTAGAGGAAGCATGAGTCTATGTATGTGAATGTATATTAGAGGAAGCATGAGTATATGTATGAGAATGTATATTAGAGGAAGCGTGAGTGCTTTATCTCCTTGGAAAGATGCAAATTAACTAAAGTATAAATGTCAAACAACTGTGATTGACTTAGGCATATTCTGCTTTCAGCTGGAAGATCAGATCTATCTTTTTTTTCTGTTTAATTGGGTTTTGTTGATCTGGCTTTGAACAGTGACTAGGTCCATTGGTTCAACTGGTCTTTGTAACTTTTTATAGTCTCTGTACATGTTGTACTAATGCTAATAAAAATATTTATTTAAAAAAAAATATATATATATAGCTTTTCTTCTTCTTCAGGGAGTGGGCTAGGTTAGATGCTCTGCAGTAAAAAATATTTATTTTGTGATTTGTTATAAATTACTTTTACTTCTTTGCTTTTATATTTTTGTGTACATTGTTCATGTGTCCCAGCAAAAGGGACAGCTCGTAAAACACAACATTAGTATGTTATTTTTTATTGTTTTAGATCCCAACGATATAATTTTTAAATATACAAACATTAGTGTGTTTTTGTTTTAGACACCACCATTAGTATCTTTTTTGTTTTCAGACACCATTAGTTTTTGTTTTAGACACCCCCAAATGGTATGTTTTTTGTTTTAGACACCACCATTAGTATGTTTTTTTTGTTTTAGATACCAGCATTAGTATGTTTTTTGTTTTAAGACACCATTAGTATGTTTTTTTTTGTTTTAAGACACCATTAGTATGTTTTTTGTTTTAGACACCATTAGTATGTTTTTTGTTTTAGACACCATTAGTATGTTTTTTGTTTTAAAACACTATTAGTATGTTTTTTGTTTTAAGACACCATTAGTATATTTTTTTGTTTTAAGACACCATTAGTTTGTTTTTTTTGTTTTAGACACCACCATTAGTATGTTTTTTTTTTGTTTTAGACACCACCATTAGTATGTTTTTTTTTGTTTTAGATACCAGCATTAGTATGTTTTTTGTTTTAAGACACCATTAGTATGTTTTTTTTGTTTTAAGACACCATTAGTATGTTTTTTGTTTTAGACACCATTAGTATGTTTTTTGTTTTAGACACCATTAGTATGTTTTTTGTTTTAGACACCATTAGTATGTTTTTTGTTTAAAACACTATTAGTATGTTTTTTGTTTTAAGACACCATTAGTATATTTTTTTGTTTTAAGACACCATTAGTTTGTTTTTTTGTTTTAGACACCACCATTAGTATGTTTTTTTTTGTTTTAAGACGCTATTAGTATGTTTTTTGTTTTAAGACACCATTAGTATGTTTTTTGTTTTAGACACCAGCATTAGTATGTTTTTTGTTTTAGACACCATTAGTATGTTTTTTGTTTTAAGACACCATTAATATGTTTTTTGTTTTAGACACCATTAGTATGTTTTTTGTTTTAGACACCATTAGTATGTTTTTTGTTTTAAGACACCATTAGTATATTTTTTGTTTTAGACACCACCATTAGTATGTTTTTTGTTTTAGACACCACCATTAGTATGTTTTTTGTTTTAGACACCACCATTAGTATGTTTTTTGTTTTAGACACCACCATTAGTATGTTTTTTGTTTTAGACACCACCATTAGTATGTTTTTTGTTTTAGGCACCACCATTAGTATGTTTTTTTTGTTTTCAGACACAGTATGTTTTTTGGTTTTAGACACCAGCATTAGTATGTTTTTTTGTTTTAGATCCCAACACTGATATATTTATATTTTTTTAATACACCACCATTAGTATGTTTTTGTTTTAGACACCACCATTAGTATGTTTTTTTTTGTTTTCAGACACCATTAATATATTTTTTGTTTTAAACACCAGCATCAGTTTTTGTTTTAGACACCTCCATTAGTATGTTTTTTTGTTTTAGGCACCAACATTAGTATGTTTTTTATTTTAGACCTCAAGATTAGTGTTTTCTTTTTGGTTTTAGATGCTAACATTGGTATGTTTTTTGTGTTGCCTTTTAGCACTGTAAAACTATAAACTTGACTAGTTTTGTTTTCCTGACTTGCTCATGTTGGGATGCTTCCTATTGATGTTGATAAAGCACTTTTTGAAAGCTTGTTTTCTGCCATTTAAATGAGCTGTTTTTGTTGAAACCTTAAACCTTTTGCTATTAAGTCAGTGCCTGTTTTGAATAGATCAACAGGTTTTCTAGAAGCATCTTGTTTGTTTTCTTTCCCTCCTTCTGCAAGTCTAGTTTCTCAAATATTTGGATCCATGCTTCTGCTTAAATTCATACTCAGTAATTTTACTTTAACAGTTTTAGTTTTATTAGCAGAAGGGGATGTTTCTCAATTTGAAAGCTTTCTCCTTTTATAAATGGCTGCTTCTATCTCTTTGTTTCAGTAAGGATTCACTCTATTTCAGCTTTCTCTTTTTATAAATGGCTGCCTCTATCTCTTTGTTTCAGTAAGGATTCAATCTATTTCAGTCTTCATAGAGTAATAGCTTCTTATGAAGACTGCAGTAAATTATTGATTTCCTCCAATCTGCTTTTATTTTAGAAGTATCTGATTTATGTAGAACTACAGTAGAACACATTTACAACGAGAATCCTAATACATCAATTTAAAAATCCCCCCCCCCCCCCACAATTTTTTCTTCTTTATCCTATATTTTTCAACAATCTTTTATAACGCTATTACCCAGTCCATAAATCAGTTATAATGTAATTTGTTAAATTTGACTAACCAAAAAAAAAAAAAAAATGTAATGGAGTATTAAAGGTCTAGTTGCATACAGCAGTGGATGAGAGAAATATGGTTTATGGTTTTTTTTAATTGGAAAGAGTAGTGGCCAATAGGCTTTGATGATAAAGGCTGAGTATTGGCACACATAGAATTATCTACATACTTGCTAAAATCAATTCACAAGTCATTAAATGTGTATTTGCTATGGCTTCCAGTACTGGCAAGAAAAGCAAGTGCATCACTTGAGATAAAAGAGAAAGTGGACATAATGTTAAAACCAAAAGCAAAAAAATGCAGGTAACATATTACCTCCAGCACACCACATACAATCTTGAAAAACAGGATAATTAAGTCAGCATTTACAAGCGGTAATATTAGTCTGAATAGTAAGAAAACGGAAGTAATGGTCATATCAAAGAAACAATCATCACCATAAAAATATTCAGGACAAATCTGAAACAAGTGGAGCGTTTCAAATACTTGGGCACAATAATAACGATGGAAGATGCACCACAGGAATAAAAAGTAGAAAAGCTCAGGCCAAAATAGCATTTCAGAAAATGAAAAATATCTTATGCAACAAATCTATGTCAATAGAAGTGAGAAAGAGAGTTCATCAGTGTTATATAGAACCAATTCTGACCTATGGAAGCAAATCATGGACAGTGGACAAACAAATGAAAAGACAATTAGAAGCCACAAAGATGGGATTTTTCAGAAGAATGTTGAAAGTTCCCTGGACAGCTAAAAAGACCAATGAGGAAATTCTCAAAGAGGCCAACACAAAAAGGGAACTCCTGAAAAACATCAGAAAGTAACAATCAACATTTTTCGGGCACATCATGAGAAGAGGAAAGTTGGAATACTTGGTTACAACTGGCAAAATAAAAGGAAAGAGACATTATGGGCGCCAAAGAAAGAATATACTGGATAGCTTTGTGTCATGGCATGGAAAACAGTCAACAACAGAACTGATACGATGCACTGTGGACAGAAGATAGTGGAAGGACATGATCGTCTACGCCATCCGGTATGGCACAAGATGATGAATATTAAACTTTTTGAAAGGGACATAACTGCTCAAAATGTTTATAATTTACACAGTACATTCCCCTTTCAGAACAGCAGCAGTCAACACACACCACTCCGAAGTTAGATCAGAAGTAAGACAGGAGTGTGTACTATTCCCCCCTCCTGTTTATTGCATACTTGGACTATATATGCAAGTTAGCCAACCCATCAGAGCCATATAAAATACAATCATCATCCCAACGTTGTGCTACCAATGCCAGTCCAGGACCCTAGATGCAAGAACAGTAAGAAAAATCTCTATGGAGATGAAATGTGTTAGACGAATGACAGGAAACAGCATGAGAGACAAAATCAGAAATGAAGAACCGAGTAAAAGCTAGGAATAATCCCTGCCATAGAATATATAAAGAAACAACAGACAAAATGGTTTGGCCACGTGACAAGGCAGAGTGATCAAAACACAACACGAGCCCTTAATAAACATTGTGAGAACACCAGACCCAAGGGTAGACTACGAAAAAGATGGATCGACAGAATATTAGAAGAACAAGGAAACATAACAGCAGCAGAGGTGAACAGAAGAGCAAAAGACTGCAAATTATATCTCCCCTCAATGCTGAAAGACAGATGAGGACGGAAAGAAGATTCCCCTATCATTAAAAACAAACGGGATCCGAAATATGGTTAAAACGACAATATTCCGATGGTACTGAGGACCTCGTTATAACCAGATTCTACTTTATTTCTTGAGGGATGATGATCTCCAGTGAGATAGGTGTGTGATCACCCCAATACAATGTCATTGAGGCCTATTAGGTAGCACTGTGCATGGATTGTTTATGTTACTAGAGTAAGGCCTGGTCTGATTTGAGTTCCACTGGCTTGATAGAGCAGAATTGGTGGAGTCCATTTCTGAAGCAGGATAAGTGTTGATCTTCTATGGCTGTTCCTGGTAACCCCACCCAAGGAAATTGTCCATTCATACAATGATTATTCTCTTATGATGTTGCTTTTCACCATTCCAGATTATCACTCCTGGCCAATCAGTTTTGTCATTACTTTCCAGTGTTGAAACTTCAATATCATTTGGGGTTGCCAGGTCTTATGTTATTCCCACAAGATTTATGATTTTTCATTTTCTCATAAATCAATTTCTTACATTTTTCTTGCAACGACAAATTTATTGGATATTTTTAAGTTGTAGGAAATTGAATGTTACGCAATTTGTGCTCATGGCCAGTAAACTATGGCTAATAAATAGTTTTGATGTAGTAGGTTGGTATCTGGTTGAGCTACCTAGCCAATACAGAGTAAACTAATACTTCCAGTCATGTCATTATGATTTGTAGTATATAGAGCAGTAATTAAAATATTTGGATCTGCATAGTTTGCAGTAGACAATAGTTCAAAATACATGACAACACTAGTCATCCTAAATAAAAAAAAAAGTGAAATGTCATTATAGTCAGATGTATTTGAAGAACTTGGAAGAGACTTTTAGGTAGCTATCTCCTAGATATTCAAATAGTCAAACTTATTGTAAAGTGTGTAACAAAGGCTTTAGCTTCAGCCATGGTGGACAGTATGATGTGAAACAACATACTTTGTATAAAGGCCATCGGGAAAAGGAAAAATGTACTTTGGAAAGCAGCAAATTATCTAGCTAGTAGTAGCAGTTGTAATATTAAGTAGTAGTACTAGTAGATTACATATCACATTTAGTGTCAGAGACATAACATAAAGCACCATATATGGTTTACAATAAGCTGTAAAAATCTTGTTTTCCTTCTCGCTAAAACCTGACAATCCTATTTATGTATGTCATATATAAGTATACATAAATGATATTTATAATTGACAAAAGCAGCATAGATTGGACCCCACAAAAAGAAATACCTGTTGCAGACCTGTCAACATAGAAGAGACAAAGAAGAAACATATAAAAAACTATGAGCTACATGGAGATGTAGAGAACTTTTAGTAAAGTTTTGCCTTCTTCAGTGTTAATACGTGATGGTAAATGAGAAATAAGACACCTCAATTAAACAGAATTAATTATCCCTCAAATGGGAACCATATGATAAAAGAAATAGAAGCAGACCTAGAGAAACATTAAAAAGAACACTGAGGCATGAAGCAGCACAAACGGGCATCAGTTCCCTTCCTGAGGCTGAAAGATCCAGGACAGCGACTATGATGAGATACAATGTGGATCCTGTGCAAAGTCTAACGCTTGATAGAATAGATCATCAGAAATGGGAAAGGCTAGAATTTATGCACTATGTGACATCTTCATCTAGAAAGCTTGATCGGTATATAGAGTTATTAATGAATACAACAAAATTAGTTCACAATCATCACTACTATCTTTCTACTCAACAGAATCTAACTAAACTTGTTTTGTATACAACAGAAAACAAATTTCAATTAAATAGCAGTTTAATATACAAACAAAAATTACTTCTGTACAAAACAAAACATAACTGCCATACACATGGTCTTTTATTATACAAAACATACATTTGTTGAGGAAAAAATAATGATAAGCAGATGTGAAACTATATTATATTGGCATTTAAGCAAATGTGTAATGTTGATGATGATATCAATACAACAATCATTATAACAAAATCAAATTCTTCATATCCACAAACATGAAATATTAACTCATTAATTACCACAGCAGCAAGGCTCAGATGCTCTCTACTGAAGATGATTTTTCTCAATTTATCATTCAATTTGGTTTTTAATGATTTAACATTTATAAAAAATTACAAAGGACATCATATTTGCCACTTATATGAAATGTAACATTACATAATCAGAACAAACAAAAAATAAAAAACACCACATTTTCCCACTGAAATAACAAACCACTTTAACTTTATCAAAATCAAGAAGACCAGGAACCTCTCCCCCCCCACACACACATATATATATATTAACTATCGCACAGTCTATCTTTGTTTATTTTGGGCAGCCTCCTTTCGCGTAGCATCTTGAAGCAACTGTGTGTCACATTCATCAGCTGGTAACTGAACGTATCGCACCACAGACCCTCGGATGAAACAGGTCTTCACTGACAACTGAAAAAAAAAAACTGCAGCTTTTATTGACATTATACACCAAATTTGACAATGCTGTTCACTTAATAAACAATTCAATTGAAAAGTGCCATGTATAAGAAATAACCTCCATAATTTGAGTAAGGTTGGTAGGGAGTATTTCTTCTTTAGTCTTCAATTCTTTTGATCAAGCGAACTTGACTCTCTGTCCTGCACCCATGATCCCATGATGGAAGGGTAGGAACAACATCATGACACAAGTTGAGCTAGACCCATGGTACAAGGAATATGTTAGTACCCATATTTTTAGACCATTGGCATATTCTATAGGAACCTCGGTGCTCGTTTCCTGACCAGAAGGGTCCGGGTTTGATCCCCAGCAGTGGCGGTTTTTTTTTTCGGACAGACAAGGCTCCGGGTTTACCCGAAATAAAGGCAGACTGGCATGATATCGATCACATCAACCAAAAATGTACTGTGGTCACAGAAAAATATGGTCGCTAACACCAAAGCAAGGCATGGAGGGAACCTTTAATTTTTTACTTTACATATTCTATAGTAATGTGGTCATCACTATATCAGCACTGTCTTTCTCAGAAGAAACCTCTGGTACCCATTCAAGACCACGTGAATCTAATCAAGATAGAATTTAACATTTTGTCCTGAGCAGACTAGTTCACAACTTGCTCACTGCTCTACTGGTCAAGTGTTATGGACCATGCTCAATAAATTAAATTTAAGATAAAACAGATGTTACAATAGAAAAAAAATCCAAGAAACAACACAGTGTAGTGACTTGAGATCAAAATAAATTTGATGATTATTCTTCTTCTTCAGTGACCAGCTATATGCAATCAATTTAGACATTTCATTTAGCTTGGGTCATGGACAAGATAGTGGATAGATAATGGTTCTGAAAGAAGACTTGTTTGTGCATAAATAATATTTGGAGATCACTTGTTTACAAAATTGAAAGCTATCAGTGCTTCTGTCTTGACCAGAAATACTAGAGAAATTTACCTGAAGAAAATTTACTTCAAAAATATATGAGTCAATCGAAACCATATTATTGTTCCACGCCATCAATGGTCATGACCGCTTTATTGATCTGTGGTTCAAGAAAAAGGTAGTAATAAGTGATCTATAGCTTCAGGCTGACTTTTTATTTTTACTTTTTATATTTTTCACTGAATCTATTTAAGGTCTAAAGTTGGTTTTGCTTATTAATTTTTTTTCATCTGTTTATATCTACTTCCGTGCTTATCACCTTGTCAAATTTTTGCCTGTTTACTTCAAGTTTAGATTTAAGTACATAATGGAGCTCCTCTACAAGAAGATCTGACTGGAATCTTATGTCCTTGGGTGGTCGATGTGTCCATATTAACTGACCTAATTGGGGGGGGGGGGGGGGGGTGTTCAGCAACAGAGTTGAAAACTCTCAATGAATCATATCTGATGCACTGGTGACCAAACTATCCAGATCCTACTCCACCTCTTCGCAATGTGACCAGAATCAAACTAATCAGCCCAGTCTGGCCAAGTGAGTAGGAATTGAGAGGGAAGGCAACTCGATACTCAAAAATGCTAAAGTTGGATGTGTTGGGATGGAAGGCACAAATATTACAGTTCTACTGCCAAGCACAACACAATGCATTGACGGTTAGGTAACGAAGAGGTATAACCATTACTTTAGCCATTGGGTGAATGCAAAAGAACAAACTGACTAAATATGGAGCAATCCAGTAATATATGTTCTACAGTTCAGTGTTTTGACCCATATATATGCAGTGACATATCATACAGTTGAAATGTGTGTTTATTTTGTTTATTACTTGTTCAGAGTCTGAAAATAAATTTATTTTAATTGGTCAGGTCATCATTAAAGTGTTTCTCTTCTAATAGAATTTGTAGTTCTCTTTATTTAAAAGTTAGTCATGTTGGAAATGAATAATATCATGAGCTCACAAAGGTTGGTGACTAATGCTGCTGCATCAATCAAACATCTCTTACCATATGTGGGTACTTGTCAGGATCAGTGACGCTGATGTCTGTTAACTTGATGTTGAGAAACTGATCAACCGAGTGTAGTGTTCCACAGATACTGATGGGTGAGAGAGAAAGACATAACAAGAAATTCAAATAACCAAGTCATGACTTGTTAACTATATATATATATTTAAATAATTCTTGAGTTTCTCAGTACGCAAAGCTTGTTTCTAAACTACCTTCTCTTTTTCACTTTCTCTTAAACCCTTTTTGATGTAGAGGGTGATATTCTAGTACCTACTCTTCTGTCTTGACCACTGTCATTCGATGCTGTTGTGAAGTTTCCTTGATGTTGCCATTTCATCTTATTCAGGGTTTGCTGGGTATTTTGCTCATTTTTCCTTTTTCTTCTATATAAGTTGTGTATCATGGAATCAGAAGACTTTCTTTCGACATGAAGAAACCATTTCATTTGTTGGCTCGTTCTTGTCAACTCTCTCTCTCTCTCTCTCTTATGATTTCTTTTCTACACCATCTAGACATCTAAAAGGATGAGCATATGGCTAACGAACTGTAGTTAACTAAAATTTGACATCAAATGAAACATTTGAATTAAATATTGTAAAGAGAAACTAGAAGATCTTGCAATCTCTTTAACATTTTGACAAAGTTAATGATCTAACCAAAAACAAATAAATGTTCTCCTAATATGTTCCAGCTTTGAAAATAAACTCAATCTGTCCTTCATGCCAAATCCAGCACCAAATACTCTACCACCAACCATGGACTGCTGGAAAAATGACAATTAATTTTGTAACAGCCCGTCTTTTAATTTGGTAGTCAATGAGTTAAGTTTGAATAGAGCAGTTGAGTTCACACAAATTGAACTCACTTCCATAAAATATAAGTTTTAAGAATGAGGGGGATGTACTAAGTTCAGAATAGCTTCATCCATAAATGCAGTAAAGTTTCCAAGATTAGAACTAAAATGCCACTTTGAGATGAAAACAAACAGCTGTGATCAGTGCATGAACTCTGTAGCATTGACAAGGGTTTCCTTAGGTGAGAATGCCAGTTAATTTGTTATGGAGATGGTAGAGATTTTATTTTTTAACTTTTTTAAAAATATAACCCCAGCAGTGAAATACATACAATTAGAGATAGAAGCAAAACAGTGAAAGGATTTTGGCCAGTATCAGACAGAATTCTGCTAGTAAAATTGAGAGGTAGAGCAATGGATATCAACATAATTCAAGTTTATGCACCAACAAGTAATAGCG
This sequence comes from Megaustenia siamemsis, assembly GCA_032433765.1. NCBI lineage: Eukaryota > Metazoa > Mollusca > Gastropoda > Stylommatophora > Ariophantidae > Megaustenia > Megaustenia siamemsis. Next base: position 55,395,114 of record JAVIAB010000050.1, on the reverse strand, counting down.
AAGAAGAAGACACTTTTTATGAGGAGCTAGAGGCGACCATGGAGCTGTGTAAATCCCATGAAATAACTATTATATAAGGGGATTTCAATGCAAAGGTAGGAACAGCTAAAGTGCAAAATGTGACTGAGGGAGAGGGGGGGGGGCATGGCCTTGGAGAGACGAATGTTAGAGGGGATAGATTGATAGATTGGGCAAAGTCACATGAAATGATTATAGGTAACACCTGGTTCAAACAACACCCTAGGCGACTATGGACATGGCAAAGCCCAGACAAAAAGTACACAATCAAATTGATTTTATACTGGTACAGAGAAGATTCAGGAATGGGCTAACATCTGTTAAAACAAGGCCAGGAGCAGATTGCAATAGTGACCATGTACCAGTAGTTGGAAAGATAAGAATAAAACTGCGGAAGGCACAGAAATCACCAAGAAATATAAAATTAGAACTGGATATGTTAAGAGTAGATAAAAAGATGAGTGATAAGTACAGCACAATAGTACAAAATAGATATAGTGCTATTGAGAAAATACAGGACATCCAGGAACAGTGGGAAATGCTTAAACAATCGATTCAACAAACATCAAAAGAAGTAATACCAGTGACTAAAAGAATCAACAAAAAGAAATGGATGACAGAAGAAATATTACAACTAATGGACGAAAGAAGAAAACATAAGAAAGAGGAACAGACATACAAAATATTGCACAAAGAGATCCAAAACAAATACAGAGAAGCAAAGGAAGGATGGTTAAAACAGAAATGTGAAGAAATGGAAAAACAACAAAATTTCTCAAAATTTATGCAATCAGCTAAATGAATTAACAGGAAGAAAAGAAGTCAAAGTTTCAGGATGTGTGAAATCAAAGGAAGGAAATATAATAATGGGACAGGAGAAGACAGTGGAAAGATGGACAGATATCAGTCAACTCTATGATGATGAAAGACCAGAATTGAACAATTCAAATGAAGACACCGCACCACCAATAATGCAGAGTGAAGTGGAGGACGCAATTCAACACATGAAAAGAGGCAAAGCTCCAGGTCCTGACAATATAACAATCAAAGAGATAAATGCATTAGGAGAGCTGGGAGTACAAGTCATAACAGAACTACTCAATGACATATATAACACTGGACACATACCTGAAAATCTACTAAAATCTATCTTTGTAGCCATACCGAAGAAGTCAGGCGTCACTGTGAAGACCATCGCACTATTAGTCTCATGAGCCATATGACTAAAATATTAATAAGAATCATCATGAGACGTGTAAGGAACAAAATAAAACCAGAAATAAGTGAGGAACAATGTGGATTTGTGGAAGGAAAGGGCACCAATAATGCAATATACATCTTAAGAACATTGATAGAAAGATCTATAGAGGTAAAGAAAGATCTATATATGTGCTTTATAGACTACACAAAAGCATTTGACAAAGCAAAGCACGTGGAAATAATAAATATGCTGGAGAAATTAAACATTGATGGCAAGGATCTGCGAATCATAAAAAAACATATACCGGCAACAAACAGCAGCTATACGAATTAACAACCAAAAAGGACAATTTCAATTGATAAAACAAGGAGTCGCCGAACATATTATGAGATCAATAGTAGACAAAAAAGGAATTGAAGTCAACGGTCACAACATAAATAATTTACGATATGCGGATGACAGTCTTAATAGCAGCGACAGAGAATGAGCTACAAGAAATGATAGATATAATAGTAAAAGAAAGGTCTCAGTCTGAATAGTAAGAAAACAGAAGTAATGGTTATATCGAAGAAACAATCATCACCATCATGCAGCATAAAAATAAACAAGACAAATCTGAAACAAGTGCAACGTTTGAAATACTTGGGCACAGTGATAACATCAGATGGAATATGCAACACAGAAATAAAAAGCAGAACAGCTCAGGCCAAAATAGATAGAATTTCAGAAAATGAAAAATATCTTATGCAACAAATCTATGTCAATAGAAATGAGAAAGAGAGTTCATCGATGCTATAATTCTGACCTATGGAAGCAAATCATGGACAATGACAAACAAATTAAAAGACGATTAGAGGCCACAGAGATAGGATTTCTCAGAAGAATGTTGAAAATTCCCTGGATAGCTATAAAGATCAATGAGAAAGTTCTCAAAGAGGCCAACACAAAAAGGGAGCTCTTAAAAAATATCAGAAAGAAGCAATCAACATTTTTTGGGGCACATCATGAGAAAAGGAAAGTTGGAATACTTGGTTACAACTGGCAAAATAAAAGGAAAGAGAGATCGCGGACGACAAAGAGAGGAAAGATAGCTTTATGTCATGGCATGGAAAACAATCAACAACAGAACTCATACAATGCACTGTGGATAGAAGATTGTGGAAGGACATGATCGCCAACACCAACCGGTACGGCACATGATGATGATGAGTGAAATACAGCCTACTATTTTTTTTTCTATTTTTAACTGCTAAGGATTCTTTTCTGTACTGAACGTGAACACTGGAACCCCTTTTTAAACCATGCCGTAAACAAGATTAAGCACGCAATGTCTACGAACTTTGAAATCAGGGATCACTGAGAAGAAAGAAAATCGGCCCTGTGTGGTTTGAAAAGGGCATGAACATGAAGTTAGAACTTTAACCCTATCACTACGGTGACCCCACGAGGAATGTTAGTTATATTACAATATTACATGTACACCAACCACTGCCTTCTTACCATAAATCATTTTTCAACTCCACCACTACCTCCTTACCAACAAGTGACTTGAAGAATGAGTAAAATAACTGCAATGAAGTGAAAATACATGACATTATCAAGAAGCAACAGCTCAAGCATAGAATCATTCACTGTGAATCAGTGTATCATGAAGGTTAATTAAGTAGATTGATGTCAATATGCCACTTTCTATTAAATATGATATAAAATGTAAATAACACAATATATAATTACAATGATTAATGTTTTATTTGGTCATTAATAAACACAATGTGACAATTATATTAATGGATATAATGATTTAATTTATAATGGGTGGAATGTGGAAGTGGAATGAAATAGATATATTTAGTCATTACTTTACATTCAATTCATTCATAACAGCTCATCTTGTCTGTTTGCTTACAGAAGACAGTAATGATCACTCTTATGATGTGTAGTGTAAAGAATAAAGATTTTATTTTGCTTCTTCACCAGTTCATTCATTTAATAACCTTAAATTTAAATAATAAAAGGATGTAGTTGTGTTGAATTTTATATTAAACTACAATGGTATTTGACCATATTTCATATTTGCAGTTTCATTACAATTATATATTATTTACTAGTTTTAGTTTTAAGAAGTGTTATTATAATAAATAAATCACAAGTCAATCTAATCTTGTCCTTGTCTCTCTCAACTCTCTTCTGTCCTCACTCACTGAGGACTCACTCGTCCACCACTGAATTTTGAGGATCGCCGCCGGATCGGATTAGCAGGACTGTTACTAGTGTTACTGCACCACCAGTTAGGTGAGGCGTGTACTCTTATCATATATATAATAAGTATTTGCACTCCTCACAACTGATCACTCATTATTCATTTGAGTATGTTGAGTGTGGATGGCATGTAATGTCTGTCTTAGCTTAGACTGGCTTAAGTTAGTCTACTCATTTATTTGCACACACACAAAAAATCATGTAGTTTTAAGTAAACACTGCTACATGATTGACGCCAGTAACATCCTTATAGATGTTTATCATAAACAGTGAATATATTCAATAATTGTTTTCAATGCAGAATCGTTAAATATTATAATGATGTATCTGCGGCTCAGACAACATAAAAAAAGAACGCTGTCAATAGACTACCAAATCACACTACCCACCATTTTCGAAAGCAGTGCAGTCGACTTCCGGTCCGGCTGTGGGAAACTACCAGATTATTTCACATCTACATGCCAGCCAACTCAATTATGCCGGTAGCCTCAACATATTAACGAAATACAAAAGGAAATGATAATTTATTATATTTTTAGAAATAATTATATTACAAATTTTCAAATATTCTATTACACATTTCGTAGGCCAATATGATTTATTTGTTTTGATTTGCATTTATTAAAGCAAGGTTTTCCTCTGGCCACTATTACGTTTGTGAATGTTATAACTATTCTACATTGAAACCTCTAGGAGCCAGCGGTACATTTTTCCTCTATCCAAATCTAGTTTAACGACCTTTACATTCAAGAATTCCCGTCAAAATAATGTACCGGTTGTTACCTCTACACTAATGCGGTTTCATTAGTTATTTTTAGCTCTAGCCAATCAGAATCATCACAAAGTGAAAGTGAAACTGTCTGATTACCGGAACTTCCTTAGCTAATTTTCTTGTCGAATGTCCATGTTTCTGCACCATACAGGAATATTGAGAAGATGTAACATTTTGCCATTCTTAGTTTCAGCCCTGTTGATATTTGTTTTGTTGTTAGTATATTTTTCATGGCATTAAAATTACTTTTTGCCATACCTATTCTTTTGTTTATTTCAATTTTGCATTTTCCATCATTGGTTATAGTATGTCCCAGGTAGTTGTAGCTCTGGACTGTCTCCAGATGTATTCCCTCAACTGTGATATTTAATTGTAGGTCTTGAGAATTTTCTTTGTTTATGATCATAGTTTTAGTCTTTTTTGATATTCATTTCTAGTCCATATTTTTTGCTTCTTATATTTATCACATTAAGCAATTGTTGTAGGTCTTTGGGATTTTCTACTAGTTGATGACTGCCGTCTCACTCTCAAATAATGTTTCCTGGTATTTTAAAATTTAACGTTTCACTCCCCCTACGACATTGAATGCTGCGCCGCACCATACGGTCGGTCACCTTATAATTCAGTGTATGTTTTTAAACATGCTCATACCGGAAATAACATCTCCCTCACAACAATTTGTTAACAAGATCTAAATTGTCACTTAGACTGTTTTTTTTTATTTTTTTTTATAATTGCCCACCTAGATAGTGGTTATAAAGATGTTCCTTAAGCTACATTGATCTTATGTGGTTGATGGTGGTTATAAAGATGTTCCTTAAGTTAAATTGATCTTATGTGGTTGATGGTGGTTATAAAGATGTTCCTTAAGTTAAATTGATCTTATGTGGTTGATGGTGGTTATAAAGATGTTCCTTAAGTTAAATTGATCTTATGTGGTTGATATAAGCGCGTTGTTCTGTAACAGTGTTTCACGCATTTCCAGTTGTGATCTATTTTTATAATAGTCAAGTCACCAGTGATTCCCTGTTATAATAGTCAAGTCACCCGTGAACCCATGTTATAATAGTCAAGTCGACCGTGATCCCATTTTATAACATCCAAGTCAACTGTGATCCCATGTTATAATATCCATGTCAGCTGTGATCCCATGTTATAATATCCAAGTCAACTGTGATCCCATATAATAATATCCAAGTCAACTGTGATTCCATTTTATAATAGTCAAGTCAACAGTGATTCCATGTTATAATATCCAAGTCAACTGTGATCCCATGTTATAATAGTCAAGTCAACTGTGATCCCATGTTATAATATCCAAGTCAACCGTGATCCCATGTTATAATAGTCAAGTCAATCGTGATCCCATGTTATTAAATCCAGTCACCCGTGAATAACCTTTTATAATAGCCAAATCACTGTTAATAGTCATTTTCTGTTATAATAAAAACACTTCTTGATGTTAGGACAGTAAGTGCCCCTGGATTTCACTGTTTCTACAATAGACGACACCTTTGGCAGGCCATCCTTGTACGAAACAATATGGTGGCAGCTGAGATTGCTATGTCTGCGTGGGACAATGCAGAATCCAAGTACATGCAATCAGGGTGCAGACCCCAGTTCCTTAAGTGGTTGTAAATGTGTATGCCTGTAATGGGAAGGTGGACACACAACAATGGCAGAATCTCTTCGTGCTCAAGGAGGAGAACGTCATTTTCTGTGGAGACTTTAATTCTAGAGGCAACCTGTAGGGTAATGTCATAATGAACAGGCTGGGAAAAGAAATAGAGAACGCACTGGTGTCAGTCGATTTAGTGTGCTTGAGTGATGGAAGGGCAACCAGAATGACCACTCGAACAGGGGAGTTTGATAGTGTCACAGACCTGGCACTGGTGTCTTCCACAGTCGCATCGGTTCGTAAGTGGAGAGTGCTGGAATTCCATGGAAGTGATCACTATCCATGTGTCCTCCTAATTGAGAAAGACAGAAATAGAAGCCAGAAAAGAAAGCTCCACACATTCCACTATGAGAACAGACCAGGACGTTTTTAGCAAAATCAGACATAGGAAACTGAGCGCCCCTCGCAGGAGGCAGAAGAGATGGACGCAGCCACCCTGGTGGAACGTAGAAGTCGAGGAAGCTTGGTCAAGACATGACAGAAAGCCAGAAAGAATGGAAAAACACAACCTGAGCTCTTGACGCGTCGGAAAGAAAAGGTCGACCAAAATATGATGCACTTTAAACTATATGCTAAGCAGGCTAAAGATGCCAAGTGGGATGATTTCTGTAAAAAGTGTGCTCACTATAATCGCTAGCCACATCTGGCGCCTTCATCAGAGCATAAATGGCACAACATGACACAGAGGCATACCAGACTTCCAGAGCACAGGCCAGATATGGCACAAATCTGAGTGCAAAGGGGAGGCCCTGCTTAGCCGCTTCATTGAGCAAACTGACCAAAGAAATTAGGTTGTAAGAATGAGAATACGTGGGTCGCTCTCAGAATTGTGTGAGGATGTAATGCTGCTATAGATCTGGAGGGTGCATACAACAGAGTACCGTTTGAACACCGCATGCACATGCTACTCAGACTGGCGGTGCACCCCTTCCTCATTAGATGGATCGCTGCAGCACTGTTTCAGAGGAAGGTGCTACACAGATGTGGAAGTTGGTCATCGGAGCTAACATCAATTTGTCCAGGGCTGCCACATGGCTCACCATTGTCACCAGTTCTATTTAACGTGTACACAATAACGATCACGGAACAACAGCTGGATGGGAGGGGAAGAATTATGACTTTTGCTGATGATATTCTGGTATAGCGACAGGGCAGAGACAGAAGGAAATCACCTCCACAATGCAAAACGAACTTGATCGCATCTCTTCCTGGTGTGGAATATCAGGTGCTTTGGTTAATCATAATAAAGCATCAGTTGCATGGTTCTCCCTTAACAATCATATCGTTAACGCGGAAACACCGGTTGCACGAATGGGGGCTGACGAGGTGAAAGGTTGATGACATATCTCGTTTGATCGCAGCCTGTGTTTTCGGGACCACGTCGAACATGTGATAACAAAATCTCTCAAAGGATTAGCCGCCTTGAATGTCATGGCAGCTGCCAACATCGAGCAGAGGCTACTTACCCTTCTGTTCCAGGGATTAGTCCTCCCACCAATCGATATTTCCCTGGCAATTCTTACTGTCAGTAAGGCTCACATTGACAGGCTGGAGAAAATACAGAATTAAGCCATGTGCATTATTTGGGGTATACGAGGGACGATCCCTGTGTAGCAATGAAGTATCTTCTTGACTTTCCAACCATGGATGACAGGTTAAGATCTGGAGGGCACGAGCATACCTGAAGATAAGTGCAGATAAGGAGTATCCAAGAGATAGGTGTCAGGCTAATAAGAAGCTAATCACATGGGTGGACCGAGCAGAAGATGTAATCAACAGGTCTGTGATCTTACCAATATCAACGTTGGCGAGGATTGGATACCGGTTCCTACGTCATTCAGAGGGACATTCTCGTGTATTGTTATACTCGACAGGAAATGTAGGGAACAGAAATCAGTCGTGGTCAATGCTAAGGTCTCAGCTGGGATAACACCGATGAGAAAGATGCCGTCATCTATACAGACGGATCTGTAAGACGACACCAAAGTAGTGCATGGGCATTTACAGCGCGTTCGGCAGGCAGAATAGTGAAGGAATATAGGGGTGGGAGGAGGTGGGAGTTATGATGGGCACGGCCAGAGACGAGAGACTTGGTGGGCGTGTGGGAAGACTTGTCAACCAACACAGAACTGGAGTCGTCAGTCGCTGGACACAGCGTGACTTGCTGGGAGGGGATCTGAGAACACCAATGGACATGTTCGGAGTGCAATGATGATCATCCGCAAATAATTCAATAATTCAATTTTTTTTTCTCAATGTGCAGCGAGATATGCTGAAATGCGTTCTCATAGAAAATAAATGAACCAATTAAAAAAAAAAACAAAAACAGACATCTCAACAAATCCCCCTTTCTCTCTCTCCCCCCCCCAATTCCCAACCACAGGAAATTCGTAGCTACCCCTTCAGGGGTCTCAACCCACAGGCTGGGAACCGTGAGCCTAAAAGCTTTCTTTGACACAGCAATACAAACTAACATGTTTATTTCCTCACATTCTTGATTTATAACATGTGATTTATATAATACTTTTTGTGTAAATACATACATTTGGGTGTGTACCGTATAACATTACAAAAAGTTGTACGTATTTTGGAAGCCAAAATCATCTAATGCTATATAGCTATAATGTCTATGTCGTCAGCTTTACCTTACCTGTATTTTTTTTCCCTCGTTTGTATAACTCTATTCACGTCTGCTTATAGAATGTTTGATCCCAGGGTGCAAACTCTGAATGGTATATTTCCCCGTTTTATAATCGAACATCTCTGCTACATATTCCTCCCTTCGTTATTATATTCCTTCCTGACGTTAATTCCTTTCTTGCCCTGTTAGCATTTCCCTTTCTTGTTTACAAAACAACCCCCACAAGTGATTTTTTGCTTCTTTTTTTTTTTAACCTTGCTTAACCTTAGATTTTATTATCTTCATATTCTCTATTTTAAAACATTTTTTTAAAATCTATAACTTATTTTTTTCTCTCTCTTTCTCCTTTTCGCACGCTCTCTCTCTCTCTCTCTCTCTCTCTCTCTCTCTCTCTCTCTCTCTCTCTCTCTCTCATGAACAATCTGCGTTTCTCTTTATCTACTATTAGTAAAATGAATACAGATCTTGTCCACCAGTCTTCTTCCATTTTCTTCAAGATGGCATCGGTCATCAACTTATGTTTATCTTGTTGCTATTTGTTTTTTGGAAATATTTTTTGGTTTTATTTATATTTATGTTTTTCTCATAAGTCAGTCTGCATTACGCTTCGAGAAATACTGGTACGGGTGATGGAGCTGATATGGGAATGCCCCGACTGCAATGAAATTGATAACGCGAATAGAACAGAAGGAATAATTTTTTTTTTCTTTTCGCTATACCAAATGTAAACAGAGACTGTTTTTCATTATAATCTCCTCATGGAGAGTCTCAGTGTGTTCAGATTATCCCAAAAACCCGATCCACAGGCCCTCCAAGTATTTCTTGAAGCGTATGAAGACTGAATACAAAAATAACAATTTTCAACTCCAATGTTAAGTCAGTCCTATTATATGGCTGTGAAACATGGAGAACAACAAAATTGACAATCATGAAGATAAAGACTTTCATTAATGGATGCTTACGCAGAATAAAAGGATGGAAATGGCAGGACAAAATCACTAACATAGAATTATGGAAATGTACCAGTCAAATTCCAGTGGATAAAGAGATACAGCGAAGACGATGGCGTTGGATAGGACATACACTGCTGAAGCCAAATGAGAGTATCACACAACAGGCCCTTTTTGGAATCCCCAGAGGAAAAGACAAAGAGGAAGACCAAGAAATTCTTGAAGAAGACCCCGTTCCCACCTTTAGACTCATCAGTGTATCAATCGCATCATTGTCCTACCTATGCTTCCCTTCTTCTCTTAAGGAATGAAGAGCAGATTTGGCCATGCCCTCTTTGTCTAGAGCAAGACCACATTCAGTACCAGATCTGCCTACGAGCTTATCGGCTATTTCAATGCTTGCACATACGCGTGCCCTGGACTAATCTCAAAATGGCGGAAGAGGAAGAGTGGCACTCTTCCTGATGAAGGCTTTTGCCGAAACGTCGTAGCTTGTCTCGTATTTCTACAGGTTTAGCTGTTTAATACAATTTTATGTTTATTTTCAATGTTTTCTACAGCTCTATTCGCGGCCAATATTCAATATATTTTATATTTGTGCCAATCTCTTTCGAAAAAAGACAAATCGCCAGACCTAAACTACGATATAGAGATATTTGTAAATCATTTCTGACTTATCCATTAGTAAAACATGGAAGAAAAAAGACTCAAGAAAAAAGGTGGAAAACCATGTGGATCAGTGGGCCTGACTTGTTCATTCTGTGGCAGAGTGTGTTTGTCAAACATTGGCAGAGTCAGCCATGAGAGAAGATGTTCGACAGAAACATAACCTCCATTAAAATATACACAATAGTCTCAACTAAACATTCCGAAAAGATGAAAAAGGTCTTGTAGATCTCTTTCTGCAGCGTACTTTACAAATCCATCATCAAGAGTGCGTGATCCACGTTCTGTGTAGCCAACCACGATATGGCCGTCATTGTTGCGTAGCCTCGGTTCTTGTGTATCCTTACACCTGATTACGGCGTCTAACATTCATTACCACGTTAACATACATTCCCTTCCCCTAAACCGCTCACCCTTGCCAGATTTATGCATCCCTCACGTGGCCTGGTTTCTCCGCTCCCACATTATCCACATTTCACTTCCACCCAAACTCTGATCTGCAGTCCGTGTTGAATTTCACCTAAGTGACCATTTAAAAAAAGGTTTTTACGTTTTTTTATTCCTCCTCTCTCTGCTATAAAGTAAAGAGCCCCGTCACGCCAAGTGGGGGTTTAAGGAATATGGTGTTAGTGACCATAATTTTTTATAGACCTTCGGCACATGATTTCTATGGGTAATGTTGTCGGTATTACGACCGTATGGCTTTACTTTCCCATTAAAAAAAAGTCCGGTACCCATTTAAGTTTGGGTAAACCCGGAAGCCGTCGATCAGGATCGAACGTGACCTCTTGTCCTTTGTAGTCCAGCTCACGAACGACCGAGCTATCGCGGCTCCCTCTCTCTGCTATACATGTGACATAATATACTTTAATTGCATATTTTATTATAATTTTATCTCTTCCTTCTTATATAGTATTAGTTTTAGTTACTCCAGAACATATAGTAGAGTATATCTTCATTTCGTTGTCCGTTTGCGTTGTCCCTGTTTTCTGAAGAACCCCGTATGTAAGGAGAAACGTTATATTTTTTTAAATTGTTCCTTTTTTTGTAAAACTGCCACCATACATTCGCATGAGTGTATGTTATCACTATCACTCGCGCCCGACTGTATGAGTGTATGTTATCACTATCACTCGCTCCCGACTGCATGAGTGTATGTTATCACTATCACTCGCGCCCGACTGTATGAGTGTATGTTATACACTATCACTCGCGCCCGACTGTATGAGTGTATGTTATACACTATCACTCGCGCCCGACTGTATGAGTGTATGTTATACACTATCACTCGCGCCCGACTGTATGAGTGTATGTTATACACTATCACTCGCGCCCGACTGTATGAGTGTATGTTATCACTATCACTCACGCCCGAATGTATGAGTGTATGTTATCACTATCACTCGCGCCCGACTGTATGAGTGTATGTTATCACTATCACTCGCGCCCGACTGTATGAGTGTATGTTATCACTATCACTCGCGCCCGACTGTATAAGTGTATGTTATCACTATCACTCGCGCCCGACTGTATGAGTGTATGTTATCTCTATCACTCGCGCCCGACTGTATGAGTGTATGTTATCACTATCACTTGCGGCCGACTGTATGAGTGTATGTTATCTCTATCACTCGCGCCCGACTGTATGAGTGTATGTTATCTCTATCACTCGCGCCCGACTGTATGAGTGTATGTTATCACTATCACTCGCGCCCGACTGTATAAGTGTATGTTATCACTATCACTCGCGCCCGACTGTATGAGTGTATGTTATCTCTATCACTCGCGCCCGACTGTATGAGTGTATGTTATCTCTATCACTCGCGCCCGACTGTATGAGTGTATGTTATCACTATCACTTGCGGCCGACTGACTTAGTTGGGGAAGATAACTGTATCAAGGAAGGGCAAATAACTTTCATCATTTATAGATGCAGCGACCTATAACGATGAAGTTTTAAAGCTAAACATTTTTTACGACATTAAATATAACTGGACACCTTTTACTTTCTTAATATTGTAATATTACAACTACTTTAGTTATGTAGTCTGCAGTTACATATCATGTAGCATTGTTTCGTGCAGCGTACACGGGATTGATTTATCTCTTTGATAAGTTGGCCCTTGTTACAACCTGTTTACAGCTGTTGTTCGCGTGTCACTTCTGGCAACTAACTTTCTGTCGTGCAGCGAGTGCATGAATCATCCGCCATTTTACATCTCTGATTCTGGTGCATCCAACAAAGTTTCCGTCTGTCGTCGCGTGTTTGTAATTATGCCGCCATGTTGCGATCAATTAAAAGCATAATTAATTGCTTGTTTTACCTGTGGCAGATTTGATCTTGTGTGCAATGTCAGCTTCTGCGCGGAAAGATAAAAACAGTTGCCAAATTGTGCCACCAGCGGTTCTAAAAAAAATTGCGTTTGATTATCTCAGATTACACTCCCGGCATTTACTCTGAATCACCATCGTCATTACCATCATCAGCACTATATCATCATCATCAAGATGTGCTCAGTGCGTCTTTGGCGATCAGCTTCTTCACAAATCATCTGTTGTTTCATCTTTCTGTTGTTTTTTAAAAATTCACTTTTGCCATTTACTTCCTAAGACTCAAGACGCTGGACTGAGCATCAAATGAAGACGATCATCGACTCACAGCTGAACTGCTACAAAATCGGGGAATCGCAGCTGACCAAGATCCTTTTCCATCTTTGCGTGACGGGCCTGGATCTAACCCGTCTAACTATGTAGGATGGCAATCTAGCACTCAAGAATGTCACCATTTGTTAAAACTTGAGGTTTAGTCAAGAATGAAAACTGAGAAAAACGGAAACGATTATTGTAGTGAATGATGACACTGAGCATCAAAGAACTAAGTATGTCGTATCTGACCAGAGTTAAACCCAATCAACCTATATCACGAGAATACGGGATGAAAATGTCAAGCTGAATTGCTTAAGAAAAACCATGGAAAAGATGGCCAGATAGAATAAGAGAGTCACTAAATAAATAAAAGATGACAACTCAAGATACACAACTAGTGACGTCCAGAAATTACACATACCTCATATGTAACACTTTCGCGGTGCGCAGGACAAATGAAGAACTTAGAAGATGAAGTTATATCTCCCCTCGACGCTGAAAGGCAAATGAGGAAGGAAAGAAGAAGAAGAAAATGATGAACTTGGACGAATGAGCGCAGAAGAAAAAAATGAGATATTTTTTTTAGGAATCCCACTGGGCAGAGAAAATGTGGGATGACAACTCTTAAAGGGACTACATGTACAAGGCTGCTGGTGGGCGTCATATTTGATCTCAAATAGCCCAGGGTAGGGCTTAGCGCCAGGGGAATACGGGTTCGAATCCCGACAGCATTAAACGTGTTTTTTAAAAATCTATCGGGGGAGGGGGGGGGTGAAACAAAAACGTAGACACGATCACCTCGCAGAGACTGCACTAAACAAGCGACTTTTATTGTCCGGTCCAAAACAGAAGTTCTAACCATCATTCACTTAAATGAATCAAGGGAGATATGAACAAGAACTAAGAAAATAGAAGCTCTAACCATCATTCAGATGAATGTATCAAGAGAGATATGAACAAGAACTAAGAAAATAGAAGCTCTAACCATCACTCAGATGAATGTATCAAGAGAGATATGAACAAGAACTAAGAAAATAGAAGCTCTAACCATCATTCAGATGAATGTATCAAGAGAGATATGAACAAGAACTAAGAAAATAGAAGCTCTAACCATCACTCAGATGAATGTATCAAGAGAGATATGAACAAGAATCAATAAAGAAAACTGAAGCTCTAACCATCATTCACTTAAATTTATCAAGAGAGATATGAATAAGAACTAACAAAATAGAAGCTCTAACCATCATTTTTCGGGCACATCATGAGAAGAGGAAAGTTGGAATACTTGGTTACAACTGGTAAAATAAAAGGAAAGAGAGATCGCGGACGACAAAGAGAGAAAATACTGGATAGCTTGGTGTCATGGCATGGAAAACAGTCAACAACAGAACTGATACGATGCACTGTGGATAGAAGATTGTGGAAGGACATGATCGCGTACGCCAACTGGGATTGGCACATGATGATGAACCATCGTTCAGTTAAATGTATCAAGAGAGATATGAACAAGAATCAACAAAAAAAAAAAAAAAAAAAAAAAAAAAAAAACTGAAGCTCTAACTTTCATTCAGTTGAATGTATCATGAGAGATATGAACAAGAACTAACAAAATAGAAGCTCTAACCATCATTCAGTTAAATGTATCAACGGAGATATGAACAAGAATCAATAAAGAAAACTGAAGCTCTAACCATCATTCAGTTAAATGTATCAAGAGAGATTTGAACAAGAATCAATAAAGAAAACTGAAGCTGTAACCATCATCACAATGACTACACCGCTGGGCATGCCTGTTTAATTGTCATCGCCATCATGAATTCCTTCTACCATAACACCATTTATTTATGTGTTAACAGTTCTTGTATATTTGCCCCTTTCTCAGTCGTTTGCAGACGAATTTTAAAAAAATTTAAAGTTTGTTCCACAAATTGATTTTACGTGACGCTACATGCACTGTTGTAGAACAAACATTACCAGTTGTTGGTGGGTATCCGCCACGTCATTGTTCACACTGTGATTTATTGATACAATCAGATATGGCCTATTAAATTCGTTCAGGTAGTCGTCAAACACAGTTTCCCGCTGTTAAAAGTTTTATGCTCTTTAGAATGGCCTTTGTTATTATCCACACGCTGTTATCAATTTTAGTTATCACATTATTATAATAACCGTTCTATCGTCAGCATTGTCGTAACGGTACCACCTGAAAACACCAAACACGGAGAACAGGTAAGCATGCGTCACAAAACGGTGTTGTTTTCCCGATGGTTAATTGACAACTTTTAAATGAAATTAAACCTGTACAAATTCACTATTTTGGTGCAATGTTTGCAGTGTGTTGGCGATCATGTTTACATTTTTTGTTTCTTTGCAAATTACCATAAGTTGGACTTGTTCAACAAATTAAAAAAAAAAGTTATATTGACTTTATAAAATCATTCACATTTCGGCTAAACCCTGTTTGCATTGTACTTTTATTTGTTTACTGTTGTCATGCATTTCAATATTTTATCTTATTTCTCTGGTTAAAAAAAAAAAAAAACTCGCTATTTCTAATCTTCATCGCAATTGTGCACAAATTGTTATAAATCAAAGTATACAAATAAAAACCTCTATTGTGTTATCTCATTTCTGGAGATCTGGAGGTGGTGTGTATGGTCTAACGAAGGGTATTGGAGGGTATACTAAAGACCCAGTGACTAGGATATAAAAGTCAAATCTTGCAATACTAAAAACGAACCTACACTAATCTGATTGGCTAACCACTGGTTGGTCACTCACTTCCGTCAGGAAAGTTCGTTGAAGAACAGAATTACAACTACGTGTATCACGGCTTGCTTTCATATCTATGTATGTATTGTAATTTCATTTTGACTATGCAAATGTGGTTTCGTTCATGAGTGAAGATATTTTATATCAACGTCATTTAAATCCTTCTTAAAACAAAAAAAAATAAATGATACGATGGTTGCCTGGAGCCGCAGTAGAGCAGTGGTTAGTAAACTGAAGCTTCTTGGTTCACTCAGCCATGGGTAGGAATACCATATTTTTCAAGGAAAGAGAAGCTGCAGTGGCGTAATGTCGATCATCATGTCACACAATGTGCATGAAGTAAAAATACATATATATGGATTCGACATAACGCAATTCTTTCAATGTTTTTTTTTAATGTTTATATTGACGAAAATATAAACTTTACATTTTTGTTAAAAATTGTTAGTGATTTGTGAAGAGGTTCAGTTTATGACCAAATATTCCAAATATTGTTCAAACTGTCAGTTACTGGTAGATAATATCTGTCTTATTCAAATACATTTGAATGACGGTATTTTTTTTACAAACTATATTCGAATTATCCCGTGTGTTACCGGGGCTTCATTATGAGGGAAGTAGAGAATAGTGACACTGTGACCTTCCAGGCATGTCGTAAGAGGCGACTAAGGAGGTTGATCGATGGCTTGACAAGCTGTCATTGTAAAAAGTATTGTTATGGAAACAGAGCCATAGATTTTAGAAGTGGTGATCTCTGTAATATGTGCCATTTTGGCATGCAAGGTTTCTGCTTTTGAGATTGTGGTTCTGCTCTATGTGCCGTCTTCGGCTCGAACGGACAATAGATAGATAGATAGATATTCGAATTGAGCGATAGAATAAAGCAGCCAATAAACACACACACACAGACACACACACACACACACACACAGACACACACACACCCACACACCACACACACACATTTGCTTTTTCTTGGAAACGGAGTCTATTTATGTTCATTTCTCACGAAATATTTCCGACACACAACTATAATTTAATTAACCACGTGACGGAGATCTCGACATTTGATTGGAGAATATATTTTTTTATCTTGTTAAATTGCATGCAGTTATTCATTAAAGTGCACACACAAAAAGGTATAAAAAATAATAATGTTCTTATTTTTTAACTTTTCTAAGTACTAAACTCAATGTGGAAATTAAATTTATTTTCGTTCATGAAATATTTATAGAAATATACTACTACTACTACCACACTACTACTACTACTACTACTACTACTACTACTACTACTACTACTACTACTACTACTACTACTACTACTACTACTACTACTACTACTACTAATAATAATAATAATAATAATAATAATAATAAAAATAATAGTAATAATAATAATAATATAACTACTACTACTACTACTACTACTACCACACTACTACCACACTACTACTACTACTACTACTACTACCACTAATACCACTACTACCACTACTACTACTACCACTAATACCACTACTACCACTACTACCACTACTACTACCACTACCACTACTACTACCACCACTACTACCACCACCACCACTACTACTACTACTACTACTACTACTACTACTACTACTACAACAACTACTACTACTACTACCACTACTACTACTACTACTACCACCACTACCACTACCACTACCACTACTACTACTGCTACCACCACTACCACTACTATTACCACCACCACTACCACCACTACTACTACTGCTACCATTACTACTACTACTACTACCACTACTACTACTACTACCACTACTACCACCACGACTACCACCACTACTACTACTACTATTACCACCACTACTACTACTACCACTACTACCACTACTACTACTACTACTACTACCACTACTACTACTACTGCCACCACTACCACTACCACTACTATTACCACCACCACTACCACCACTACTACTACTACTACCACTACTACTACTACTACTACCACTACTACAACTACTGCCACCACTACCACTGCCACTACTACTACCACCACTACTACCACTACTACCACTACTACTACCACTACTACCACTACTACTACCACCACTACTACCACTACTACCACTACGACTACAACTACTACTACCACCACTACTACCACTACTACTACTACTACTACTACTACTACCACTACCACTACCACTACCACTGCCACTACTACTATCACCACTACTACCTCTACCACCACCACTACTACTACCACCACTACTACCACTACTACCACTACTACCACTACTACCACTACTACTACCACTACTACCACTACTACTACTACCACCACCACCACTACTACCACTACTACCACTACCACTACCACCACCACTACTACTACCACCACTACTATCACTACTACCACTACCACTACCACTACTACTACCACCACTACTATCACTACTACTACTACCAGTACTACCACCACCACTACCACCACTACTACTACTACTATTACCACCACTACTACTACTACCACTACTACCACTACTACCACTACTACTACTACTACTACCACCACTACTACTACTACTGCCACCACTACCACTACCACTACTATTACCACCACCACTACCACCACTACTACTACTACCACTACTACTACTACTACTACCACTACTACTACTACTGCCACCACTACCACTGCCACTACTACTACCACCACTACTACCACTACTACCACTACTACTACCACTACTACCACTACTACTACCACCACTACTACCACTACTACCACTACGACTACCACTACTACTACCACCACTACTACCACTACTACTACTACTACTACTACTACTACTACCACTACCACTACCACTACCACTGCCACTACTACTATCACCACTACTACCTCTACCACCACCACTACTACTACCACCACTACTACCACTACTACCACTACTACCACTACTACCACTACTACTACCACTACTACCACTACTACTACTACCACCACCACTACTACCACTACTACCACTACCACTACCACCACCACTACTACTACCACCACTACTATCACTACTACCACTACCACTACCACTACCACTACTACTACCACCACTACTATCACTACTACCACTACCACTATTACTACCACCACTACTACCACTACTACCACTACCACTACCACCACCACTACTACTACTACTACTACTACTACTACTACTACTAAACTTATTAACGCTTAATAAATTAAGTGGGCGTGAAGACACTGTGTTGCTAGTTTACGGCAGGGTTAAGATATCTAATCCTCTTTCGGCCCGACACATCCGTCTTTGACATTGGTAAACTGTACAGCTTTCAATATTACTACCTTATTTAATGTTCCACAGTTAACATGCAACTCTTAGTATGCTCATAGCGGGGGTTTGGGGTGGGGGGGGGGGGGGGTGTGGGGGGGTGTGGTATTTGTGCCGGGTCTGTTCAAGAGTTCTTCAAAGTGCTCCTTCCATCTCTTCATTTGATTTCGTATATTATTAATCAGATTTCCTTTCTTATCTTTAATAAAAGCATTGATCTGTTTGTATGTTCTACTTAATTTCTTTGTGATGTTGTACAGTTCTTTCGTATTTCCTTTGTTTGCTGTCTCCTCTGACACTTTAGCTAGTTATCTCCATGTTTCCTCTTTGGGGTCCTGTGTTGCCTAGTTGGGAAAACCACCTGACTGGGCTACCGACGTTCGGACAACCCGTGTTCGATTCCCGCTGGAAACAGTGTGAGTTGTACTCGTTGTTGAAAAAAAAAAATACACCCACGGTCGACCCAGCCCCTAGCAGATACGGGTACCATGGTATTACTCTGAAATGTGAGGAATGCCGCCTCGAATATTGGGTTACGATGCTTGAAGCGACACTATCTAGAAGCCACCGAACACTTCTGGATAGGCGGCTGAGCACATATGGGTGAAAACTCGCGTGTTAAGACGCCAATTCAAGTCTCGTACTTTACCTTTACCTTTATACTTATCTTTATCTTACCCTTTTTAATGCATCTTCTCACTTCTATGTTCATATCTGTGCAATTTGCATGTACCTTAGCTTTAGTACTTCTCGTTTTGCTTTTGTTTATGTCTGCTTTCTTATTCTTTTTTTCGTTAATTTTCTCCAGTGTCTTTGCTGTCAGCCATGTCTTATTCTGGCGTTTTCTTTTCTCCAGGGTTTATTCACATGTCCCCTTCCATCTTTTACCTGTTTCCAATGATCTTCTATATTTATTGCATTTTCTAGTTATTGTAATTAATTAATAATAATAATCATCTCACCCATCATCTTCATTATCGTCCTCATCAAGTAGCTTGTCAAGAGGTGAACGCCGATATTTTTTCTATCACTCTGAATGTTAGTTAAACAATGTCCAGAAATATTTTGCGAACTTCATCGAGTTTGTGAAAAGTCCTGATATGTTTGTATGGCGCATGACTATCGCCATCCTTTCTTGCCAAGATAAAATATAAACTACCTGACGTTTTGTTTTCCTCAACAGTTATTTTCTACAATAATTTAATTTAAACAGATTCTAATTGGATCGTTAGTTATTAGCGACCTGGCAATGAAGTGACCATAGCTGAATTTCCAGCCACACACTCTTAATGTAGCAAGCTTTGTGAAGAAGACCTGGCCTGCTAAATCGAAGAAGGTATTAACATCGAGAAAATACCTCTCCATCATCTCCAAGAACGGTGGCCTAGTTAGATGATGTTTAGTATTCCGCTCACATATAATTGTGTACATGACATAGCTTGCATTTTACCATTTGGGCAGTTACTATTATAATTCAATCTAATAGTGTGGATGTTTTTTTGGTCTGTAATATTCCTCACACCCTTCTATACAGTTTGGTTGCATCAACCACGAGCATGATATTCATGTTGATATCATCATCATCGTTATCAGACCGCATGTCTTTAACAAAACGTTGCATCCATCACAGCCAGTCTGAAAGAGTTTCTGTCTCTAGCCAAAGCTCTCACTTCTTCTATTGTAATTTTCCAGATCTCTTTGATGTCTAGAAATCAACTTCTTCTTGATATGCCTCATTATGCGTCGGCCAGGAACCAAACCTTCCATTTTTGTTCTTTCCTATCAGTTGTATCTTTTGAAGTGGCTATAGTATTTTAATCTTAACATATGGATGTGAATCATGGACAATAGTACAACAGACAAGAAAATCACGGCAGTCTGTAGAAATGTGGTTTTACAGAAGAATGTTGAGAATACCATGGACAGCTAAGAAGAGTATTGAAAATATTACGAAAGAGGTCAAAGCAAAAAGAGAGCTGATTTCCAATATTAGTAAGAAACAATCATCATTTTTTTTTTTTTTACCATGTAATGAGAAGAGAACAACTGGACTATATTGTAACAACTGGAAAAATTTAGAGACGAAGAGATAGAGGGAAGCAAAGAGAAAAAATACCAGACAGCTTAAGAGAATGGCTTGGCAGAAGGTCAACAACAGAAATGATAAATAACTGTCGAGATCGAAAGTTGTGGAGAGACCTGATCACTTACGCCAGCAGGCCCGGTACTTGATGATGATGATGATAGTATTTTAATTTCCTCTGTAAAATAGAGTTTATAATTCTGTTCTTTTTAATGCTCAAGTAGTTTAAGATGTTTTAATTCGTCTATTTTATTATCCAAGATAATTGAACGATTTTCCTGTAGCATTTTGTTTCGAATGAATCGATTTCTTCCTTTCTGTGTGCGAGATGACCAAAATTAACTACCATATGTTGCTATCGGGAAGATACATGTCCTCAGTCATTTTAATGTTACTGCCTTGCTGGTATTGTGCCATACATTCTTCATGGCGTTTAATTTGTGTGTTTATAATGATAGCCTTCTTTTAATCTCTTTCTGGCAGTCTCCATTGTTGGTTACTACTGTAGATATACCTTTTGATATAGACATGATACGGGTCGTCCTACTAGGACATGGTGAGACTTACATTGAAGCATTTAAGTAAGTTGGTGCTAATTTATTTAGTATATTTCACTAAAAGATCACATAATTATCATCATTATCAAGTACTGGGCTTGCTGGCGTAGGTGATCATGTCTCTCTACAACTTTCGACTTCGACAGTTATTTTTCATTTCTGTTGTTGACCTTCTGCCAAGCCATTCTTTTAAGCTGTCTGGTATCTTTTCTCTTTGCTTCCCTCTATCTCTTCGTCCATCAATTTTTCCAGCTGTTACAATATATTCCAGCTGTTATTATATCAATACATATCATTATATCAAAACTTATTCAATGTAGTTATAATTTTTCATCAAAAGATTATATTTCTTGTAATCTTATGTAATGCAATATTTTACCTTAGATTTATATTTGAATGTGTATTTTTGTGACACAAAATGGAAAATAATATTGTTTCTATTGACCTTTCGAGCCGTAACCGGCCCATAGGGCGTAGACCAAGATACACCTTCTCCTATATGGATTTTTTTGTTCTAGCAGTTTTCTTTTAAAGATATTTTATCAAATCTCGCCATCTGTCTCTGTTCTGTGCAAGCAGTTCTATCTCATTGAGGGAGCCGACTCCTGCTGCTCTTGCCTCTCTCATCAATGTTCTTCTCAGTGTCTCCCTGGGTCTTCCTCTTTTTCTTTTACCTGTTGTTTCCCATATGAGGGCTTGCTTTGCTATTCGGTTATTATCTCTTCTCATCACATGTCCAACGTATGACCATCGTCTTTTCTTTATTACTGAAGATATTAGTGGTTGATTGGCGATTTCTCTAATTTCCTCATTTGTTTTGAATTCGTTCCATGCTATACCAAGTATTTTCCTTAGACATTTATTTTCGAATGCGTTCAACTTTAGATCTTTAGAATATTGTTTGGGAAACTAATATTCAAAATTTGTATTTACATAAACGTATAAATATGCATGAGTTGTTTTTAAATATGGCCAGACAGCAATGATATTGCAATAGTAGACAATCTTCTATTCGTATAATATCGAGCAAAACAAACGTTAAGACCTACCTAAGCTAACGTTTGGTTAGTTTAAACCGAAAAGAATATGTGTGTGTGTGTGTGTGTGTGTGCATGTTTAACAAGAGCTGTGTATGCTGCAGCTAAAACAAAGAAGCCTTGAGTGTATGCATTCACAGGTGACAGTCAGATCGATGATTAGTCATCTAAATGCAGGTACAATCTTAAAAAAAAAAAAAGATTAGTTTTCCGTTAGCGGAACTCTTCTCACTGGCAGACTGTACATACTTGTCATTTTAAGCCGTCCTCGCTTGTACCATAATTTTTGTGTACATGAATTATATGTTCTGTAAAATATCGTTCATACACCAAACAAGGCTTTTGTTAGATTCTGTTTAACCTGACATGGTTTTTTATTCAAGGATTCTTAAATTGATTGTTGTGGGGGCCACATAAAAAGACGAAGCTTTTCATTTTTAAAAAAAAAACATAAGTTTAGCATGGGAGCCGCGATAGCTCGGTTTTTAGTGAATTGGACTACAAAGGACAAGAGGTCAGGTTCGATCCTGACCGACGGCTTCCGGGTTCACCCAGCCTTAAATGGTAACCAGATTTTTCTGAGAAAGTAAGTGGCACGGACGTAATACCGGCCACATTACCCCCAATAAATCGTGTGCCGAAGGTCTGTAAAAGTTATGGTCACTAACACCATATTCCCTATACACCACTTGGCGTTACGGGGCTCTTTACTTTTTTCTATCTATCTATTGACCTTTCGAGGCGTAGCCGGCCCATAGGGCATAAACCCAAATACTCTTTCCTTTATCTAATTTTTTATTCTAGCAGTTTTCAATCCTTGTAAAGATCTTTTATCAAATATCGTCATTTGTCTCTGTTCAGTGCAAGCAACTCTATATAATTGAGGAAGCCGATTCCTGCTGCTCTTGCCTCTCTGATCAATTTTCTTCTCAGTGTCTCTCAGGGTCAGCCTCTATTCTTCTTACCTGTTGTTTCCCACATGAGGGCTTGCTTTGCTATTCGGTTATTATCTCTCCTCATCACATGTCCAACATATGACCATCATCTTTTCTTTATTACTGAAGATATTAGTGGTTGATTGGAGATATCTTTAACTACTTCGTTTGTTTTGAATTCGTTACATTCTATACCAAGTATTTTCCTTAGACATTTATTTTCGAATGCGTTCAAATTTATTTCTTTGTCTCTTGTTTTCCGGCTCTCACGTGCATACGTAAGGGTAGATAGTACGTTTGATTTGAATAATCTAAGTTTTGTGTTTGTGCTGATGAGTTTTGATTTTCATAAATTTTCAAGGCTTCTGAAAGACATTGCTGCTTTAGCTATTCTGATTTTAATATCTTTACTTGTATCCCCTTCCCGATCAATGTGACTTCCAAGATAGATAAAGTGGTCGACCTCTTCCATTGGTTTATTTTGCATGTATATTCTGTCATCTGTTGGAATTAAGCTTTTCATGACTTTAGCCTTTTCATGATTGATCTCAAGCCAAATGTTGCTGGCTATTGATGATAGTTCATTGGTGTTTTCCTGCCTCGTTATTTATCTGACTGCTTATGAGGCTATGTCATCAGCAAAGTCGAGGTCATCCAAATAGTCTCTTTGTATCCATTTGATGCCTTTGTCACCAGTACATCATATCTTCATTATTAAGTCCATAACAATTCCAAATAACAAGGGCGATAAAATACATCTTTGTTTAACCCCAGTTTCTATTGGAAAACATTCGCTCAGTCCTTCCTCTGTACGAACTGCACATGTGTAGCCATCATACATGTCTTTGATAATATTTATGATTTTTGATAGTAAGTCATATTGCCTCAGAATTTTACACAAACAATCTCTATGAATGCTGTGGAATGCTTTTTTGAAGTCAATGAAGTTAAGTACAAAAGGTTTTTGCTTTTCAATGTGTTCCTCCAATATAAGTCGTAGAGTAAAAAATGTGGTCAATGCAGCTTCTCCCCTTTATAAACCCAGCCTGTTCTTCACGCATTACTGTATATATTGAATCCTTTATTCTATTTAGGATGATTTTGCAGAATAACTTTGAGGCAACTGACAATAGTGTCACGCCTATCCAGTTGTTACAATCTCTGAGATTGCCCTTTTTTTGGAATCTTAACAATGATTCCTTTTTTTTCCACTTATGAGGCAACTTCTCTGTTTTCCAAATGATGTTGAACATTTTCTGGAGGTGTAGTAAATTACTTTACTTTTTACTTTACCTAAAATTAGTATAAAACGCGTACACAAAATATGAGATTACTGCGTATATATTCTGTGAGCATATGCATGTAAATAGTTGGTGGTGGAAGGAACATGTGTAACGAATAACATCGTAAATAATAACAATATAGAAGGATATATATAGAACAGCTTCAAGTCAGCCACACAGAAGACTAGGCATTAATTAGATTTATTTCCGTTGTGTTCACCAGCTTTCATCTCCGACGAAGTCCCTAGAGACTAGGAACTGGATCAAGGCTGTTAATCCGTTTTATTTCTCTGGCAACTGTGTTCACATGGGTCCCTCGGCGCACAGGCAGATAACTCCGTCTTCAGAGGTGCGCATATTTTTTTCGTCGATGAGTAAGTGACGTTTCAAGCCGGGCCGCGCTGCTGAAACAAAGGTTGGTTGCTGCAGAGAGAAATTACAAATACAAATCCCAACTGGTGCAATCGGGATTTGAACTCACAACTTCTCTGTTTCGAGACCGGCGTCTTGCCTCGAGACAAACCAATCCCCCAAAAATCAATTAAAAACCTTTGGGGGAAAAAAAGCGGAAAGTACGTTAGAGAAAGAACTTAAGTGACTTAAGTATGCAAAGACATTTACCTCAGTTAACCCAGCCTTAACTATCTATCTATTGTCCTTTTGAGCCGAAGATGACACATAGGGAAGAACCACAATCTTAAAAACAGAAACCTTGCGTGCCAAAATGGCACATATTGCAGAGATCACTGCTTCCAAAATCTATGGCCCTGTTTCCATAACAATACTTTTTACAATGACAGCTTGTCAAGCCATCGATCAACCTCCTTAGTCGCCTCTTACGACATGCCTGGAAGGTCACAGTGTCACTATTCTTTACTCCCTCATAATGAGGCCCCAGTAGCACACGGGAAAGCAACACACCTGGTAACACATCAGCCTTAATTGGGTACCGGTTTTTATTTTCTGGGAAAGAATAACGGTACTGGTGTTGTGATGACCACGTCAATAACAAATGTGCATTTTCAACTTTTATTAAATTGATTAAGTGAAGTTGAGTCTACTGTAACTGTTACTATTAGTTCTGGCGAAACACCACCCGTTGGGTCAAGCTAAGACAGACCCTATACTTCTATATGTTGCCTGTCAACGATAACCATTGACTCGTGGGCTTAAAAATAATCATCATGTCAGATGAAATGCTACGAAATCACGATTGAAATATGTTGTGTTGTACATGGATGTAATAAATTAGTCAGGTGAATGTTGCACATGGATGTAATAATTTAGTCAGGTGGGCGTTGTACATGGATGTAATAATTTAGTCAGATGGGTGTTGTACATGGATGTAATAATTTAGTCAGGTGGGTGTTGTACATGGATGTAATAATTTAGTCAGGTGGGTGTTGTACATGGATGTAATAATTTAGTCAGGTGGGTGTTGTACATGGATTTTTATAATTTAGTCAGGTGGGTGTTGTACATGGATTTTATAATTTAGTCAGGTGGGTGTTATACATGGATTTGATAATTTAGTCAGGTGGGTGTTGTACATGGATGTAATAATTAGTCAGGTGGGTGTTGTACATTGATTTTTATAATTTAGTTAGGTGGGTGTTGTACATGGATTTTATAATTTAGTCAGGTGGGTGTTATACATGGATGTAATAATTTAGTCAGGTGAATGCTGTACATGGATGTAATAATTTAGCCAGGTGGGTGTTGTACATGGATGTAATGATTTAGTCAGGTGAGTGTTGTACATGGATGTAATAATTTAGTCAGGTGGGTGTTGTACATGGATGTAATAATTTAGTCAGGTGGGTGTTGTACATGGATGTAATAATTTAGTCAGGTGGGTGTTGTACATGGATGTAATAATTTAGTCAGGTGGGCGTTGTACATGGATGTAATAATTTAGCCAGGTGGGTATTGTACACGGATGTAATAATTTAGTCAGGTCGGTGTTGTACATGGATGTAATAATTTAGTCAGGTGGGTGTTGTACATGGATGTAATAATTTGGTCAGGTGGGTGTTGTACATGGATGTAATGATTTAGTCAGGTGAGTGTTGTACATGGATGTAATAATTTAGTCAGGTGAGTGTTGTACATGGATGTAATAATTTAGTCAGGTGGGTGTTGTACATGGATGTAATAATTTAGTCACGTGTGAGTTGTGCATGGATGTAATAAATTTATCGTGTGGTCTTGTACTTCAGTATATTTTACTGAAACATGTGCAGTCATTTATTCATGTCAATGTAATAACCACAGATAATTATAATCCACTTGATTAAATAGGTTTATAGTAAGAGTTTAACATCATGGCAAGGAATACATTCAATAGCAGTACTGATGGGCGGGAAATGTGTGAAGTTCCGTGAAGTTCCGTGATTACCTACACCAACTATTTACATTCTTGCGGATAGCCGAGTGGTTGGCGCCTTCGTTTTTTGACGAATACAAAAGTGTCATTTGTTTCATTTGTAGGAGTGGCTGCCTGATTTGCATAGTTAGACACGTAACATCGTTCAGATTTCATAGTTAGATATGTAACATTGTTCAGATTTCATAGTTATATATGTAACATCGTTCAGATTTCATAGTTATATATGTAACATCGTTCAGATTTCATAGTTATACATATAACATCTATCAAATTTCATAGTTAGGCCCAGAGTCTGATTTAGACTTAGTGAGATCCTGAGCTAAATGAAACTTTATAATTGCTTTGTCTTTTAGTAAAACTGAATTGCAGTTATTAAAAAAAAAAAAAAAACTGACAGAAGAGACAGATAAAAAAAAATAATTACAATAATTTAAAAAAAAATATGAACACCAATAATTTTTTTTGAATCTTGTAAGAGATAGGAATAAAAACAAAAGAAATTTGAACAAGAGATAGGAACACGAATAAGATAAACTGGTAAAGAATCGAGTATGTGGTGAGAAAATAAATCGGAGAAAATTGAGCATGAGATAGGAAGGGATACTAATAAGATATTGAACCGCGATTAAGAGATAAGAAAACGTATAGGAGACAAAAATACAAATAAGAATTTACAAACTTTATGTAAATGTTGTTAGCAGCAAACTCTGGTTGCACAAGAAGCTCGTGAATGATATTTGCGTGACCCGATTAATGTGTTATCTCAGATCTTGAGGCTATACAATTGGCAAGCAATGAAGAAAGTACCGCCAACTTCTGTTGCAAAAAATCGAAGACTTGTCGCATGAGTCACTCCTGGTTCCCAGATATTCGTTCATAACTCGTTATATAACCAACATGTATAAGTTCGCCAGTAACCGAGCTAGATGGAGAGGGTGAAAACAAGCAAGAGTGACTACACAATGGAGAGTATATGAGATAGAGAGAGAGAGAGAGAGAGAGAGAGAATACAAAGATTAGCGCTCTGAAATACTGCTTCGTTGTTTGCTGCGTCCACAGAACATCGTTGCCCATTAGGAGGGCAACTTCTTAGATAAGTTACTGCAACAAAAGCAGTAGTGAATGCTAAACATACAGCAAACTTTTACAAGTGAGATCATAGTAAGTGCAGCCAGATTTACAACATTCTCTGATGTGGCTTCAGCTGAAAGAAGAGCTATAGAGACTTTGATCACAACTTACTGTAAAACCACGTCACAGCGCAATTACGCTTACTCAACATCCTTTTAAGGGCTGCCGTTGAAGAGGAGGAATCGTCGGGAGGAAGGCACAAAGAAAGAACATCTACGTTTGAAGAGCACTGTCATTAGAAGACATTACAAAGGGCGATTTGGCAAAATTACTCTCAATGCGTCCCTGTGAATCAATACTGGAAGGAGCGCAACATCTTGTAAGCCACCAAGAGTATACATTCAGCTGAAATGTTATTTTCCTTAAAGAAAAATCCATTAATTATTGATCGTTTGAACATAATGAAGTCAGTAAATTATAGCCACTTAGATGAGGACGTGACAATTGTTCATCTGGAGAGTTTGGTGACGTTGAGTACAAAAGTAAGATTGAAGAGAATCAGAAAAAGACAGAATAAGTATTTTTAAAACTTCAAGTTGTTTCTTCACTGTCCACTGAAGCTGAATGAGCGAATTAAAGTACAAACAAAAAAGTCCACCAAAAAAAAAGATCATTTGTTCTGCTAGATAACTGATTTACAAAAACACAAAAGAAAAAATCTTCTCTAAGTGTCGAATGTTTATTGACATATTTTACTTGGCATTGATTACATTTGTCAAGATTTCCAATAGAGGGCATCATCATCGAGTGCCATCTCCGCAACGAAGGTTGGCTACCATGGAGTGCCATTCTGCTCTGTCTCTTGCTTTGATGGTGCAGATTGTCATAGGCTGGTTTGTCCATCTTTTGATGTTACTCGTCCATGTTAGTCTTGGTCTGCCTCTGCCTCTTTTACCTTGTATTTTCCCTTCCATGATACTTTTAGTAGGCTACTGTGATTTTTACCATGCCCCAAAAATCTCATTTGTCTTGTTTGAATTATGTTTAGTAGTTCTCTTTTCGGCCTTTGAAATGTGGATTTATAGGAGAATAGGAAGAAATGGATGGAAAGAAAATGAAACAAATGATGAAGTCTTAAAACAACTAAAAGTGAACTACTAAACACAATTCAAACAAGATAAATGAGGTTTTTATAACACTCTATCAAAGTCTGAGCAACCCAAGAATCAACCACAAAGAAGAAGGCCATAAACTTGCTTGGTGGCACCAGTCATCAATTTGTTTTGTTATTGTTAGTTCCTGAAACTTGTCGCCTGCCTTTGCCGCCTCTTCAAAGAGTGCAATTACTATAAACGTTCTTTTTTTTTTTGATAATCTATGTTGAATACAAGGAGAACGTGGATTAGTTTCTTTCTCAGCATCATCATCATCATCATCATCGAGTGCCATCTCCGCAACGAAGGTTGGCTACCATGGAGCGTCATTCTGCTCTGTCTCTTGCTTTGATGGTACTTGTCCATGTTAGTCTTGGTCTGCCTCTGCCTCTTTTACCTTGTATTTTCTCCTCCAGGATTACTTTTATCAGGCTGTTGTGTTTTTTAACATGGCCCAAAAATTGCATTTGTCTTGTTTGAATTGTGTTTAGTAGTTCTCTTTTCATTTTTAGTTGTTTTAAGACTTCATCGTTTGTTTTCTTTTCCTTCCATCCAATTCTACCTATTCTTCTATATACCCACATTTCAAAGGCTTCAATTTTCTGTTATGTTTTCTTGTCTAATGTCCATGTTTTTGTACCATATAGGAATATTGAGAAGATGTAACATTTTGCTATTCTTAGTTTTAGCCCTGGTGTTATTTGTTTTAATGTTAGTATGTTCTTCATGACATTAAAATTACTTTTTGCCGTTCCTATTCTTTTGTTTATTTCAGTTGTACATTTTCCATCACTGGTTATAGTATGTCCAAGGTAATTGTAGTTCTGAACTGTCTCCAGGTCTATTCCTTCAATTTTGATATCCACTTGTGGGTTTTGAGTATAGCGGGCATACTTTCAAGTAAAATACGCGCATACCGAGAGAGGAGCTGAACTCGGCGTTTCTGAACCGAGGGCACAATTTTAAATAGAGTAAACACACTGGCATGAGGATTGTTTCATACAAAATAATGACTTTCGAGTTATTTCATTCATACAAAATAATGACTTTCGAGTTATTTCATTCTTATAAAATTATGACTTTCGAGTTATTTCATTCATACAAAATAATGACTTTCGAGTTATTTCATTCTTATAAAATTATGACTTTCGAGTTATATTATACAAAATAATGACGTTCGAGTTATTTCATTCATACAAAATAATGACTTTCGAGTTGTTAGTAGTAGTAGTGGCGGTTAATGCCCCCATTTTCTGCCTGTATACTTTATATAGAAAAAAACGCAGCTGCGTGTATACTTTTTATATAGAAAAAATCGCAGCGGTTAATGCCCCCTAACCTTTTCTGCGTGTATACTTTCTATACAGAAAAAAAAACGAAAAAAAAAAACGCAGCAAGACGGATCGACCAAGACAGCGAGACCTTGGTGAGCATAGGTGACCTCGTGATGCGCACTGCCTCACGATATGTGTGTGCTTGTAAATAAATAGTGTTGTGATGAGTTGAAAAGGGAGGAAAGAAGGTGCTAGCTCTAGCTTGCTCATCAGTAATACTGGTTCGCTATCTCTCTCTCTCTCTATCTCTCTCTCCCTCTCCATCACTATCTCTTTCACTCTCGATCATTCTCTCTCCAATTCCGTCTCTGTCTCTCGCGTTATCTCTCTCTCCCTCTCCGTCTCTGTCTCTCTCGTTATCTCTCCCCCTCTCCATCGCTCTCTCCCTCTATCAATCTCTTGTCTCTTTCGTTATCTCTCTCCGTCTCTGTCTCTCTCGTTATCTCTCCCCCTCTCCATCGCTCTCTCTCTCGCTCCCTCTCTGTCTCTTTCACTCTCGCTGTCTCTATCTCTCGCTATCTCTTTCCCTCTCCATCGCTCTCTCTCTCGCTCCCTCTCCAGCTCTGTCTCTTTCGGTCTCGCTATCTCTCTCCATCTCTGGCTCTCGCGATCTCTCGCCCGCTCCATCGCTCTCGCTCCCTCTCCAGCTCTGTCTCTTTAAACCAGGTGCTAGCTCTCGCTTGCTCATCAGTAATAGTGGTTCGCTCTCTCTCTCTCTCTCTCTCTCTCTCTCTCTCTGACAAGTGAATTAACCAAGACAGGTAGAATAAACAAATATGAAGCCTTCTATATAATTTTCACAATAACAATTTTATTAATTCATGAGTGAACATATATTTTATACTTGTACAGTAAAATTTAACATCTCTCTCTCGCTCTCCCTTCTCCTAACCCCCTCCTAGTCTTTTCTCCTACCATGTCACCCGCCCATCGCACTTTCCGTTTTGACCACACAAGCTCGAACGCGATGACTAATCACCCGATCGGGAACCCTTGAATGTGGAATAAATAAAAACTAGTGGCGGGAATGCTCTCTACCATCCACTTAGTATCGGGTCTGTTGAGCACGGCAGTGTCTACGGGGTTATGTTCCTTTAGAGAATCAACGAATCTGGTGAAATCATCACGATTATTGATTAACTTCGGGAACTCGAGAACAGCTGAATTATTAAGGGAGGCGTGGACGAAGCGTAAATCTCCATCCTCTCTGTGACGGAGGATAAGATGGTGACCATAGTTAATTTTAAAACGAGTTGTCTGACTATCAAACACATCTCTTAAAAGAATAGACCAGTCTGTGATGAATGGACGATCAGGTGAGTGGAAGAAAGTGTATGTGGAAACTGTTCTATTGATACTAGCGTGAGTGTTTATGACTGACCAGTTTTGTTGATATACATCCCGCACATCAGATGGTAGTGTTGCTAATGGGTCATCGGGTTTGTGCTTTTTACCATCTGTGGATTGTTCCTCATCTAACTCTCTCTTCTTCGATGATGAGGGGCCAACTGTAACGAAGTTGAAGGAGCCATTAGTGAAGTGGGTGTTGTAGCAGGTACCGACGGTGTTGTAGATGCTGTTGTAGAAACTGAATGTTTCAGTCTTCTCATATGTCGGGTTAAAGAACCTCGAGTCGTATACGTACGCTGACATGTGGTGCACACATGACGGATAAGAGAAGCTGATATGGTAGACAGTACCGAGGGTGCAACTAGCGATGTAGACGATAACAATGATGAAGGAGCTGTTGTAGAAACTAAGTGTTTTACTCTCCTATGGCTGGCTAAAGATCTTCGACTCTTATATGAACGTTGACAAATAGGACACGTATGACGGATAAGAGAAACTGTTACGGTAGCCGGTACCGATAGTGAAACTGGTGATGTAGACGGTACCAAGGGTGAAGTTGATTCCTGTGCTGAATGTTTTAGTCTCCTATGGCTGGCTAAAGAACTTCGACTCGAATATGAACGTTGACAAATGTCACAAACATGGTGTATAAGACGATGAGCGGCCCGTATATGCTGAACCATATCTTTGCGCCGTTTAAACTGCTTCGAACATAATGCACACTGATGTTTACCAGAAGATGTTTCATTATGAGAAAACATCTGTAGAAGATCAAATAGTCCTTTATCAATTATACTTAACATACCTAATTTAAATACATTAATATTTATACCAAGCACATCAGGACTAAAAATATCCACTTTTAATCAACCAATAAGATAATCACATGAAAAACGAAGGAATAATACACTCAACAAGGCTTAACATACGTACTTTATACACATCACCAGTAATACAATCGAGTAGCCTTTTATTGATAACCTACCACATCGTTATGAGATAAGAGAAAAACAGAAAAAAATATTCAACTTACATCATAAAAATAGATCCACAACACAGACCGGTAGACTGAACAGTACTATGAAAATAAACTTCCGTGAATCAATCGCGCTTATAACAAGAAGTTTCACATGCAACTGGTAAATAAAAGTTGGACGACACTATTTCACTCTCGACTAACATCTAGGCTAACCAATCAGAGAAGAGGATTTCTATCGGACACCCATCAACGAAATGACTAACCTTTAGATTAACCAATCAGAGAAGAGGATTTCTATCGGACACCCATCAACGAAATGACTAACCTTTAGATTAACCAATCAGAGAAGAGGATTTCTATCGGACACCCATCAACGAAATGACTGACCTTTAGATTAACTAATCAGAGAAGAGGATTACTGTTATCGTGATAATTGACCTTATTTTCTACTTGAAGTGCTGTCGAGTCTGACGCATGGGTTACTTTAAATCGATTCGACCCCTGATACAATCCACCTGTCGGGTCAATGATGGGGGAAATAATACAGGTATGGGTTACTTGAACGCACTTTGACCCCTGATGCAATACCAGAGGAGTTGTATAAGACCCAAAAATTACGCCAAATCGCAAAAATTTTACTACCAGAACACACAAAAATTTAAACTCATAAGCGAAAAAGTCGACCTCAAAACCCTAAAAATCTACTCCCATACTGATACTAGTTAGACACATCGAACAGATAGTTACATCCAAAGTCCCGTCAAATCGCCAATATTTTTCCCACAGAACACAAAAATGTAGGCTCATACTAAAAAAATCGACCTCAAAACCATAAAAAGCTACTCACATAGTCATACTAGTTAGACACAACGAGCAGGAAGTTATATTCAAGGTCCAAAAAGAGTGGCCAAATCACTAACATTTTACCTCCAGAACACAAAAATTTAGGCACATACTAAAAAAGTCGACCTAAAAAGCCCAAAAAAGCTACTCACATAGACATAATAGTTAGACACAACGAGCAGGAAGTTATATTCAAGGTCCAAAAAACGTTATTTTAGACATCCCCATTGCAAAGATTTACATAAAAAACCACTTTTGAAATTGTTACCCCCTTACCATTTTTTTAGGGATACACCCATAAAAGCGGTAAAAATCGTAAATTTTCACTCTAGGCATACTCCCAAACTTTATTTTAGACAGCCCAATTGCAAAGATTTACATAAAAAACCACTTTTAGGATTTTACCCCCTTAGCATTTTTGAGGGTTACGCCATGAAATCGGTAAAAATCGTAAATTTTCCCGCTAGGCATACCCCAAACTTTATTTTAGACATCCCCACACCAAAAATTAACTTAAAAATCAATTTTGAAATTGATACCCCCTAACCGTTTTTGAGGGTTACGCCCATGAAATCGGTAAAAATCGTAAATTTTCACTCTAGGCATACCCCAAACTTTATTTTAGACATCCCCATTGCAAAGATTTACTTAAAAATCACTTTTGAAATTGTTACCCCCTTAAAATTTTTGGGGGTTACGCCCATGAAATCCGTAAAAATCGTTAATTTAGCACGTAGGCTTACCTAAAACTTTATTTTAGACATCCCCACACCAAAAAATTACTTAAAAATCACTTTTGAAATTGTAACCCCCTTACCATTTTTGAGGGTTACGCCCCTGAAATCGATAAAAATCGTAAATTTAGCACGTAGGCTTACCTAAAACTTTATTTTAGACATCCCCACACCAAAAATTAACTTAAAAATCACTTTTGAAATTGTTACCCCCCTTAAAATTTTTTAGGGTTACGCCCTGAATTCGATAAAAAATTGAAATATAACCTCAAGGCATACCTCCCACATAATTTTTGACACCCCTACATATCAAACTCCAACAAAAAAACAACAAAAAGCTAGTAGTAGTAGTGGCTGTGAACCCAACCTAAAAGTGGAATAACATGCACCGAAACTGCACCAAAAACGCACGAGAAGTAGTATGTTAGGGTATGTTAAATTATAACTTATTTATTATAATTTATAATTTAACTATATATTATTATATAACTATATATTAACTATAATTATATAATGCTAAAAAATTTAAGGGGGGTAACAATTTCAAAAGTGATTTTTAAGTTAATTTTGGTGTGGGGATGTCTAAAATAAAGTTTTAGGTAAGCCTACGTGCTAAATTTACGATTTTTATCGATTTCAGGGGCGTAACCCTCAAAAATGGTAAGGGGGGTTACAATTTCAAAAGTGATTTTTAAGTAATTTTTTGGTGTGGGGATGTCTAAAATAAAGTTTTAGGTAAGCCTACGTGCTATATTAACGATTTTTACGGATTTCATGGGCGTAACCCCCAAAAATTTTAAGGGGGGTAACAATTTCAAAAGTGATTTTTAAGTAAATCTTTGCAATGGGGATGTCTAAAATAAAGTTTGGGGTATGCCTAGAGTGAAAATTTACGATTTTTACCGATTTCATGGGCGTAACCCTCAAAAACGGTAAGGGGGTATCAATTTCAAAATTGATTTTTAAGTTAATTTTTGGTGTGGGGATGTCTAAAATAAAGTTTGGGGTATGCCTAGCGGGAAAATTTACGATTTTTACCGATTTCATGGGCGTAACCCTCAAAAATGCTAAGGGGGTAAAATCCTAAAAGTGGTTTTTTATGTAAATCTTTGCAATTGGGCTGTCTAAAATAAAGTTTGGGAGTATGCCTAGAGTGAAAATTTACGATTTTTACCGCTTTTATGGGTGTATCCCTAAAAAAATGGTAAGGGGGTAACAATTTCAAAAGTGGTTTTTTATGTAAATCTTTGCAATGGGGATGTCTAAAATAACGTTTTTTGGACCTTGAATATAACTTCCTGCTCGTTGTGTCTAACTATTATGTCTATGTGAGTAGCTTTTTTGGGCTTTTTAGGTCGACTTTTTTAGTATGTGCCTAAATTTTTGTGTTCTGGAGGTAAAATGTTAGTGATTTGGCCACTCTTTTTGGACCTTGAATATAACTTCCTGCTCGTTGTGTCTAACTAGTATGACTATGTGAGTAGCTTTTTATGGTTTTGAGGTCGATTTTTTAGTATGAGCCTACATTTTTGTGTTCTGTGGGAAAAATATTGGCGATTTGACGGGACTTTGGATGTAACTATCTGTTCGATGTGTCTAACTAGTATCAGTATGGGAGTAGATTTTTAGGGTTTTGAGGTCGACTTTTTCGCTTATGAGTTTAAATTTTTGTGTGTTCTGGTAGTAAAATTTTTGCGATTTGGCGTAATTTTTGGGTCTTATACAACTCCTCTGGTATTGCATCAGGGGTCAAAGTGCGTTCAAGTAACCCATACCTGTATTATTTCCCCCATCATTGACCCGACAGGTGGATTGTATCAGGGGTCGAATCGATTTAAAGTAACCCATGCGTCAGACTCGACAGCACTTCAAGTAGAAAATAAGGTCAATTATCACGATAACAGTAATCCTCTTCTCTGATTAGTTAATCTAAAGGTCAGTCATTTCGTTGATGGGTGTCCGATAGAAATCCTCTTCTCTGATTGGTTAATCTAAAGGTTAGTCATTTCGTTGATGGGTGTCCGATAGAAATCCTCTTCTCTGATTGGTTAATCTAAAGGTTAGTCATTTCGTTGATGGGTGTCCGATAGAAATCCTCTTCTCTGATTGGTTAGCCTAGATGTTAGTCGAGAGTGAAATAGTGTCGTCCAACTTTTATTTACCAGTTGCATGTGAAACTTCTTGTTATAAGCGCGATTGATTCACGGAAGTTTATTTTCATAGTACTGTTCAGTCTACCGGTCTGTGTTGTGGATCTATTTTTATGATGTAAGTTGAATATTTTTTTTCTGTTTTTCTCTTATCTCATAACGATGTGGTAGGTTATCAATAAAAGGCTACTCGATTGTATTACTGGTGATGTGTATAAAGTACGTATGTTAAGCCTTGTTGAGTGTATTATTCCTTCGTTTTTCATGTGATTATCTTATTGGTTGATTAAAAGTGGATATTTTTAGTCCTGATGTGCTTGGTATTAAATATTAATGTATTTAAATTAGGTATGTTAAGTATATTGATAAAGGACTATTTGATCTTCTACAGATGTTTTCTCATAATGAAACATCTTCTGGTAAACATCAGTGTGCATTATGTTCGAAGCAGTTTAAACGGCGCAAAGATATGGTTCAGCATATACGGGCCGCTCATCGTCTTATACACCATGTTTGTGACATTTGTCAACGTTCATATTCGAGTCGAAGTTCTTTAGCCAGCCATAGGAGACTAAAACATTCAGCACAGGAATCAACTTCACCCTTGGTACCGTCTACATCACCAGTTTCACTATCGGTACCGGCTACCGTAACAGTTTCTCTTATCCGTCATACGTGTCCTATTTGTCAACGTTCATATAAGAGTCGAAGATCTTTAGCCAGCCATAGGAGAGTAAAACACTTAGTTTCTACAACAGCTCCTTCATCATTGTTATCGTCTACATCGCTAGTTGCACCCTCGGTACTGTCTACCATATCAGCTTCTCTTATCCGTCATGTGTGCACCACATGTCAGCGTACGTATACGACTCGAGGTTCTTTAACCCGACATATGAGAAGACTGAAACATTCAGTTTCTACAACAGCATCTACAACACCGTCGGTACCTGCTACAACACCCACTTCACTAATGGCTCCTTCAACTTCGTTACAGTTGGCCCCTCATCATCGAAGAAGAGAGAGTTAGATGAGGAACAATCCACAGATGGTAAAAAGCACAAACCCGATGACCCATTAGCAACACTACCATCTGATGTGCGGGATGTATATCAACAAAACTGGTCAGTCATAAACACTCACGCTAGTATCAATAGAACAGTTTCCACATACACTTTCTTCCACTCACCTGATCGTCCATTCATCACAGACTGGTCTATTCTTTTAAGAGATGTGTTTGATAGTCAGACAACTCGTTTTAAAATTAACTATGGTCACCATCTTATCCTCCGTCACAGAGAGGATGGAGATTTACGCTTCGTCCACGCCTCCCTGAATAATTCAGCTGTTCTCGAGTTCCCGAAGTTAATCAATAATCGTGATGATTTCACCAGATTCGATGATTCTCTAAAGGAACATAACCCCGTAGACACTGCCGTGCTCAACAGACCCGATACTAAGTGGATGGTAGAGAGCATTCCCGCCACTAGTTTTTATTTATTCCACATTCAAGGGTTCCCGATCGGGTGATTAGTCATCGCGTTCGAGCTTGTGTGGTCAAAACGGAAAGTGCGATGGGCGGGTGACATGGTAGGAGAAAAGACTAGGAGGGGGTTAGGAGAAGGGAGAGCGAGAGAGAGATGTTAAATTTTACTGTACAAGTATAAAATATATGTTCACTGATGAATTAATAAAATTGTTATTGTGAAAATTATATAGAAGGCTTCATATTTGTTTATTCTACCTGTCTTGGTTAATTCACTTGTCAGAGAGAGAGAGAGAGAGAGAGAGCGAACCGCTATTACTGATGAGCAAGCGAGAGCTAGCACCTGGTTTAAAGAGACAGAGCTGGAGAGGGAGCGAGAGCGATGGAGCGGGCGAGAGATCGCGAGAGCCAGAGATGGAGAGAGATAGCGAGACCGAAAGAGACAGAGCTGGAGAGGGAGCGAGAGAGAGCGATGGAGAGGGAAAGAGATAGCGAGAGATAGAGACAGCGAGAGTGAAAGAGACAGAGAGGGAGCGAGAGAGAGAGCGATGGAGAGGGGGAGAG
This sequence comes from Megaustenia siamemsis, assembly GCA_032433765.1. NCBI lineage: Eukaryota > Metazoa > Mollusca > Gastropoda > Stylommatophora > Ariophantidae > Megaustenia > Megaustenia siamemsis. Next base: position 55,356,222 of record JAVIAB010000050.1, on the reverse strand, counting down.
ATAACGAGAGAGACAGAGACGGAGAGAGATAACGAAAGAGACAAGAGATTGATAGAGGGAGAGAGCGATGGAGAGGGGGAGAGATAACGAGAGAGACAGAGACGGAGAGGGAGAGAGAGATAACGCGAGAGACAGAGACGGAATTGGAGAGAGAATGATCGAGAGTGAAAGAGATAGTGATGGAGAGGGAGAGAGAGATAGAGAGAGAGAGAGATAGCGAACCAGTATTACTGATGAGCAAGCTAGAGCTAGCACCTTCTTTCCTCCCTTTTCAACTCATCACAACACTATTTATTTACAAGCACACACATATCGTGAGGCAGTGCGCATCACGAGGTCACCTATGCTCACCAAGGTCTCGCTGTCTTGGTCGATCCGTCTTGCTGCGTTTTTTTTTTCGTTTTTTTTTTTCTGTATAGAAAGTATACACGCAGAAAAGGTTAGGGGGCATTAACCGCTGCGATTTTTTCTATATAAAAAGTATACACGCAGCTGCGTTTTTTTCTATATAAAGTATACAGGCAGAAAATGGGGGGCATTAACCGCCACTACTACTACTGTTGTTTAATTCATACAAAATAATGAATTTCGAGTTGTTTCATTCATACAAAATACTAATCACCTTCGAGTTGTTTCATTCACATAAAATATTAGTTTTTTTTGCGTCAGAAGATGTTTGAAACAAAGTAAATGATTTCTCGTCAAGGAGTTGCTTCATTCATAAAAAATATTAACTATTTACTTGTCAGGAAATGTTAATAACTTACTTTTCATAGTTTGTTTCATAAAAAAAATATTTCTCACTTTCTCTTGTTAGGAGATGTTGATGCAGAGTATGAAATACTTTCCCGTCAGTAGATGTTGATGCAAAGTATGAAATACTTTCCGTCAGTAGATGTTGATGCAAAATATGAAATACTTTTCCGTCAGTAGATGTTGATGCAAAATATGAAATACTTTCCCGTCAGTAGATGTTGATGCAAAATATGAAATACTTTCCCGTCAGTAGATGTTGATGCAAAATATGAAATACTTTCGCCGGAAAACATCCCATCCCCCCACCCCCTCCCCCCATATTTTGTTGTTGTTTTGTTTTGGTGGTCAACTAGAAATAAGCGAAAAGCCTCCTAATTAACGCATTTGAATCCCGCCATGAAACGAGACGGCAAGGTACCATGGGATTTTAAAGTACATTTATTGTAGTTTTAATGAGGAATGTGCCGGGGTATAGGTTCATAACGTTTGAGAATGTGTAAAATAATATTGTGTAGTGCGTGTTCTTGTATTATTACACGAAGGGAGACTGCACGGAATAGTGATGACACACTATCATGAAGAGTCGGTGACACTCACAATTTGTGTGTTCTTCCTTACTCTCACAAGAAAACGGGCTGTCCACAACAGAACGTCAATGAGTCACTGGAGAAGACTGGCTACATGCTTGACAGGTGTTGTAACCAAATTCAACAGGTCAAGGGCAAGACGATTTCTTGTCTTTCTTTCTTTCTTTCTTTCTTTCTTTCTTTCTTTCTTTCTTTCTTTCTTTCTTTCTTTCTTTCTTTCTTTCTTTCTTTCTTTCTTTCGTTTATTCATTCATTCATTCTTTCTTTTTTCCCGCTTTCCTTCATTCATTCCTTCCCCCTCCCTCAATCTCACCACCTTTCTCCCTCTCTACTTTCTTTCTTTCTTTCTTTCTTTCTTTCTTTCTTTCTTTCTTTCTTTCTTTCTTTCTTTCTTTCTTTCTTTTCTTTTCTTCTCTTTAATTGTTCATCCCAGTCGCAGTTAATTTTTTTTTTTACATTTCAAATGCATTGTAATTATTTCTATTAATATCGCATGACGTAGCAGAGAGTTACTGTACGCATCATCTAGTGACTCACACGCTAGTCGGCTGACGCTGAGGCAGTGAGTGATGCGGATGTTGTGATTTACTAATGCCCCCGGGGCTAAAACTGAGAAGGGTTCTTTGTGTAAACTGTAAACTAACAGAATGTTAAGACATGTAGACACTGTCTTATCTTAACTTTCGAATCATTCTTTATATCGACTCTTTTCTATAATTCCCTTCGGGGTTCCTTATCATTATTTCATCACCATCATCAAGCAATGGGCCTGCTGGCGTAAGTGATCATGTCTCTCCACAATTTCGATCTCGACAGTTATTTATCATTTCTGTTGTTGACCTTCTGCCAAGCCATTCTCTTAAGCTGTCTGGTATTTTCTCTCTTTGCTTCCCTCTATCTCTTCGTCCTTCAATTTTCCCAGTTGATACAATATATTCCAGTTGTTCTCTTCTCATTACATGGCAAAAAAATGATCATTGTTTCTTCCTAATATTGAAAATTAGCCCTCCTTTTGCTTTGACCTCATTCAGAACGTTCTCATTACTCTTCTTAGCTGTCAATAGTATTCTCAACATTCTTCTGTAAAACCACATTTCTACAGACACCAGTGATTTTCTTGTCTGTTGTCATATTGTCAATGATTCACATCCATACGTTAAGACTAGCTCTACATAACATTTAAGAACTCTTTTTCTTGTTTATATTGTCAAATTGGATTGCATAGTATCTTCCTCATTTTTTAGAAAGCTGTTTTTGCCTCTTTATCATTATTTAGGAAACATTATTTTTCCTATTCTCTTCTCAGCGTTCGCCAGTTAAGTAGGCGTGGTTCAGCTATGTCGCTAATTTACGCAAAGCCACGCTATATGTGCCTTTCGACCCGACACATCCATCTTCTATAATACATTTTTTTCTTAATATTTTGCCTGGCAGGTAGCCATTTATGGATTACCCTTTTCCACTAAAATACTGACAAGGTTTCTTTAACGTGCGCGAGTGCGCACATTTCCCACCATTTTCCAAATGGGTTAGACATCGAATCTCACTACCCGGTGACCAGGGGAGAGTCAAGATACAGAGAAACCATGGAGTTGAGTTTTGAAAAAAAAAAAGATTTTTGGAAAATGTCCACCGCCTGTGGTAGAGATAGCCGCGATAGTTCAGTGGTTAGTGAACTGGACTACAAAGGGCAAGAAGTACGGTTCGATCCCAACCGACGGCTCCGGGTTCACCCAGCCTTAAATGGGTACCGGTTTTTTCTGGAAAAGTAAAGCGGCACGGGCGTAACACCGACCACATTGCCCCCAAAATTATGCTCTGAAGATCTGTAAAATCAACAATTTTTGGGCACATCATGAGAAGAGGAAAGTTGGAATACTTGGTTACAACTGGCAAAATAAAAGGAAAGAGAGATCGCGGACGACAAAGAGAGAAAATACTGGATAGCTTGGTGCCATGGCATGGAAAACAGTCAACGACAGAACTCATACGATGCACTGTGGATAGAAGATTATGGAAGGACATGATCGCCAACGCCAACCGGTACGGCGCATGATGATGATTATGAAGGTCTGTAAAATTTATGGTCACTAACACCATATTCCCTATACGCCACTTGGCGTGACGGGGGCTCTTTACTTTTACTGTGGTAGAGATTAAACCAGGGACCATCCTATCCTGAAGTCGACGTGCGTATCTCTAGACCACCTAGCCCCTTTTTTCTTATTTCTTCTATTTATGTCAGTTACACATCGCTAATCGCCAAATATCTTTTTGCATACCTCGCAATTTGCCTTTGATAAGTATAGATATGTAGGTCGTGTCAAAACGATTCATTAAGTCATGTGATATACCAGTGTGAAAAACATTCTCGACTCTTTCATTTCAATATGCTCATAATTTACTCTGACATCGAATCTTAGTTTGAACATTCTTATACCCTGCTATTGTAAAACATATCTCAGTATCAGTCCTCTTTGTGCCTTCTGAGACACTAGGCCAGCAGTTGAGACAGCCACTGTTGCCAGCATTCAGCCATCCATTAAAGTCCCCTCACGGGAAGCTGCTGTTCTCGGGTCAACAAAACAAGGAGCCAGTAGTAGGATGTGATAAACACTCCAAGGTATGATGACAGCTTTACAAGGAAGGAACACAACACAATACTGACGTTTCTGCCTGTGGCCTTCTTCAGAATACAGGGACAACGACAACAAACGATGAAGCACAATTATCTATAAGTACATGTAAGCAGACATTAGTTGATATAAAGAATATCACACCACATTAGTTGATATAAAGAATATCACACCACATTAGTTGATATAAAGAATATCACACCACATTAGTTGATCACCGTTTGTTGTCGTTGTCCCTGTATTCTGAAGAAGGCCACAGGCCGAAACGTCAGTATTGTGTTGTGTTCCTTCCTTGTAAAGCTGTCATTATATCTATCTATCTATTGACCTTTCGAGCCGTAACCGGCCCATAGGGCGTAGACCAAGATACACCTTCTCCTATATGAATTTTTGTTCTAGCAGTTTTCTGTCATTATACCTTGGAGTGTTTATCACGCCCCACTACTGGCTCCTTGCTACCAGCTTTACCGCAGCATTGCAATTGTTTGCCTGTTCCCCCACAACAAGACTACCTTGGCATAGTCACTGCATAACCGTTGGGGGTTTATGAGAACAAGACATTTCCTGTAAACCATTTAAGTCACATTTAATTATTTTCTATAGCAAAAATTACGATTAGTAGGTTCAATTCTGCACTTGTTTAAATATTTTCATTTCAAAACTTTAAAAGTGGAATTAAGCAGAAAAGCGAAGTTCCAATTCATATTTATGTACAAACTGCAACTGAACAAAGTCGAGACCCCTCGGTTGCCTCATAATTTGAAAATGTATGCAGCACAGGCTAATGAGGGGAGCCGCGATAGCTCAGTGGTTAGTGAACTGGACTACAAAGGACAAGAGGTAGGGTTAGGTCCCAACCGACGGTCTCCGGGTTCACCCAGCCTTAAATGGGTACGGGATTTTTTCTGAGAAAGTAAAGCGGCACGGGCGTAGTACCGACCATATTACCCCAAAAATCGTGTGCTGAAGGTCTGTAAAATTTTTGGTCACTAACACCATAATCCCTAAACGCCACTTGGCGTGACGGGGGCTCTTTACTTTTTTTTTTTTTTTACAGGCAAATGAAGAAGAGAGACTCGCACTGAAACCTGAAGCTGTAGCAGTCACGTGAACTAACACGAACATAATAACTCTAAAAGATAATGACGATCACGCCATTCTGAAAATAAATTAAAAAGAAAACAACATTCTTTAGTCGCGTGAAGCTATAAGGTGGCACGTGCTTAACAAGTTTAAAAAATTGTAGACAAGCAGCTCATGAACTTTGAAAGAAGGTGTATTGTTTTTAAATGCAAATGTTGACAGACAGTGGTTTAATTGATCGTTTGTTGATGCGTGATTTGAAGTACTTATACGCAGTTGCATTTATAAACGATATGCATATGCAATCTGAACGATGCATTCCTAACTATACGAACCAAGCAGCAACTTCTACAAATGAGTCAAGTGACACTTGTTCATTAGAGAATGAAGGGTCAACGGATTCCCGACCAGCAATAATTGGTGTAGGTAATCTCTGAACTTCACCCATTTCCTCCTCATCGGATCTGCTATTGAATTTCTTCCAAGCCCAGGGACCCATGCCATTGGCTGTTGGATTAGTTACGAACAAAGCAACACCAAGATAGTTGCTTCCAGTAACAATAGTTTAACGCATGTATCCCTAGGGATGTTCTCTACTCTCACAATATTTTACAAATATTTTCCAAGGGATTTTCTCGACTCTCACAGTTGTTGTTTTTTTTTAACACAAATTTTCATAGGAATTTTCTCTCTCTCTCTCTCTCTCTCTCTCTCTCTCTCTCTCTCTCTCTCTCTCTCTCTCTCTCTCTTCTTTTCACTTCCTCTTGTTGCCGTTCGCGTGTCGAGAGAGTTAAACAAAAAAATCTGGTTCTCTCCCGTTATTAATTGATTTCTTGTAGTGTCTCTTTGATGTTGTCTACTAATCTTACTCTAGGTCTGCCTATTGTTCTTCTCATTCTAATTTAATATATGTTTTGACTGGTAATGAAGCACGCGGCATTCTTTCTAGATGAGCCAACCAATTTGTTTGTTATTTCTGTATTTAGCTTAGGACTGGCTCAATGCCTCCTACTGTTTCTCTTATAACGTCATTTCTGACTCTTATCTTTTCTGATTACTCCAAGCGCTCTTTTCAGACACGGCATCTCTGTGATCTAATGCTTTCTGTTGTCCTTAGATGTGAGTGACCCAGTCTGACATTGGTAGCACAATGTTGGAATGAATATACTTCGTATAAGATGTTTCTTGGTGGTAATAGGTACAGATTTTTTTTGTCTACTGATTTTGCCGACTGTCGCAATTTCTGATACCTTTTTTTCTATAAAAGCGCCACCTTTTCATAAAGTTGTCTACATCTTCCATGCTCTAACATGCCTGAACAGCAAATACTGACCGTCTGGCCCTGATGGTTACCGATAAACGTCTTCTATAAACTGAACTTTCTCAACACGTTTTGATCTCTCATCTTCGCGACCCACTGTACTTTCCATCCTTCTTTTGTTATACCATATCAGCGTAGCCTCCCCTTGCTTGGCTTACTTACTTACTAATTAGCTATGACTCATATCCACAAGCCAAAAGACTGAAAAAAACCTGCTTACTCATTTTCAGTGAGAAAGATTTGTTCCGCAGTTTGTTTTTCGTTTTCTGAGAAGAAATTAATATTGGACCACTTCTTCTGCGATTACAAATTATACCCCACTCCTGCGATGTTATCATAGTCCGAAAATATCTACTCTGCAGGACTTTAATAACGTTTTGCTGATGTTAAAATGAATCTAGGTAAAATCTCGTTTCTTTGAGGCAGCAATCTTTGACAGCGTCATGACTGAATAGATGGAAGAGTTTATATACTCTCCTAACTACAACAACGAGTTGCTATAGACAATTTTAACGATTCTTAAGTAGAAAGGCGATCTGCTGCTCACAATTAGTTTGTGTTGTACCATCAGACAGACAATCCTGACATGTCTTTTACGAACGCTGATATGTTTTCACAAAAGAGAAAAGATGAGGTGACGACGCACATCTTTGGCTGACTCTTATTTTCATTGAAACGTGGGACTAGTTGGTCTCGAGGCAAGACGCCAGCCTCGAGACAGAGAGGTTGTGGGTTCAAATTCTGGCTGCATCAGTTTGGATTTTTATTTGTGATTTCTCTACGCGGCAACCAACCCCTTGTTTGAGCAGCGAGGCCCGGCTTGAAACGTCAGTTACTCATGGACGGAACAAATTATGAGTACGCCCGAAGACGGGAGCCGCGATAGCTCAGTGGTTAGTGAACTGGACTACAAAGGACAAGAGGTAGGGTTCGATCCCAACCGACGGCTTCCAGGATTCACCCAGCCTTTAATGGGTACCGGATTTTTTTTCTAGGAAAGTAAATCGGCACGGGCGTAATACCGACCACATTACCCCAAAAATCATGTGTGTGGAAGGTCTGTAAAATGTATGGTCTCTAAAACCATATTCCCTATACGCCACTTGGCCTGAAGGGGGCACTTTACTTTTTTTTTTACTACCTCCGAGGACGGAGTTATCTTGCTGTGCGGCGAGGGACCCCTGTGCACACGGCTGCCAGGGATAAAACGGGTTAACACGCACAATTCAGTCCCTAGTCTCTAGGGACTTCGTCAGAGGTAAAAGCTGGCGAACGCAAAAAAAAAAAAAAATTCGTTGAAACTAAACGCTCCTTTTGTTCCTGGTTTTGGTGGTGGTTGGTTGCATTCGCCCGATGACTAAAGTATTCTAGAGTATCGTAGTAGACTAGAATATTCCTCTTCATCATCCGCCCTTACAAGGACGTAGTGGACGTGTCTGCGTTGTGTTGTGGTTTGCAGTATAACTGTTATATTTGCGCTTTTCGGCCCAACACATCCGACTTCAGCACGACATTTTTGAGTATCGGGTTGTCTTCCCTCTTCGATCCCTGCACGCTTGGCCAGAGTAGACATGTTAGTCTGTTACTAGAGGCACCACGGAAAGAGGTGGAGCAGGGTCTGGATGGTTTTGTTTCACCGATCCGTGCGTAAGCCATCAGCTGTGGGTCGCTGACAACTTCCAGCTCTGGTGCTGGGTTTTATAAATGCTCTTGAAAGGCTTTATACTTTTCAAGACTTTCATTAGCTTTGGTTATTTGAAGTGTCACTAGTGTGGGTAAACCAGTCATGCAAGCCTCACGTTTCGAATGCCCACCTGGCAACAAACAGTAATTCACAGACACTTGTTTCCGTGGCATGTACTTATTCTAAAAATAGAGATCATGCTTTGTTCACAGTTGATCAGGAATTAATACGTGGACAAATAGAATACTCAGAAGAACAGATGAAAAGACATATGTACCAAATACACTATGAAAATCAACGCCGACAACAAAGAATTTATGAATATCGCAAAAGAAAAGCAGAACACCAACATAACAAAAGACGGCAGACAATTAAAACAAGTAAAGGTATCTAATAAAACAGGGTGTTAAGCAAGGTTGTGTGTTGTCACCAGATTTGTTTAATATTTATAGAGAGATTATTTTAAGATCCATAAGGGGCATTCCTGGAATAACAATCGGAGGTCATAATATAAATAATCTAAGGTATTCTGATGATACAGTCTTAATCACTAAGAGTGAAAATGAGTTACAAGAAATGTTAGACATTATAGTGAGAGAAAGCAAAAATAAAGGACTCAGCCTTAATAACAAAAAGACAGAAGTAATGGTAACAACAAAGAAAAAGACATCACCTCAGTGCAAAATAAAGACAAGTGGAACAATATTAAAACATGTAAATAAATTTAAATATTTGGGAACTTTGTTAACCTCAGACGGAAGATGTATAAAAGAGGTGAGATGCAGAATGGCTCAGGTAAAAGCAGCTTTCCAAAAAATGAGGAAGATACTATGCAATCCATTTTTGACAATAGAAACAAGAAAAAGAGTTCTTAAATGTTATGTAGAGCCAGTCTTAATATATGGATGTGAATCGTGGACAATAGGACAACAGACAAGAAAATCACCGGAGTCTGTATAAATGTGGTTTTACAGAAGAATCTGAGAATACCATGTACAGCTAAGAAGAGTAATGAAGATGTTCTGAAAGAGGCCAAAGCAAAAAGAGAGCTAATTTACAATATTAGGACAAAACAATCATCATTTGTTGGCCATGTAATGAGAAGAGAACAACTGGAATATATTGTAACAACTGGAAAAATTGAGGGACGAAGAGATAAGAGGGAAGCAAAGAGAAAAAAAATACCAGATAGCTTAAGAGAATGGCTTGGCAGAAAGTCAACAACAGAAATGATAAATAACTGTCGAGATCGAAAGTTGTGGAGAGACATGATAATCTACGCCAGCAGGCCCGGTACTCGATGATGATGATGAAAGGTATTTAAATACATAGGAAGTTTAACGACAATTCACAAGCAGCAGAAATAGCCTCGAGATGCAATAAAGCTTGTCACATCACTGGACGTATTTCACCAATACTGTCCCAGGGGAAATAATAAAAAGGGCAAATAGGGACACTATATAGCATACTTTTCATTGCAAGGAGCAAGTGATGGGATGCATGCAGTGTACACGCTTACAAAGTATGGTGCCAGCTTTACCAAATCAAAAATGACAATACAAAATATTGACGTTTCGGCCTACATATAACCTTTTCAGAAAATAGGGACAACACAAACGGACAACGAAATGAAGATATACTCTACTACATCGCCGGAGTAACTAAAACTGATAAATCAAAGAAAGAAAATAAAAGGAGAAGAAAATACGTAGCGGAAACATACTATATTATATGTATAGCAGAGAGAGTGAGAGAGGGTGAGTGAGAGAGAGTGAATGAGAGAGAGAGAGAGAGAGAGTGAGTGAAAGAGAGAGGAAATAAATTTTAAAAAATGAAATAGTTTGTGGAAGAAGCACAATCTATCCCCTCACGAGACCGCAGACCAGCAGATACTGAAGTAAAGCCAAACGCGAAATAAGCGGTAGAGGAGAGAGGCGGGAAATGAGAGAGACCAGACCATTATATTTCACTTTAGTTTATCAGTTTTAGTTACTCCAGAACATGTAATAGAGTACATCTTCATTTCGTTGTTCGTTTGTGCTGTCCTTGTTTTCCGAAGAAGGTCACATATAGGCCGAAACGTCAATATTATGTATTGTCCCTTTCCGTAAAGCCGTCACCTTCCTTTGTAGGAGTGTATACTACACCCCACCACTAGCTCCCTGCTACCAGCTTTACCGCAGCACTGCAATTATTTGCTTGTTCCTTTTTCATTGCAACTTTGTGTTACCAATGTCAGACCTGGACGCTGGACTCGAGAACAACGGAAAGAGAATATAAACCGCCGAAACTAGATGTGTTAGCCGCATGACAGGAAACAGCCTGTGGGGCATCATCAATATCGAAGAAGCAAAGAACAAAGGAAAAAAGCTAGGAATAATTTTACCATTTAAAACACGCAGAAACACCAGAAAAAAGATTTGGCTACCTGATAAGACTGAAAGATTAAAATACGACACAACCAGCCTTTGAGAACACCAAACCCAAGGGTCGACCGCACAAAAAATAGGGATTGATGGAATATTAGAAACACTAGGAAATAAAGCAGAAGATGCCAACAGAAGGAGAAAAGACCGCCAAATATTTCTCCCTTCGTCGCTGAAAGCCAAATGAGGAAGGAAAGAAGAAGATAGATCTGGTTGTTAGCCAAAGCTGCGATCCCCAATAAGACTAGCCTGAGGATCCTTAGCCACCCTGTGAACATTGGTCGTAACTTACACAACTACAGAATTATTTTCGCATGGAAACAAACACGCAATGACTTGACAGAGTCACAGCTCGACAACAGAGCTGCAACCGCTGCCGTGATGACATTCATGCTACGTCATTTAAAGGTACATTCTTTAGTTTGACCCCACCCGGGCAGACCTGTCTAGCTTTGCCATGTCTGCAGTGAACAAACCGGTTGACGTAGCTTTAGAGATGGTCTGGTGACTCATATACCAGTCAAATTAGGGGACTGTGATTGACAACTGCTATTTTGCTGTTACTTTTTCTATTTTAATTTTTAAAATTTCACATAATCTTGATTTGTTTCTGTCTTGCATAGTCCTTCATAGTCTTTTATAGTCTTTTATAGTCTTTTACCGTCTTTCATAGTCTCTTATAGAACTGATACGATGCACTTTAGATAGAAGATTGTGGAAGGACATGATCGCCTACGCCAACCGGTATGGCACATGATGATGACGATAGCCTCTAATAGTCTTTTTCAATTATTTGTCATTAAATGCTTGTTTTTACCTGAGGTAGACAATTGCGAGTATAATGTCAATGTATGACAATAAACAAAATATCTAAATTATGCAATAAAATGTTATATCTATTCAACATTCATATATGTTGCAGAAACATGGACACTACAATAAGGAAACCGAGAAAATTAAAGCCATTTAAGTTTGGATTTATAGAAGAATAGGAAGAATTGGGTGGACAGAGAAGAAAACAAATAATGGAGTTTTGAATCATCTGAAAACGAGGACAGAAATATTTAACACAATTAGAAAGAAACTTAAGACAATTGTAGGGCACGTAAAGAAACACAATAAATTAGCGAAAGTTATCTTTGTTGGAGGTGGAGGGGAATACAAGAAGGACAAGGCAGAGAAAGATAAAGATTAAAGTCAACTGTTAACATTAAGAGATTGGCAGGGAAAACCTATGACATAGTGCACCTTCCAGGTGAGAGAGAGACAGACTAAAGTCAATGTTAACATTAAGAGATTGGCAGGGAAAACCTATGACATAGTGTACCTTCCAGGTGAGAGAAACAAAGACTAAAGTAAACTGTTAACATCAAGAGATTGGCAGGGAAAACCTATGACATAGTGTACCTTCCAGGTGAGAGAAACAAAGACGAAAGTAAACTGTTAACATCAAGTGATGAGGAGGGAAAACCTATGACATAGTGCACCTTCAAGGTGAGACAGAACGAGAGAGAGAGTGAGAAATGTCGATCCATAGTAGCCAACCTTCGATGCGGTGACGACACATACTCATGATGATGATGATGAGCAAGAGAGTGCTAACACTTTCAAGAGAGAATGGGTTTAGTGCTCGTTAGTATTTTATCTGACCTTGCTTGTATTTCCTTTGTGCGCGTCTTAACAAATTATCAGAATAACTGGCATATCGTTACGAGGTCCTTACAAAAGTGAGAAATCAGAAATACATTGACACAGTTTGAAAACTTAAAAATTAAAAATCTTTACATCACAATTCAAATCTGCGTGACGAAAGATTTCCTTTGCCAACCCACGGTTGAAGTAAATACCACATTGTCTTCAACTATCGGTGTAACGGTCAGAGAACCAAAAGTGATCAAGACAGCATTATCACTTCTAGGTAGTAGTTCTGGAATCAGGTTTTCATTCTGGCCAAATGGTTAGTGATGGAAGAGGTAAGGCAATCCACATCACGACGAGGTCGGATATGTCGGGCAAGAAAAAAACGGAAGTAAAAAAAAGGATATAAAGGAAAAAGAATAGTTGGACCTGCTTCTACCAGACAACCACTTGTGATAGTTGAAATTAAGGGGCCATAATCAGGGAGAAATCTGTGGAGGAAACAAAATTTAATTAATATTTTGTCTCTTTTCTTCCCACACAATCCTTCCTTCCTTCCTTCCTTCCTTCCTTCCTTCCTTCCTTCCTTCCTTCCTTCCTTCCTTCCTTCCTTCCTTCCTTCCTTCCTTCCTTCCTTCCTTCCTTCCTTCCTTCCTTCCTTCCTCCTTCCTTCCTTCCGTTCTTCCCCTTTTTTCCGATCTAAGCCGAGATAAATCTATTTGGTTCTAAGCTAATTTCGCTCCTGTAACTAACTATATGATACACGTATACATTTATTGCTTTTTTACAGAACCAATTTATAGAACCAATTTATGAACCAGTTTATGAACGAGTCTATAGAACCAGTTTGTGTACCAGTTTATAGAACAAGAGCCAGTTTCACATTAAAAATAATTGTAAAAAAAAGTAATAAATATAGAAACACTATATTGCCTTCTTTATGGTCTCACATTCTGAAGCGCCAAGGGCTGTCATCCCAACTAATTTGTAAATGGCAATATGCTTAATAGTGACATCAGACAGCAACAACCGCGTGTATGTTTAATGCATGGAGGTGACAGTAAAACTACATGTCAAATGTTGACCTAACCGAGCGGTATGGGTTTGCTAAACTCTTTAACTAATTAGCCCCAAATGTCAAGCTGTTCATTTCTTATTCAAGAATCCCACGCATCAGAGCTTCACAAAGAATGAGTTTCCACGCCATTAAATTAGATGAGATACCCCTTTACGAAGCACTGAAACAATGTATAGTGCTAGCTTAGTCACCAAATACATGCGCAAATGTGTGTTGCCCATATTTGGAAGTGGTAAGGTGAGATTTTAGTTACAGAATTGTCGGCGAGAGGAGCTCTGTGGTTTCGGCGGATGAATGGACGGTCCATGAATGAAGCCAGGTTGTCCGTGTGACTCACGAAATCACGTGCAGTTAATCTTGCCCATGCACGCTCTCTTAATGATATGTCAGGTGAGGGTTAATACACGACGAGGGGTGGGTGAGAACACTCGTCTGAGACGTTTCTGCACGAGCTACAAGCCAATCCAAGCACGCGCTGATTTCAGGAATAACATTGTCCTTGATACCTTGATTTTAGCGCCATCTTTACATGCCGGCTTTGTCGGAAGTGGCAAGAAAGATTATTGGCCAGTACAGTGCGCATGACTAACACCGGAAAACACGAGAATGATTTTCAGGTGCCCAAGAACGGCTACTAAAGTATTCAATCGAGGAAATTACAAGCTTTAGCTAATGCTCTCATATTTATATTCCACTTAATGCTTTAAAGTGCAATATGGTTCATTGAAGTGCTTAGTAACACTGAGTAACACCCCAATTAAGCCTCTCAGACCAAGGCCACTGTTCAATGTAAGGGACAAAGTATAGAACACTTGCTTTAAGCTTTGATTGCTTAGCGTGATTGCTGGTTTTCAGTACAGAGTTAAATTAAGAACACCGACGTACGTTCAAGGGTTCTATTTATGGAAAGAATGGGTGCATGTTTTAAAGGTATATGCGAAAACAGGTCAGTTTATAAATGGAGGTGGGGTGGAAGAAAGCAGGGTGGGGGTTAGAAAAAAAGAACAACAAGGAAAGACGATGAGAACATAATCTGAGAATATAAAATGAGATTAAAACTATTTATGGGGGTGGGGGTGGTGGAGAACAAAGGAAAAAAAAAAGAAGTGAACCAATCCAAGAAAATGATGTAGAAAAAAAGAAAGGAGCTATGTAAACAACAAAAATATGAAAACTATTGTTTTAGGAAGAAAGAGAAAACTGGAAGAGAAATAATGTAAAGGAATTAACAATTAATTTAAGAGAAAAGATATAAAAGTGAGAGAATACAACTTGCCGCACAAAAAGTAAAACGCAACACTTTTAGTCCAACTCGACCCAATTAATAAATATACTTTTATTCGTTTATAAAAATAGCAAACTAGTCGGTGTTTCTCAAACTCTACCAAGCTATTCTCTCATCTGCATGTCTTGAAGCCCATCATATGATGAACGACACTTGTCGTGCTTTCAATAATTAGTTGTTTACTTTCAGATTCTCAAAATTGCTTTAATTCTCCACATGCAGACTAGTAAATTCTTGACTTGGAAAACTACTTTAATTCTGACTTCTTATATTGAAATCTTTAATTTACACACAGATAAATTGTTGTGACAATCTTCAGTTCTGGCTAAGATTTCTAACTCTGGCTGTAACTCTCTCTTCTCATTGGGTTTCCTTTGACAATGTGTAGCTATAGGGAGCCGCGATAGCTCAGTGGTTAGTGAACTGGACTACAAAGGACAAGAAGCCGGGTTCGATCCCACCCGACGACTTCCGGGTTCACCCAGCCTTAAATGGGTATCGGATTTTTTTTCTGGGAAAGTAAAGCGGCACGGGTGTAATACAGACCACATTACCCCAAAAATCATGTGCCGAAGGTCTGTAAAATTTATGGTCACTAACACGATATTCCCTATACGCCACTTGGCGTGACTCTTTACTTTTATTACTTTGTGTAGCTATGACGCCTTCATTCCTTCAAATGTGACATTTACTTCCGTCCATCCAATATTAGCTTTTCGATCCAACCTGATTCTGTCTAAGAAGCCTACGTTTCGTTGGTGACTCTCGGATATAATTATCCTGTGGGGAATAACGCAACACCTCGCCCAGTTATCTCTGCTGGTATGATACAACGTCACGTGATAAGTGAATGCACCAGAGACGTAGTTCCGAAACTTGGAGTTAAGGAACCAAAAAATATCTACAAACTATTACAGTTTACTTCTATTAATATTGTAATAGAAAGGGAACTCATTTAAATGAGAGAAAAAAAGTGGGCAAATTTATATACTTGAGGAGAAATAAAGAAACGGCTGACAGATTTAATATAAGAACGAGAATAAGACAGAAAAAGAGTGCTTAATCGAAAAAAAAACCAAAGGATAAACCGAACGGTATTAATTCAATTAAAAAATAACATAATTGATTTACTGAAAAAAAAGAGAAAAAAAAGTAACGTGTTAAAGAAACAAGTAGAAAAAAGGGAGAAATAACAATTTAAAGAAATAAATGAAGAGAAAAGAGAAGATAGTGATTTCAGAATGAAAGAGTCATAAAAAAGGAACTGATTAATTGGCCGAGGGAGAAAAGGGGGGGGGGATGGGATAGACAGAGAGAGAGAGAGAGAGAGAGAGAGAGAGAGAGAGAGAGAGAGAGAAAAGAGAGTTTTTTTGAGAAATAGACAAACGGAATTATTTCTTAGATAATTTTTTTTCCTTTCTCTCTCTCTTTTTCCTTCCTTCCTTTGCCCTTTCTTCCTTCCTTTATCCTTCCTTCCTTCCTTCCTTTATCCTTCCTCACTTTCTGCTAATTAACAGTCTTATATTATACACATATATATATATATATATATATATATATATATATATAGATAGATAGACAGACAGACAGACAGACAGACAGACAGACAGACAGACAGACAGACAGACAGACAGACAGACAGACAGACAGACAGACAGACAGACAGACAGACAGACAGACAGACAGACAGACAGACAGACAGACAGACAGACAGACAGACAGACAGACAGACAGACAGACAGACAGATAGATAGATAGATAGATAGATAGATAGATAGATAGATAGATAGATAGATAGATAGATAGATAGATAGATAGATAGATAGATAGATAGATAGATAGATAGATAGATAGATAGATAGATAGAGTGAGAGAGAGAGAGAGAGATAGTTTATTCAAAGTTTGTTTATCGTGTTTAGTAAATCAACCTTTATATAACAACAAGCACGCAATAATATATTTGCTACATTAAACACAGATTCAATCAGATAAACTTCAGTTATACAAAATATCAATGTCATCATTACAGCATTGAACACAATAATTATTTATTTATTTATTGCCAATAGCGTTAATCATATTGAGCAATTACTGAATAATGGAATTTGTAATTAGCTGTGAGTCATGTTTTCTAGAGGTGATATTAACATAGTAAATTTCAGTTGTTTAAACTAAACTATGATCATAAACAGCAATTCTCAAGACCTACAATTAAATATCATAGTTGAGGGAATACATCTGGAGACAGTTCAGAACTACAACTACCTGGGACATACTATAACCAATGATGGAAAATGCAAAACTGGAATAAACAAAAGAATAGGTATGGCAAAAAGTAATTTTAATGCCATGAAAAATATACTAACAACAAAACAAATATCAAAAGGGCTGAAACTAAGAATAGCAAAATGTTACATCTTCTCAATTTTCTTGCATGGTGCAGAAACATGGACATTAGACAAGAAAACAGAACAGAAAATTGAAGCCTTTGAAATGTGGATTTATAGAAGAATAGGTAGAATTGGATGGAAAGAAAAAATAACAAACGATGAAGTTTTAAGACAACTGAAAATAAAAAGAGAACTACTAAATATAATTAAGACAAGACAAATGAAATTTTTGGGGCATGGTAAAAGACACAACAGTCTACTAAAAGTAATATTGGAAAGGAAAATACAAGGTAAAAGAGGCAGAGGCAGACTACGACTAACATGGACGAGTAACATCAAAAGATTGACAAGTCAATCTATGACAGCCTGCACCATCAAAGCAAGAAACAGAGTAAAATGTCGATCCATGGTAGCCAACCTTCGTTGCGGAGAAGGCACACAATGATGATGATGAAACTAAAACAGAGAAAATATAATACTTAAACTGAGGAAACAATGCGTATTTAAATAATATCATCATCATCATTGTCATTAAGTACTATACCCGACGGCGTAGGTGATCATGTCTCTCCACAACTTTCAATCTCTACAGTTATTTATCATCTCTGTTGTTGACCTTCCGCCAAACCATTCTCTTAAGCTTTCTGGTATCCTTCCTCTTTGCTTCCCTCTATCTCTTCGTCCCTCAATTTTCCCAGTTGTTACAATATATTCCAACTGTTCCCTTCTCATTACATGACAAAAAAATAATGATTATTTCTTCCTAATATTAGAAATTAGGTCCATTTTTTGCTTTGGCCTCTTTCAGAACGTTTCTTCTTAACTGTCCATCGTATTCTCAACATTCCTCTGTTAAACCACATTACTACAGCCTCCAGTAATTTTCTTGACTGTCCATGATTCACATCCATATGTTAAGACTGGCTCTACATAACATTTAAGAACTCTTTTTCTTGTTTCTCTTGTCAAAAATGGATTGCACAGTATCTTCCTCATTTTTTTCTTGGGAAGCTACTTTTGCCTGTGCTATTCTTTATCTCACCTCTGTTGTACATCTACCATTGTATTAACAATGTTCCCAGATATTAAATTCATTTCTTTGACCTGTTTTAATATTGTTCCACCTGTCGTCATTGTGCACAGCGGTAATGTTACTATATTATTAAATAATATAGCGCGTACTTAAACAGATGAAATAAGGTGTACTAAAAAAAGTTATTATTATGTAATTAAAGAGTATTAGAATGTGTTCTAAACAACGTATATTACCAATACAGTAATTATGTAAAAGTAATCAGATGGGTCTCATGTAGTTAATAAGGTAATTAATGTTTATTTAAATAAGGTTAAAAGAAATAAATTGAAATTAAACAATGTGTTCTTTAAGCTGAGTAAACACTGTACGTAATGAGATAGACAGAGAGAGAGAGAGAGAGAGAGAGAGAGAGAGAGAGAGAGTGAGTGAGTTTGAGAAAGAGATTGAGAGAAAGAGAGAGAAAACAGTAAATAAAGCGTGCTTTTGTAAATTACAAATCCCTACAATTACAAAACCTACAACAACACTACAATTACAAAACCTACAACTACACTACAATTATAAAACCTACAACAACACTACAATTATAAAACCTACAACTACACTACAATTATAAAACCTACAACAACACTACAATTATAAAACCTACAACTACTCTACAATTACAACCTAAGTTTTTTAGAATCTTTCATGAAAAAAGTCAACATCAAATGACGATTTGAATGTGACCAAATAAATCTTAAATATACATGTAAACATCAATTATATTTGTCCCGTAAGAGTTTGTGTTTGTGAGGACTAATAGTAGTTTTTGAAACAAAACAAAAAACATATTTAATAGACGCTGTTAATATATCCCAAAACAAACAAGGTTAATGAAGCACATCGTTTTCTATTTTTGAAAATCATTTCACTGTTTCGATGGTTGGCTGTTAGTTTCGATATGATCCTTTGTTAAGTGTCAATTACTCACCTTATCCAGGTGCACACTGAGTTACTTCCCCCTACCCCATCTCGTCAACCCCAGCCATGTTTTTCTTCACTCACTGAGCTCACGGTCGAGTTCGCCGAGAGGTAGCCCCAATGACGTGGCTCGTAGTCGTTCTTTATTCCCTCCTGACATTAAAAAGAAAAAAAATGAAATGTATCCCGGGAGCATATTGCAAGATATGAAGAAAACACAATTTAAAAAATTAAAATATGGAACAGATAGTTTGTCTTTGTTGGATGAATGACAAATAGGCTGTTATATAAGTAGGCTACAACATATCTTTAAGTTATGTAAGAATTATTATTTGACTCAGAAAATATTACATACAAAGGTCGTTTATAAATAAAAGACACATTAATATGTCATACAATTATTTCAATAAAGAAGAAGAGTGCCATCTAACATATAAAGCATATGAGAATTAAATATTATTTATTGTAGTAGACTATGGAATGTGAAGGCGAGGTGTATGTGATTTTAGTATGTAAGAGAGAGAACTCGTTATGGATAAATTATTAATTTTTCACGATTCATATCAAGACTAATTGTAAATATTTAACATTTCAAAAACAAACTAAACAAAATAAAAGTGAAACAAAGTATTAACAGCAAAGATAAATAAAACTATCCAATTGGGAGGATTAAATTCATGTCTGGTTCTGACATAAGCAATCATAAATCTCCCTTACTTTATGATGTAGAAAATCTTGTCTACAAAAGCTATTTTTTTATTAGCTCCTGTAAAACTTATGTTAGATGTTGAGTGCAATGCTGAATACGTGTTTTTCTTCATTCCGAAGTTGCTCTTTTCATAAATGTTTCTTGCGCCACTGTGTTCTCTGAACTTTTAAGTATATTCTAATCTCCACAAATATTCCATGTATTTGTTCTTTTCATTGTTTCTGATGTGTTTTCTATGCTTATGACATTACTTCACTTGGCAAAGCGGGTGACCAAGTTCCCCATTGTGATCAACTGAAAGACAAACAATTGAAAACATGGCCTCAAAAGAAAACAATATAAAAACATAAGGCAGTTACTACGACCTCTTGCTAATAAGATCCATGTAGACCAGGAAACTTATCTCGTACTGTATAGGAAACTGAAATTGGAAAAAATAATAATTTACTCATTAGTCAAGTCTGTCGAGTTCTAGTGTGATTCTAAACATTCTACTATAAAATTGCATGTTTTCTTGCACATCAATTAATTACACATGACCAGCTTTCGTATATCAAGACTTCTCTCCTTATAACATCGGTCCTCTTAGAATATACCAACCGGCTAGTTTAACAGAACACAACGTGCTGAAAAGTCAAATATAGCAATAAACATAAGCTTGTGAAAAAAAGATTATTTTAACTCCACACTCGGTATGAATATTTTCCCTCCATCTGGCAGAGATTGGTTCGAGATTTCTCCCATTAGTAAATCCAGCGTCCTGTAAGAAGGATCAAACCTAATTCAGCTAAATCCAATTAACTAAAGGAGCCCAGTGAAAAGCTGATCAAAACAACGGCAGATCTCTCGCCCAATGGGACGCTGGTCGCTGAAATGGACGACGCTGACCACAGTTGCCTGTTATTTGCAGGAGGATTGAGCGAGACTGATGTCTTTGCCGAGAGAGCTCTAAGCTTGTTACGATTAATGATTTTAGTGGCGAAAGGTGGCCACATTGGCAGCTGATGAATAATTATTATCGGACCAACAGGAAAGACCAGTCTAAGTAATACATTTCTGACAGCTCATGCGTCATTTGGTGTCGCATTAGACACTCCACGCGATCATTTAGCTAAGACAAGTATCCGGCGACCTGACAAATAGCTCAAATATGGTCGGCCATCCATGCTTCTTGCGGACTTTCCTTTTCTGGTTCCAATTATTTGTTGAAACATGCCTCATGTCACGTGGTTGTTGCTGATGGGTCTTATTAAAAAAGTCTGGTTGCAATTACTCAAATAAATAATCATCATCATCATGTGCAATACTGATTGGCGTAGGCGATAATCTTCTTCTTCGTCTTCACCTTTCAACTCCTGTGGAGCATAAGTCTTAAACAAACACATGTTTTTCAAGCCGTTCTGTTTCTTACCATTCTTTTAAGATTATTCCATTTCTTTCCTGTCTTCTTCATCTCTGCTTCTATCTGTCTTCTCCAAGAATATTTTGGTCTTTCTCTTTGTCTTTTTCCGAGGACATTCCAAAAAGGGTCAGTTGTGTAATACTCTGTTTGCTTCCGCAATGTGTGTCCTATCCAGCGTCATCGTCTTTGTTGTATCTCTTTGTCCACTTGTATTTGACTGGTACTGTTCCATAATTCTATGTTACTGATTTTGTCCTCCCATTTCCATCATTTTATTCTGTTCAAGCATCCATTTATGAAGGTCTGTTTCTTCATAATTGTTGTTTGTGTTGTTCTCCATGTTTTACAGCCATATAATAGAACTGGCTTAACATTTGAGTTGAAAATCTTTATTTTTGTATTTAATCTAAATTCTTTATAATTCCATATGTTTCTCAATGCAACAAATACTCCTTTTGCTTTTGATATCCTTATTTTGGTATCATTTTCTGTTCCTCCCTCTTTTTCTTTATTACTGCCCAGATATATGTAAGATTGTACGTCTAGTAGAGATATTTCTCCTATTGTTATTTGGCTATTGCCAACTGCGTTAATTCTCATAATTATGGTACTATCTCTATTTTCAGTCCCAGTTGTTGTGATCTCTCATGAAGTATGCTCATTTTGTCTTGCATCTGCTGATGAGTAGGCGATCTTAGCCTTCCACAATTCTTTATTCACAGTACATCGTATCCATTTTATTGTTGACTGTTTTCCGTGCCATGACACTAAGCTATCCAGTTTCTTCTCTCTTTGTCGTCTGCGATCTCTCTTTCCCTATATTTTGCCAATTGTAACCAAGTGTTCCATCTTTCCCCTTCCCATGATGTGCCCGTAAAATGTCGATTGTTTCTTTCGGATGTTTCTTATGAGCTCCCTTTTTGTGAAGATAAATAAATAAAAATACCGTTACGGCTTTTCCCCATTTTTGAAGTATACTTGGGGCTTTCTTTGGGGGTGAAGAATAAAGACTGCATGCCCAGTACAGTATCAGCGAGATTTTTGAGACAGAGATTTATTTTAAAGCCTTTTGTAGAACGCAATAAACAAAAAAACAAAAACAAAAAAAAACATAACTATAAGAGTTGAGTTGTTGTAGTTATGTTGAAGGTTTGACTTTCTTGTGACGAAACCTTTCAGATCTGCAAGATACCACATTATATAACTTATTTTAAGAGAAAAACAATGAAGATGCCCCATCAAGCTTCAGGTGTGACGCACAGGTCGTGTTAGTGCACACATATTTCAACCATTATCTCATTTTTGTATTTGGTAAATTGGTCAGCACCACACAAGTTCTATTCTCTATTTGGCAGAAAAAAAAAATATCCCAAGGTTGGGTGAACCTAAAAACCATCGATGATCGGATGAATCCACTAGTCCCTATCGGGATCGAACTCAACGTCTAGTCATTATTAAAATAGAACCCAGATCCTTAACACGATCAACCCAACCTCTAGTCTTGAACACGATCAACCCAACCTCTAGTCCTGATCACGAACAACCCAATCAATGATCAACCCAACCTCAAGTCCTGATCACGAACAACCCAACCTCTAGTCCTGATCACGAACAACCCAATCAATGATCAACCCAACCTCAAGTCCTGATCACGAACAACCCAACCTCTAGTCCTGATCACGAACAACCCAATCAATGATCAACCCAACCTCAAGTCCTGATCACGAACAACCCAACCTCAAGTCCTGACCGAGATCAACCCAACCTCTAGTCCTGATCACGATCAACCCAACCTCTAGTCCCGAGCAGACCTGTTCACTAACTTAAGCTATATCCCCCTTGACTAACTCCCATGTTATATTCGAACGTTTTTGTAATTACGTGAGATTATTAAAAGAAAAATATATGACAGCCCGTGAGAGCCTCACTGACGTCCTAAGACACTCGTATAAAAGTAGAGCATCTCTGAAGAGGGATATCCAGATTGTTGACCAGCTAATCAATAAAAAATACCAGCTGATATGTTAACTTTGATAAGAAACGTATGGAGGATTTGGAGAGGAGTGAGGAGGGGGTAGGGGAGAATTTTGTTTTCCTTAAATAGTTTAGTCAACGGATCATCCTCAATGCACGTCGAACATGTGAGGTACATAGGTGCTCAGATCTCCTACCTAGTCTGTCCCTCAGTGTGTGGAGACTGATTACTCCAGTTCTGTGTTAATTTGTTGTTCTTCTTTGTCTTCCCAACAGAGCACTTCTTTCTAGCGTCTCCAGTCTTGACCTGATATCCACGCACTCTAGACACGATTGTCGATTCAAGTTCATTGACTGAATCATTAGCTTGCACTACCACACTCAGTGCATTCAGAACATCAGCCCGGTCTACTGCACGTCCACCAACAACACAATCTCTACAGTGTGCAACTGGAGTGTCGTCACGTATCACGACAGCAGCCCCCCCCCCCGTCCTTGCAGCACGTCCACCAACAACACAATCTCTACAGTGTGCAACTGGAGTGTCGTCAGGTATCACGACAGCAGCCCCCCCGTCCTTGCAGCACGTCCACCAACCACACAATCTCTACAGTGTGCAACTGGAGTGTCGTCAGGTATCACGACAGCAGCCCCCCCCCCCGTCCTTGCAGCACGTCCACCAACAACACAATCTCTACAGTGTGCAACTGGAGTGTCGTCAGGTATCACGACAGCAGCCCCCCCCCCCCGTCCTTGCAGCACGTCCACCAACAACACAATCTCTACAGTGTGCAACTGGAGTGTCGTCAGGTATCACGACAGCAGCCCCCCCCCCCGTCCTTGCAGCACGTCCACCAACCACACAATCTCTACAGTGTGCAACTGGAGTGTCGTTAGGTATCATGACAGCAGCCCCCCCCCCCCCCCCCGTCCTTGCAGCACGTCCACCAACAACACAATCTCTACAGTGTGCAACTGGAGTGTCGTCAGGTATCACGACAGCAGCCCCCCCCCCCCCCCCGTCCTTGCAGCACGTCCACCAACCACACAATCTCTACAGTGTGCAACTGGAGTGTCGTTAGGTATCACGACAGCAGCCCCCTCCCCCCGTCCTTGCAGCATTCTAGTACAGAAAGTCATAACAAAAATACGTAAGCCAAAAGTTAAGTCCGTCTTTCAGTAAATAGTGAAATCACTCAACGAAAGCGTCATTAATGACACAGCTGAAATGGATAAAACCTCAATTCTAAAAAAAAACCGACATGAATATTAAATTATGCATAGACAAGTATGATATGGACTAGAGATGACATTTTAAGTACACGCACTAGAAAACGTTGTTGTAGAAATGTGTACTTGACTCGCGAAATTTGGAAAGGTAGAGAGTGGCAATAGATAGGTGGTTAGTGCGCTGGCTTAGCGAGAAGGTGATCGTGGTTGGTTCCAACTTGACAATCTACAGTTGACCTAATTTATAAAGAAAATGACCATTGGCTCCATCCGAGATTAGAAATGTATTAAACGAACTCTTGGCTCCATCCGAGATTAGAAATGTATTAAACGAACTCTTGGCTCCATCCGAGATTAGAAATGTATTAAACGTGAGGAAAAGCATTGGCCCCCTCGTTTTCAAAAGATATGATTATTATATTTGCTTATTAATGCTCAATACACATACAACTTTTTATGTTACGGTACTTTGTATCTTTTTTTTTTAATATAGCACCAGAAAGAAGCAAGTCAAGTTTCCTACCAGCCATTGACTCCTTTGTCGATCGGCACTGAGGAACACATGACCGTCTCTAATGAAACATTTTCAGTTTCTAACCTGTGAGAGCTCCATCCGGGTAATTTCAGAAATCTAGTTCATTATTACAGACACATGGGAGGAGAAATGAAGATGGCGGGGAAGACAAGAAGTGATATTAAAAGAATGGCAAGAGACAGAACGGCTTGGAAAGTATTTGTTAAAGACCTATGCTCCACAGGGAGCTGAAAGGTAGGAGAAGAAGAAAATTATAGAGATAATCGGATAGCCCGGACAGCGGCATAATGACTACTCTTTTTTTTAAATTATCATCTGCCAATGTTTCTTTTAGGTGCGGAATTTCAACACGAAATGTTTCCATTATAATTCGTCTTCCATTGAGCTAGACACTCGATCTCATGTGCCTTGGATCAACCTTAACTTGATATATCGATGTCTAATAACTGAGATAAACTCTCGCTCCCACACTTAATATATCTTTACCGTTGACACAAATATAAAACCTTTTGTTATGTTTTCAAATATAAAAGTAAAAAGTAAACTACCCCCGTCACGCCAAGTGGCGTATAGGGAATATGGTGTTAGTGACCCTAAATTTTACAGACCTTCCGCACATGATTTTTGGGGTAATGTTGTCGGTATTACGCCTGTGCCGCTTTACTTTCCCAAAAAAAAATCCGGTACCCATTAAAGGCTGGGTGTACCGGAAGCCGTCGGTTGGGATCGAACCCTACATTTTGTCCTTTGTAGTCCAGTTCACTAACCACTGAGCTATCGCGGCTCCCTTTTCAAATGTAAAACTTCTATTATGATTTCAATTATAAACCTTCTGTTAAGTTGCCACATGCAAACATACACTGACACTGATATTAATTATATCATGTTAAAAGCGACATCTGCTCCAAAAACATAAAGTGATACAGCGAATTATGTTACGGATATTTGTAAGGAAAATATAATTTAATTGTATATAGAGTACAAATAGTCGGTCACGCCGTACAGCGAATACACTCTTGTGTATAGGGTAGACAAGGTTGGTCACGCTGTACAGCGAATACACTCTTGTGTATAGGGTAGACAAGGTCGGTCACGCCGTACAGCGATACACTCTTGTGTATAGGTTAGCGCCGTACAGCGAATACACTCTTGTGTATAGGTTAGCGCCGTACAGCGAATACACTCTTGCGTATAGGTTAGCGCCGTACAGCGAATACACTCTTGCGTATAGGTTAGCGCCGTACAGCGAATACACTCTTGTGTATAGGTTAGCGCCGTACAGCGAATAAACAACGTTTCATAGCTGATTACTACTGCTGAATACAATCTGGATTTTTGGAAGGAAAAGGAGCACAACTTGCCATTTACACCCTACGAACACTAGCAGAGAAAGCATTGGAGGTACAGAAAGATCTCTACCCATGCTTTATTGACTCATCATCATCGAGTGCCTTCTACGCAATGGAGGTTGGCTACTATGGAGCGCCATTCTGCTCTGTCTCTTGCTTTGATGGTGCAGGTTGTCATAGGCTGATTTATCCATCTTTAAATGTTACTCGTCCATGTTAATCTTGGTCTGCCTCTGCCTCTTTTACCTTGTATTTTCTCCTCCAGGATTACTTTTTGTAGGCTTTTGTGTCTTTTAACATGGCCCAAAAATCGCATTTGTCTTGTTTGAATTGTGCTTAGTAGTTCTCTTTTCATTTTCAGTTGTTTTAAGACTTCATCGTTTGTTTTCTTTTCCTTCCATCCAATTCTACCTATTCTTCTATATATCCACATTTCAAAAGCTTCGATTCTCTGTTCTGTTTTCTTGTCTAATGTCCATGTTTCTGCACCATATAGGAATATTGAGAAGATGTAACATTTTGCAATTTTTAGTTTTAGCCCTGGTGTTATTTGTTTTGAAGTTAGTTTGTTCTTCATGACATTAAAATTACTTTTTGCCATTCCTATTCTTTTGTTTATTTCAGTTGTACATTTTCCATCACTGGTTATGGTATGTCCAAGGTAGTTGTAGTTCTGGACTGTCTCAAGGTCTATTCCTTCAATTTTTATATCCACTTGTGGGTTTTGAGTATTTTCTTTGTTTATGATCATAGTCTTAGTCTTTTTGATATTCATACCTAGTCCATATTTTTTGCTTGTCATGTTTATTACATTAAGTAATTGTTGTAGGTCTTTAGGATTTTCTGCTAGTAGTACAGTATCGTCAGCATATCTTAGGTTATTGATTATCTTTCCATTAATTTGTAGGCCTGGCATCTCTATGATGTTTTTAAAAATTTTCTCAGTGTATAGATGGACAAGCTTGGTGATAGGATGCATCCTTGTCTTACTCCTCTTTTTATATCAATGGGTGTAGAGTTCTCTTTGTTATATTTTATTATTGCTGTTTGCTCCCAGAATAGATTACATATTAGTCGTATGTCCATGTCATCTAGATGTATCTCTTTTAGGCATTCTATAAGTTGTTGGTGGTGTACTCTATCAAAAGCTTTGGTCTATGAAGCAGGCATATATTGGTTTGTTTACTTCTGTGTATTTTTTTTATTAATGTTCTCATGCAGAATTTGGCTTCTTTTGTCCCGCTATATTTCCTAAATCCAAATTGCTGCTCATCTAATTGAGTATTGATTTTATTCTGAATCCTTCCTTGTATAACTTTTAGCAACATTTTTGTAACATGGCTCATTAGGCTTATTGTTCTAAAGTCACTGTATTCAACTGCACAATTCTTTTTAGGCAATGCAATGAAAGTTGATGTTTTTAGTTCATTTGGTATGTATCATGTGTGGTATATGTCGTTACATATGTCTGTAATCACTTCAATGCCAAAATCTTCTAGTGCCTGTATCATCTCTATCTGTATGCTGTCAGGTCCTGCTGCTTTTCCATAGTTTCTATTTCTATGCATTTTTGGTTGAGCCAGTATTCTTTTGCCTTTTTGCACATTTTGCGTATCTCATTATCTATTTTATTGCATTGGGCAGTGTTCTTCGCTTGTCTCCTTTCTTCCATTTTTTCTAAGATGGTGTTAGTTATCCATTTTTGATTTTTTTTGTTCTTTTCTCTTTTGGGTAAGGTGTCGCAGGTTTCTTGTATGCTTTTCTTTATGCATTGCCATTTGGTTGTTACTTTTTCATCAGGATTTTCTCTTCTGTATTGTTCAATTCCTTCTTCTTGCAGCTTCTGGTATACGTTCTTTACTTGTATTGTATAGGTATCTTTAATATCTTTTTGATTTAAAGCTGTTATGTCTAGTGGATTTGTTGATGAATTAGACTTTTGCTTGTTTCTCTTTAGTTTGATTTTCATTTTAATCATTACAGGATTGCGATCTGAATTAATATCTGCTGCTGGGTAGGTTTTGGCTTTTTTTTACGCTTTTACGGAACCTTTCTTTTATCATTATGTAATCTATTTGATTCCTCTTCTTATCTCCAGGGCTTTTCCATGTGTATAGTTTCCTTTTCTCTTGCTCAAAGTAGGTGTTACATATTATCAGCCTGTTTTCTTCACAGAATTGTATTAAATCTTTCTCCTCTGTCATTTCTTTTTCCTAAACCA
The DNA here is from genome assembly GCA_032433765.1 of Megaustenia siamemsis. NCBI lineage: Eukaryota > Metazoa > Mollusca > Gastropoda > Stylommatophora > Ariophantidae > Megaustenia > Megaustenia siamemsis. The sequence goes on along the minus strand of JAVIAB010000050.1, from coordinate 55,327,919 downwards.
TGATTTCCTATAAAGGTCTTATATCTACCTTTTCCTACTTTAGCGTTCATGTCACCCATTACAATCAAGATGTCTGAAGAGTTCACTTGCTTCATAACTTTATTTAGGTCTTCATAGTATGCTTCTATTTGTTCATCTGTGTAGTCTTGAGTAGGTGTATATGTCTGTATTATTGTTATGTCGAATGGTTTTGCTTTCAACTTGAGTAGTATAATCCTATCACTGTATGTCCAGTGGTTACTTATATATTTCTGTAGCTCTCTTTTTGTCAGTATTCCTACCCCTCTTTGATGTTCTGGTGTGTTTCCTGAGTATATAAATGTTTCATTTTCGTCTTCTATGTACCCACATTCTTTCCATCTTGTCTCTGATATGCCTAAATATCTATGTTTAATCGTTCTGTTTCTTGAATCAGATTTTCCAATTTTCCTTCTTGATATAGAGTCCTAACATTCCAAGTACTTATTTTAAGATCTTTCCTCCGACATAAGTTCGAATTCCTCTCCATGGCTTCCTCTGGACTAGTACGTGATAAGGCTCTATTCTCTTTCGCGGTGGTCTGCCATATTTCATATTCACCTTTCGTGTTCTGAATATGCCTCATGTGTGCCACACACTTTTTTTATTGACTGCACTAATGTTTTCGACAAAGACACTCATAACAGGCGAACAAGATGCTCAAAAATATCAATATAAATAGTAAAGATACGAGGATTATTAAACGTGTATACTGGAAACAAGAAGAAGTCACTAGAATTAAAATATGAAACATGGAGAATATCAACAAATCAGACAAAGAGTGCGTTAGAGATGTGTATTGTCACCAGTACTACTTTCATTGTACAGCGAAAATATTTTAAGAAAAATTGCGAACAAGCCTGACATTAAAGTAGGGGGAAGCAACATAAACAATATGCAGATGACATAATTTGATAGGAGAAAACCAACAAGATCAACACAATCTATTAGATGACATAGTATTGAGAGGAGATAACCAACAAGATCTACACAATCTATTAGATGACATAGTATTTATAGGAGAAAACCAACAAGATCTACACAATCTTCTAGATGACATAGTATTTATAGGAGAAAACCAACAAGATCTACACAATCTATTAGATGACATAGTTTTGAGAGGTGAAAACCAACAAGATCTACACAATCTATTAGATGACATAGTTTTGAGAGGAGAAAACCAACAAGATCTACACAATCTATTAGATGACATAGTATTTATAGGAGAAAACCAACAAGATCTACACAATCTTCTAGATGACATAGTATTTATAGGAGAAAACCAACAAGATCTACACAATCTATTAGATGACATAGTATTTATAGGAGAAAACCAACAAGATCTACACAATCTATTAGATGACATAGTATTGAGAAGAGAAAACCAACAAAATCTACACAATCTATTAGATGACATAGTTTTGAGAGGAGAAAACCAACAATATCTACACAATCTATTAGATGACATAGTTTTGAGAGGAGAAAACCAACAATATCTACACAATCTACTTGATGACATAGTTTTGAGAGGAGAAAACCAACAAGATCTACACAATCTATTAGATGACATAGTATTTATAGGAGAAAACCAACAAAATCTACACAATCTATTAGATGACATAGTTTTGAGAGGAGAAAACCAACAATATCTACACAATCTACTTGATGACATAGTTTTGAGAGGAGAAAACCAACAAGATCTACACAATCTATTAGATGACATAGTATTTATAGGAGAAAACCAACAAAATCTACACAATCTATTAGATGACATAGTTTTGAGAGGAGAAAACCAACAATATCTACACAATCTATTAGATGACATAGTTTTGAGAGGAGAAAACCAACAAGATCTACACAATCTATTAGATGACATAGTATTTATAGGAGAAAACCAACAAGATCTACACAATCTATTAGATGACATAGTATTGAGAAGAGAAAACCAACAAAATCTACACAATCTATTAGATGACATAGTATTGAGAGGAGTAAACCAACAAAATCTACACATTCTATTAGATGACATAGTATTGAGAAGGGAAAACCAACAAGATCTACACAATCTACTTGATGACATAGTTTTGAGAGAAGAAAACCAACAAGATCTACACAATCTATTAGATGACATAGTATTTATAGGAGAAAACCAACAAAATGTACACAATCTATTAGATGACATAGTTTTGAGAGGAGAAAACCAACAAGATCTACACAATCTATTAGATGACATAGTATTGAGAGGAGAAAACCAACAAGATCTACACAATGTACTAGATGACATAGTATTTATAGGAGAAAACCAACAATATCTACACAATGTATTAGATGACATAGTATTGAGAGGAGAAAACCATCAAGATCTACACAATCTATTAGATGAAATTGTGACAGAGAGTGAACAAAAAAGACTTTATTCTCAACATAAAAAAAGACAGAAACGGATAATAAATTAGAAAATAAACATTCAAGAATGCAGGGTAAAAATAAATGAAAAAATCCTGAAAGAAGTATATAGATTCAAATACCTGATATCAACAGTAATTTCAGAGACCATTATTGTCTGCTTCTTGCTTTGATTGCACACCCTATGACTGATTTGGCTGCACACTCAAGGACTGATTTGATAGAACACTATATGCCTGATTTGATTGCACACTAAATGATTGATTTGATAGCACACTCTATAACTGAGTTGATTGCACACTCTATGACTGATTTTATTGCACACTAAATGACTGCTTTTATTGCATGCTCTATGACATATTTGATTGCACATTTTATGACAGATTTCATTGTACACTCAAGGACAGATTTAATTGCACACTCAATAACAGATTCCATTGTACACCCAATGACATATTTCATTGCACACTCTATGAAATATTTCAGTGCACACTTAATGACTGATTTCATTGTACACTCAATGACTGATATCTTTGTACACTCAATGACTGATGTCATTTCACACTCTATGACAGATTTCATTGCACACTGAAAGACTTATTTCATTGCACACTCTATGGCAGATTTCATTGCACACTCCATGACAGATTTCGTTGCACACTCCACGGCTAGTTTCTTTCTCCTCTTCATGATGAAACCACTTTATTGAAACATTGCCCTGCCTTTAGTGCTTCTTCCTGCACTTATTTTTCTAAGACGACTTTCATTATGTTAATATGTCTTTATTTATGATCAAAATATTTGTTTTGCTCGAACTATAATCAACGATTCTTTCTTTAATTTCAAGTGCATAAATACTTCATTGAGTTTGTTTTTTTTATTTTCTTTGTCAAACCAGCACTTTTCCATTCTACAGAAAATTCACATTTCTAGGTTTCAATTTTCTTTTGTGTTGTCTTTATCATAGTCGCTTTGCCCATATGATGTACGCTTTCATTCAAGTCAAATAATAAACACGAAGAAAGTAATTTTTCACTTTTCTTACATCGACATAACTGAGAAAATAAAGACATATTCTGCTACATCCATACTTTATTAAAAAGTAAAAAAAAAAAAAAAACTGTGCGCATCCTATCTCGCGGCCTGCGCGTGAGATGACGACCTAGCAGCTGGTTCCTGTTAGCATTTGGGCCTCGTTTTCAGCTGCATCTTTGTCCCGGAAACAGAAATTCCCTCACTGTTTGACCTGGTGACCTTCTGTGACCCTCCCTCAAGACGGCTGTGAGTTTGTTTTGAGACGTAACAAAAACAAAGAAAGTGAAAGAGGGGATGCTTTCATAAAGGAGATAGGGCGGACAAAAACAGCGGCACTGTGCGTGTTCTATTTGACCTCACAACGTGTAAGGAAGCTCAAATCACGTGACCAAACACATCTGTAAATAAATAAAAATAAACATGCAATTATCGCGCATTAAACATAGCGTTGGATCCATTTCTCCCCCACGATCGTCTATATTTTTATTTTCTGTAAAGTGTTTTGTATTTCAGCTTCACTGATCCGTGGAATCAATATTACCGACGCACGTCAGACCCATAAGTAATAGGTTCTCTCAAACAGATACAACAAATATTCACGCTGTTAACTCATGTTGCTCGCTTATTATACATACTTCAGACTTGTCCTTTTAATTTTTCTTTTTTATTCGCCATAATTATACTCGTATCGGATTTTTATTTATGATTTCTCTCTGCGGTATCCACCCCTGGTCTCAGCAGCGAGGTCCAGCTTGAAACGACAGTTACTCATCGATGGAAAAAATATGAGTACCCCCGAAGTCGGAGTTATCTGCCTGTGCGGCCAGGATCCACTGTGCACACTGTTGCCAGGAAAAAATGGATTAACACGTAAAATTCAGTTCCTAGTCTCTAGGGACTTCGTCAGAGGTAAAATTGGCGAACTAAAAAAAAATTGCGCCTTGTCGTTTATAACGCTAGCAAGCAAGTTCGAACTCCATCCATATGTGACAATTTCAAACAACACCACTTGAATAAATAGCACCTTAGTGTCGCCTCTTTACACCAGTTCACTCGAAGAAAATTGAAAAAAAAATAAAAAATGGTATGTTAGAAGCTTTACGTGATTAATAGACGACACAGATTCGAACGACGTTTCGGCCAATAGGCCTTCAGCAGGAACAAACAAACAACATACACACACAGATATGTGAATAAATAAAACTAATCCTACATAGCTAACTAGTAATGAAACATCAAAAACAAAATAATCGAAATATGTTGACTTCCCTGTGTGTCGTGGACAGTGGTCAGGCTATGAAAGGAATTTCTCACGGGTGTAGCTGTAATTTATAATTAATTACATATATATTAATACATATATTAATTATATATAATACATATAATACATATATTAATTACATAAATTACAGCTACACCCGTGAGAAATTCCTTTCATAGCCTGACCACTGTCCACGACACACAGGGAAGTCAACATATTTCGATTATTTTGTTTTTGATGTTTCATTACTAGTTAGCTATGTAGGATTAGTTTTATTTATTCACATATCTGTGTGTGTATGTTGTTTGTTTGTTCCTGCTGAAGGCCTATTGGCCGAAACGTCGTTCGAATCTGTGTCGTCTATTAATCACGTAAAGCTTCTAACATACCATTTTTTAATTTTTTTTTTCAATTTTTCCTCGAATTCAGCTTTACTGCAGCTTCGCATTTTTATGCATTCATTTGCATTTCTTTGCCTTAACCTTTCACTCGAAGAAATAGCACCTTAGTGTCGCCTCTTTACACCAGTTCACTCGAAGAAATAGAAACAACAAACACTTACACAAAATATTATTTACTCACTTTACAGCATTTTCCCATTACTAGGGTCTGCCGGAAGGTTCTTATAGGACTGGAGAATAAAGGCCGCTTGTCCAGTGCAGTAGCCACGAGATTGTCGGGTCTGAGTTTTTATTTTGTAGCCCTGATAGAAAGAAACTAAACCACGTTCTCCGTGTATTCAACATAGATTATCAAGACAACATAAAAGAACGTTAGTAGTAATTGCACTCTTTGAAGACGCGGTAAAGGCGGGCGCCATTTTTCAGGAACTAACAATAACAAAACACATTGATGACTGGTGCCACCAAGCAATTTTATGGGCTTCTTCTTTGTGGTTGATTCTTGGGTTGGTAGAGCAGTGGGTGCACACATCCTGACGGTGGTCAGGGAACTCTTCATTCATGAGGGGATCACTCTTTCTGAACTACACAAAGTATGGAAAGAGAGTCGGAAACTAGAATAATCTTTAAAAAAGGTACTTTAGAAAATATGTGGAGAACAGTACTGCACTTAGACGGTGCTAGTTTATATTGGTCTTGTGTACTGTTATCTGAGATCTTCCTTTTTATTTTATTGCTTTTGTACTTCTTCATCAAGATATGTGATACATAATTGTGTTGTGTTCCTTTTCTATAAAGCTGTCACCATTCCTTGTAGGCGTGTACCTTACACCCCACTACCGGCTCCTTGCGTTCGTAACCCTATGCTATAGTTATGAGTACTCCTGCGTTTAAGACATCTCCAATGCTAGCTATGTTCTTTTAGATAGCTGAGTTGGCCGTTAGTGTTTGGTTTTTCGTGGCAAGACGCTGCGCCGAGGAGGAGAACGGGTTCGATTTTGCTTGGGACCATCTATTGTTCTTTATTTGTTTATGTTGTTGATTATTTGTGATTTTTCCCGAGTGATGTAAACATACCTCTTCCCCTAAAATGATTCGTTAATCTGCTTGCAGGGTTCACCTAATATATGCGGCAGGCTTTATCGGCTTCGATTCACTGATCCTGTCGAAATCAGACACCTATGAGTTTCTGACTGCTTTCAACTGCACATTTTCTACACCATCTAATTTAGATATATTGGTCTTTTAAAGGTGTTTCCTGTAATATCAATTCATTCTGACACTCTTCTTGCGTAACAAACCTGTGTTTCTGGAACTAAGAAAAAGGGTATTCATTGATAAAAATAGACAATAATGACAAGTAGGTATGAGTCATGTCAGATTTATAAGCAAATCTGAAAAAGTTCTGGAGCTCCCTTAGATATGGTTTTCCATAAAATCCTGTGGACAACAAAGATGAGTAATAAAATCACGCTGTGAGGGGGCCAGTGCACAAAGAAAGCTTATCACAAAAATCATAAATAAGCAGAATTTCTTGTTTGGAGATGAGTGAGCGTCCTGTATCTGCCGCTTTCTTCTTCAGCACGTTTCTCCCGGCCCATTGATCGTGCGATCATGACTGGGTGTTCTACTTTATAATGGTGCGGTAGGAGCAACATCGTCAACATCATTCCTTCTCGCAGGAGTGGTTGCCAATCAGAGCTATTGCGCATACTCTAACCTTCCGTTTTAATATCAGGAGATACAGATTCCATTTCTAGCAGGCTCTACGATTTGTTCGTCTCTATCGGAAAAAGGGGGGGGGGAATTAAAAATATTCCACAGTACAGAACGTGACGACTGCACTGAACATGTGGTCCTTATTCTTAAAAAGTAGTAAAATACCCCCGTCACGCCAAGTGACGTATAGGGATTATGGTGTTAGTGACCATAAATTTAACAGACCTTCGGCACATGCTTTTTGGAGTAATGTGGTCGGTATTACGCCCGTGGCGCTTTACTTTCCCAGAAAAAAAATCCGGTATCCATTAAAGGCTGGGTGAATCCGGAAGCCGTCTGTTGAGATCGAACCCTACCCTTTGTAGTCCAGTTCACTAACCACTGAGCTATCGCGGCTCCACTCCTTATTCTTAGCTTATCAGATACTCTTGCAAAGCGTCGTCCATGATTGGGGTAGTCCCATTATTTGTTACTGGCTTTGTAGAAGACTAATGACTGAGATGCAGAACAGAGCATTCACTGAAAGTGGTCACAGACTCTAAGTTGACTTTTGATGCCAGTATTGTTGAACCAGAACTGATGAAGATCCTACTTGACTTCGAATGTGGTCTGGTCTGAAAAGAAATTAATCAATTTGTCCAAGGTAGTACGGGACTGAGGAAGGAAGGCACGTTCGGTACAAAAAATATTATGGACGGATGTCTTGGTCCGGAAAAATGCAAATGACGCAGTTTTCTGTTACGCAATAATGTTACACCCATCTACGAAATTTTAAAGGTGAATTATAAAAGTATGTAACCATCGCGCTAACGCAGAAAAAAATACATATTAGTTACGATAAAAATCATCACAGCTGCACCCAATGAACACAGGTGCCCAGTCTTTGTCAGTAGACAACGAAAGGTAGCGGTTTATTTAATAGTAGCACTAGTTGTACATATATGACTGACATTTGTACTCGTGCACGTTGCTTCACTTGTCCAGTAGGTTTGTAAAGAGATAACTACTGTGATTGAACCACGGTCATTTCACGGCCAAGTCAGCGCCCTACCCTCAACGCAAATCATGCTTTTACACAGCACATTATTATAATAAAATATGTCGTGTTAGACTTCCGGGGAATATGGCGCCCTATTCCCTGGCTTCTTCAGAGGACTCACAGATAAGTGCTGATTTCCAGTGAACTTTTTCTGTTTATTTGTTTGTTTTTATTGATATTTGAAGGGATCATGTGATTGTACGCGCTTTCTATTTGATGTAAATCACTTTGCTTCTTTTGATTTATTGCATTTTTTTACAATCTCCTTATTCAATCACTTATACTCATCCTTGTTGTTGATTGCGATATTGAACGCGTCCAAAAATGGCTGTTGGTTTTCGCCGGTCTGGCGTCAAGGACGCGTAATTCATTTAATTTGTGGAAGGCTCTCAGTGTATCCGCGTGCTGCAGAGTTATTTACTGGAGTTGGTCAGTTTATAACGTGGAAACGGGTTCTGGACCGTGCGACTGAGAAAGTGCACGTGAGTCTAGACCATCCACAGCATCGACGTTCAGCGACAAAATCATCTATGACGACGGTAAGTATTCAGATGCAGCCCAAACGACAACATCGAAGAAGGACAACACGACAAAGACAAGCGTGGTGGCGTCAAACTGTCCAAGTGTGAGAGGCTAGGCCTAAAGTATGTGCGCGTTACTTATTGGAATTGTGGGTCCATAAATCAACGACGGCCCATTCTTGATAGGCTATTGTGCGGCGCCGATATAATGGTTTTGCAAGAAACTCTTCTTGGTGTCAGGACAGTAAGTACTCCTGGCTTTCATTGTTTTTACAATAGACAACACATTGGGCAGGCCATCCTTGTGCGCAACAATATGGTGGCAGCTGAGGTTGATATGTCTGTGTGGAACAATGCAGAACTGCAGGTACATGCGGTTAGGGTGCAGACCCCAGTTCATTTCGTGATTGTTAATGTGTATGCCTGTAATGGGAAGGTGAAAACACAACAATGGCAGAATCTCTTTGAGTTCGATGAAGAGAACGTCATTTTCTGCGGAGACTTTAATGCTAGAGGAAACCAGTGGAGTAACGTCATAACCAACAAGCAGGGAGACGACCTAGAGAACGCACTGGTGTCGGCCGATTTAGTGTGCTTGAATGATGGAAGGGCAACAAGAATGGCCACTCGAACAGGGGACTCTGATAGTGTCATAGACCTGGCACTGGTGTCTTCCACCTTCGCACCGGTTTGCAGGTGGAATGCACTGGGGTTCCACGGAAGTGATCACTATCCATGTGTCCTCCTAATTGAGAACAGCAGAAATAGAAGCCAGAAAAGAAAGCTCCACACATTCCACTACGAGAAAACAGACCAGGACAGTCATTAGCAAAATCAGACATAGGAAACAGAATGCCCCTCTTAGAAGGCAGGAGAGATGGACGCAGCCACCTTGGTGGAACGTAGAAGTAGAGGAAGCTTGGCGGAGCAAGAGACAAACGGCCAAGACATGGCAGAAAGCCTGAAGGAATGGAAGAACACAACCTGAGCTCTTGAAGCGTCTGAAAGTAGAGGTCGACCAAAAAATGATGCACTTTAAACTATGCCCTAAGCAGGCTAAGGGTGCCAAATGGGATGACTTCTGTAAAAAAGTGTGCTCAGAAAAATCGCTAGCCACATTCTGGCGCCTTCACCAGAGCATGAATGGCACAACACGACACAGAGGCATACCAGACTTTCAAAGCACAGGCCGGATATGACACAAATCTGATGAGAGCAAAGGGAAGGCCCTGCTTGCCCGCTACATTGAGCAAACGGACCAAAGAAATGAGGCTGTAAGAATGAGGATACGGGTATCGCTGTCAAAATTGTGTAAGGATGTAGTGCTGGAAGAAGATCTCACAATCACAACTGATACCATTTGCGCGACACTTTAAAGGTCACACAACACTGCTCCTGGTCCAGATGGTGTTCGGTACGATGACATAGGCAATTTAGCTGACGACGACTTGACAAAACTGGCCAATGAGTTTAATGCCAGTATTTGGAGTGGTCAGATTAAGGATGAGTGGCTACACAGCTACTTACTACCGCTACCGAAGCCAAACAAGGACCATTCTCAGATCAATGCCTACAGAACCATCACAATGCAGAACACTGCGGGCAAGCTGCTGGAGAAAATAGTTGCCCGTGTCCTCACCTGTCACCTTGAACAGAAACGCGCATTCCCACCCACACTTGGAGGTTATAGATATAACAAAGAGACATGGCTCAATGCGGCAGTCTTTGCCTATGACGTCTTCGAAGGCTTCCACTGACGAGAGGAGACATGTGCAGCTGCTATAGATCTGGAGGATGCATACAACATAGCACCATTTGAATATCTCATACATATGCTCCTCAAACTGGCGGTTCACCCCTTCCTCATTAGATGGATCGCCGCGGCACTGTTTCAGAGGAAGGTGATGCTAAGATGTGGAAGTTTGTCTTCCGAGCCAATATCCATTTGTCCTGGGCTGCCACAAGGCTCACCATTGTCACCAGTTCTATTTAACATGTACACCATAACGATCACAGAACAACAGCTGGATGGGAGGGGAAGAACTATGACTTTTGCTGATGATATTCTGGTATATCGACAGGGAAGAGACAGACGGGGAATCGCCTCCACAATGCAAGACGAACTCAATCGCATTTCTTCCTGGTGTGGGGTTTCAGGTGCCGTGGTTAATCCTATTAAAGCATCAGTTTCATGGTTCTCCCTTAACAATCATATTGTTAATACGACCACACCGGTAGTACGAATGGGAGCTGATGAGGTGACCAGGGACAAATTGATGACATACCTCGGAGTTAAGTTTGATCACAGCCTATGTTTTCGGGACCACGTCGACCATGTGATAACAAAATCCCGCAAAGGATTAGCCGCCTTGAAGGTCATGGCCGCTGCCAACATCGAGCAGAGGCTACTTACTCTTCTGGTCCAGGGATTAGTCCTCGCACTAATCGAGTATGCCCTGACAATTCTTACTGTCTGTACTCAAATTGATAGGCTGGAGAAAATACAAAATGAAGCCATGCGCATTATCTTGGGATGCACAATGGATACTCCCTGTGTAGCAATGAGGTATCTTCTTGACTTTCCAACAATGGATGACAGAATCAAGATCTGGATAGTACGAGCATACTTGAAGATTAGTGCAGATGAAGAGCATCCATTGCACCACGTGCTCAACACGAGAAAAGGTGCCAGGCTAAAAAGAGGCAAATCATTGGTGGGCCGAGCAGAAGATGTCATCAAACAGGTCTGTGGGCTTACCAATATCAGCGTTGGTGAGGAGTTGATACAGGTGCCTACGTCATTCAAGGGGACTATCTTGTGTATTGTTACACTCGACAGGAAAAGTAGGGAACAGAACACAGTCGTGGTTAATGTTGAGGTTAACGGTCTCATCTGCGATAACACCGATGAGAAAGATGCAGTCATCTTTATACAGACGGATCTGTAAGACAACATCAAAAAAGTGCATGGGCATTTACAGCACGCTCGGCAGGAAGAATAGTCTACGAAGACAGTGGTGCATACGTCATGACCACGAGTAGCATGACAATGGAGGTGATGGCAGTGACCAAGCCATTCAAATCGTTAGAGTCACAAGACTACACCCACGCATGTATACTGAGTGATTCGATGAGCATGATGAAAAAATGTAGGCGGGATCTGTACGCATGCAATGGGTAGAGTCGTTGCAGAAATCCAAACTACGTAAGGTCACATTTGTCTATGTCCCTGGACATGCAGGAGTACGGGGAAATGAAAGAGCGGACAGGTTGGCTAGCTGCGCTGTCGTTGAGGATGGGCAACCAATGAATCGGGCGGACATCATCAATGCCCTCCGAGATGTGGGAAGAGTACAGGACTTCGACAAACACAGATCCACGTCCCTTCTTCGGATGATGGAAATGGGAGTTAAGATGGGCACAGCCAGAAATGAGAAACTTAGTGGCCGTGTAAGAAGACTTGTCAACCAACATAGAACTGGAGTCGTCAGTCGCTGGACACTTTGAGACTTGCTGAGGAGGGGATCTGAGCACCTATGGACATGTTCGGAGTGCAATGATGATGACCCGCAAATAACTCAATGTCGTGTAATACATAGCACATTATTATAATAAAATATGTCGTGTTAATACATATCACAGTATTGTAATGCAATATAACGTGTTCTTACAAAACACATCACGATAGAAAGATATGAAGTGTTTTTACTGAGACTGTATTTTGTATGTGTGTGTGTATATATATATATATATATATATATATATATATATATATATGAAATGACGGAAGATGTACAACGGAGGTGAGATGCAGAATGACTCAGGCAAAAGCAGCTTTCCAAAAATGTAGGAAAATACTATGCAATCGATTTTTGACAATCATCACCATCATCATCATCGAGTGCCGTATCCACAACGAAGGTTGGCTACCATAGAGCGACATTCCGCTCTGTCTCTTGCTTTGATGGTGCAGGTTGTCATAGGCTGATTTGTCCATCTTTTGATGTTACTCTTCCATGTTAGTCTTCGTCTGCCTCTGTCACTTTTACCTTGAATTTTTTTTTGACAATAGAAACAAGAAAATGAGTTATTAAATGTTATGTAGAGCCAGTCTTAACATTTGGATGTGAATCATGGACAATAGGACAACAGACAAGAAAATCACTGGAGTCTGTAAAAATGTGGTTTTACAGAAGAATATTGAGAATACCATGGACAGCTAAGAAGAGTAATGAAAACGTTCTGAAAGAGGCCAAAGCGAAAAGGAAGCTAATTTCCAATATTAGGAAAAAACAATCATCATTTTTTGGCCACGTAATGAGAAAAGAACAGCTGGAATATATTGTAACAACTGGGAAAATTGAGGAACGAAGAGATAGAGGGTAGCAAAGAGAAAAGATACCAGACAGTTTAAGGGAATGATTTGGCAGAAGGTCAACAACAGAATTATTATTTATTTTTTTTTTTTGGGGGGGGGGGTAGTAGAAGTAGTAGTAGTAGTAGTAGAGGTGGTAGTATTTGTGAGTGTGGTAGTAGTAGTAGTAGTAGTAGTAGTAGTAGTACAAGTATAATTTTTTATTAAAGGACTGATTTTTTTCAACACAATTTTATTTATTGCATAAGTAGAAGCCATTTTAGAACCATTCATGTTTGTAGCCCTCATAACGGGGGTAATCTCGAAGGTCGTACACGTAGGTTTCGCTGAATGGAAGTGGCTGGTCATCATCAACACTACAGCCATCTTTCTGTGTATGGAAGTTTGTGTTTGTTTCCTCGTTTTGTGGAAGTTCTTGTGTGGGTTGTGTGTTGCAATTCTGTGTATGGTAGTTTGTTTCCTCGTTTTGTGGAAGTTCTTGTGTGGGTTGTGTGTTGCAATTCTGTGTATGGTAGTTTGTGTTTGTTTCCTCGTTTTGTGGAAGTTCTTGTGTGGGTTGTGTGTTGCAATTCTGTATATGGTAGTTTGTTTCCTCGTTTTGTGGAAGTTCTTGTGTGGGTTGTGTGTTGCACTTCTGTGTATGGTAGTTTGTTTCCTCGTTTTGTGGAAGTTCTTGTGTGGGTTGTGTGTTGCAATTCTGTATATGGTAGTTTGTTTCCTCGTTTTGTGGAAGTTCTTGTGTGGGTTGTGTGTTGCACTTCTGTGTATGGTAGTTTGTTTCCTCGTTTTGTGGAAGTTCTTGTGTGGGTTGTGTGTTGCACTTCTGTATATGGTAGTTTGTTTCCTCGTTTTGTGGAAGTTCTTGTGTGGGTTGTGTGTTGCACTTCTGTATTTCTGAAAGTTTCTGCCTTCTAGGTTCATCTTCTGAATCTGTTGATGTGGGCGTCTGGGCTTTCGTTCTGGAAGTCTGCTTGTGTGTGTGTTTCCTTGTTGTGTGTTCTATTTTCTTTTGTTTCGAGCTTCGTATCTTCTTCGTAGGTGGTTGGGGTGTGTCGTTGACTGCTTCTTATGTTGCTGCTGTATCTGTTGTCTTGGTATCGTAGGTCTGTACTGGATCTGTAAAGACTGGTCCCTCGACTGTCTGCAGTCTCAGGCCTGGCTTCTTGGGGCACCGGTTTTCCCAATGTGTATCTAGTCCACAGTGAGGACATCGTGTTCTCCTGCCTGGCAGGTAACAAAGAGCTTGATCGTTTCGGTGATTGTTCCTTTCATTTTGATGTTAATATAGTGGGGTATGTTTACATCTGGTTTTGGCTTGTACCAAAACGTCCATTTGTCTGCTCGGTAGGTGTCTTGTTTAACTTGGGCCTCCTTGTCCCCTGTAATTCCGTATACAAGTTTATGTATTATTTTTGGTTTTAAAGTTGGCGGTATCCATTGGATGCACCCTCTTAACTGCTCCTTCTCTTGGTGGCATATCACCATTGTGATATTGGGTTCATTTAGTTGGATCGTCTTGTTCCCGAGCTCCTTGCTTATGTGCTTCAGGTTTTAACGTGAAAAACCACTTCCTTGTATCGCTGAAGCGGTACAAGGTGTTTATACCGTTGAGCATAACCCCAGCGGGGCCTATGAGTATACTCGTCATCATAGAAACGGTAATTCTTGAGACATCTGGGCCGTCGATAGTAGCCATCAATGTGTCTTTCTCGTGTTTGTTCTCTAATTTGACTTCGTAGGTTGGAATTTCCCACTCAGTTGGCGACATCTGGACCTGTTCTGTTCTCATTCTTTTTCTTTGAAATTGTTCTGGACAGCTTGAATAGTTGACTTGTTTTCTTTATTTCCTTTGGTGTCTTCTTGACATGTCTTGTTTTCTTTAATCCATCAATTAGCCTTCTTGGCACTTTTACTCGACTTTTCCTCCTTTTCCTCGTCCGGACATTTTGAGAGTTAAAATACAAAGTATATCAACAACAGAAATGATAAATAAATGTCGAGATCGAAAGTTGTGGAGCGATATGATCACCTACGCCAGCAGGCCTGGTACTCGATGATGATTATGTATATATACACGTTTATATGTATTATTTCTATATTGTTTGTGGATATATATATATATATATATATATATATATATATATATATATATATATATATGTATGAATAATATGTGTGTGTATGCACATACATGAGTGTTTGTATATGAGTGTATAATGCAGTCTGGCGTGTATGCTTAATATGTTGTTAGCGAAAACCTCTGGTACCCATTTTAAGACATAGGTTGAACCCTTTTGAACTAACACCTACCTGAACAGTAAATTATTGATTTCCTCCCTTAGCTACTGTACTTTTATTGAACACATTCGTGAATCTATTTTATTTGTGGTACAGAATGATTTGCTTCAATATTCCCAATCTGTGCATCAGATTGTTGGAATTAGCGATGTTTGTCATGGATATAGGAACCCAAACAAAGGAGGTAAAGAAGACCAGAGATAGCAAGTCGGAGCCAAGCATTGTCCTCCTTGACCCGATCTGTCTGAGAAAGTGTGTGAGTCACTCGCCAGCTGTGCGGATCGAGGGTATCCGGTTTGTCTGTGGCTGGAGAAAGAGATGCTCTGTGAACAGGAAGCTGTCAGTGGTCTCGCAGACACAGGAAGCTCAGAGTTCTTGCGCTCAAAGATTGATGTGAATCAGCGAGGGAGGAAAGAAATAAAAACATACACATCGGTTATGAGATGCTGATGTAGCCCTGTGTTACCTATACCTATATTCGGTGTCGAGTAATTACAGGCATATATATCATCAGCAAGTTGCATGTCTGCCAGCGTCAGTGATCATTACTCTTAGATCTTTATTGCTAGCAGTAGACGTTTGATTAGTTCTTGATGTTGTACATTTTAAAATGCTTTTGTTCAGTCTAAAAAAAGCGAAAAGGCAGACCCTGTTTTAACGTCTGCATCTCTCTCATTACTAATGTTCATCTGATGGTTATCGCGATGTTTGTGTTTGTTTTGTCTGTTTGTTTATTTGTTTGTAACGATAATCGTCACTGCACACTGGACGAGTCCATCGGTGCTTCGATATTTCCCTGGAGAAAATCCTGGGAGAATTCTGACCCACGTGCACGAACTCCGTAGCTCGCATCCACAGTTTTGGTAAGTTTCAATTGACAGTTTTGGTAAGTTTCAATTGACAGTTTTGGTAAGTTTCAATTGACAGTTTTGGTAAGTTTCAATTGACAGTTTTAGTAAGTTTCAATTGACAGTTTTGGTAAGTTTCAATTGACAGTTTTAGTAAGTTTCAATTGATAGTTTTGGTAAGTTTCAATTGACAGTTTTGGTAAGTTTCAATTGATAGTTTTGGTAAGTTTCAATTGACAGTTTTGGTAAGTTTCAATTGACAGTTTTAGTAAGTTTCAATTGATAGTTTTGGTAAGTTTCAATTGACAGTTTTGGTAAGTTTCAATTGACAGTTTTGGTAAGTTTCAATTGACAGTTTTGGTAAGTTTCAATTGACAGTTTTAGTAAGTTTCAATTGATAGTTTTGGTAAGTTTCAATTGACAGTTTTGGTAAGTTTCAATTGACAGTTTTGGTAAGTTTCAATTGACAGTTTTGGTAAGTTTCAATTGACAGTTTTAGTAAGTTTCAATTGACAGTTTTGGTAAGTTTCAATTGACAGTTTTAGTAAGTTTCAATTGACAGTTTTGGTAAGTTTCAATTGACAGTTTTAGTAAGTTTCAATTGACAGTTTTGGTAAGTTTCAATTGACAGTTTTGGTAAGTTTCAATTGACAGTTTTGGTAAGTTTCAATTGACAGTTTTGCTAAGTTTCAATTGACAGTTTTGCTAAGTTTCAATTGACAGTTTTGCCCGGGCAGCGGTCGTATTTTATGGCCTACTTTGTTCTATTTTAACTGCCGACGGCTCTCTAACATGCGCGAGTGCACACGGGACCTCCTATTTATTGTCGTTATCCTAGATGGCTAAACATCGGATCACACCACTCAAGAGACCAGGAAAGGCTGACGTCATAAAGAAACCACGGATTCATTTTTCCTAATTTTGAAGAATCACCACCGCTTCTGGCGGGATTTGAACTCGGGTCCTTCCCTGTCATGACGTCCATGTCGTACTTATAGGCTACCTAGCCCCCTGTTCATGTCTATACCTTCATCAAGTAGACTCTGTTTCCCAACAATTTTAAGTTTTATTGTGTTTCTCACTCTTCATGCCTTGATTCTTAATGATGTTTTGATCAGGTGGCGCATTAGACTTATTGTATGATGATCAACATACTCCACGATACCAGGTTTCGTTGACACAGATATCCGCAGTGGATATATATTCTGGTAGATCATCCAGTATGTATCTGTTAAAAAAAAAAAAAAAAAAAAAAAACTTTCTTTACGGCATTTTCACATTTCTGCTATCTGAGAGGGGAATTATATAAGATCAGAGAATAAAGGTCGCATGTCCTTTACGGCTGTCATGAGATGTTCCGGATTGAGTTTTTATTCCACCTCGATTTAAAAAAAAAAAAAAAAAGTTGTTGACCATACCGTGACTGAAGACGGCAAAATGGATAAAGAAATTAGCGGTGCAGTAACACGAAGCAAATTTTAGGACAGCTAACCCTTCTCCTACAACAATGCTGTGCCAATGAGCACATATTCAGAATCCCACTTGATGTTTTAAATCAACTAAAAATGAAAAGAGAACTACTAAACACAATTAGAACAAGACAAATGAAATTTTTGGGGCATGTTAAAAAACACAACCTAACAGCCTAATAAAAGTAATATTGTAAGGAAAAATACAAGGTAAAAGAGGCAGAGGAAGACCAAGACTAACATGGACGAGTAATATCAAAAGATGGACAAGTCAACCTATGACAATCTGCACCATCAAAGCAAGAGACAGAGTGGAATGACGATCCATGGTAGCCATCCTTCGATGCGGAGACGGCACTCAATGATGATGACTTTATGTTACTAGTGCCACACTTAGTCAGTCACTCACAAGAAATAAAAAAAAATAAAGTTAGTCACTACAGAAAAGAAACATCTACGAAAAGCTGCAGGTGTGACCACACGAGAAAGACCAAGAAATTATGATATAAGAGCAAGAAATTGAAGCATTTATGAAATGCATACACAAGCAACAAATAATATGTTTTGTTCACATATAGAGAATGCCTGGCGATGTCACGCCATACAAGGCACACACAACAAGGCACACACACACACAACAAGGAACACACAAGGGGGCACACACAACAAGGCACACACAGCAAGGGGGCACACACAACAAGGGGGGCACAGAGCTCAAGAAAGACCACGTTGAAGTGATAACTTCAGAGAAACTCGACAACATAATGAGCATCAAGTGTCAGTGGGTGAGGCTGACAGGAGACCAAGAACCCAAATTTGGTATAAGGACATCGAATCTCACTACCCAGAGACAGAGCAGGGTGTAGTCAAGAAGAAATCACGGATTCCAAGAAAAAAATTCCAACTGAACCCAGTTTTTTCTTGTCCAGGTCCCCACTGGCCTACGTCTTGCCTGTAGACCACCCAATACCTATATGGCACACACACATATATAAGTAAATTTTAGTGCGATATGGCCAGACATTATGTTGAAGGAATTTGTTGGGGGGGGGAGGGTGATAATATTTATTGCGTCCTCTGCCTATTTACACCTCTTATTCCCTGGATGTTTGTGATTGTCGCTAACATCCATTGTGTTACCACTTCATTGAGTGTCGCCTGGCGTCGTTACACACTACTTGCTCCATTTTTATTTTACGGCTACTTGCTTCCATCTTCTACCTAGTCTTTTCTAACACACACAACACGAACAACACACACACACACACACACACACACACATATATCATCATAATCATCATCATTGGGTACCGTCTCCGCATCGAAGGTTGACTAGCATGGAGCGCAATTATGATAGCTCAGGTTGTCATTGGCTGACTTGTCCATATTTTGATGTTACTCGTCCGTGTTGGTCTTGGTCTGCCTCTTTTACTTTGTATTTTCTCTTCCCAGGATATATATATATATACACACACACATACATACACAGCATATATACAACAGAACACACACAACACAAACACACACATTGCACAAACATGCACACACAACGCACACACAATACAGATATCAGCCCAACAGCAAGCTACATTGTCACCTACTACTAAAACGGCTATTATTCAAGTATTCTCTGCACCCCCTGTGGTCTCGTCTAGACGATATCTGCCATGATAGTCAAGTCTAAACAAAGTCGTTTCAATGCTCCAGTCATGTTTCGATCTCCCATCCCATTATTTCAAGTCATTATCTCCCCCTTGCATCAACTAGATGTTACACCCCCCTAACACCTGTAGATAAACTCATTCTGTCATTTAATGAAAGATCTAGATGGGGAAAAAAAAACTCCCGAATTCCAACGGAGTTGTACATGTCATTAAAAAAATGTATTTTAATTTGTGAATCCATCCATTAGATAATAACAGCCGAATTAAAGATATATGAGAGCTGTGAAGTTTCTACGCTTTTATAAGGGAAAAATGTATCGCTGGGTTAAACATATGCAAAAAGGAAATATTTGGAAATAAATGATGTGGAAATGAAATATATGGAATAAAATGTTGGAACAAAATAAAAATACAAAATTGCTTTTATTTCATGAAATTTACTTGAGGGAAAACTTTCAGGTTATACAGAGAGTGTGGGGGCCTCGGTAACCAAGTTGGGAAAACCACCCGACTGGACTACCGACGTTCGGACAACCCGTGTTCGATTCCCGCAGGGAGCAGTGTGAATTATGCTCGTGGTTGGAAAAAAAAAATACCCCACGGTCGACCCAGCCGTTGGCAGAAATGGGTACCAGGGTATTACCCTGGGAAGGTGAGGAATGTCGCCTCGCATCTGAGTTTCGATGCTTGAGGCGACACTATACAGAAATCTCCGAACATTACTGGATAGGCGACTGAGCACATATGGGTGTAAACTCGCGTGCTAAGACACCGGTTCAAGTCTCGTACTTTACCTAACCTTTACAGAGACTGTCTCACTCGCTACCAAACTCAGCATTTAGCACTAAACACTCGCTCCCCCAGAGTATAGCAACACATGTCCCAGCTGTCCTGTGTGCATTCACATGTACTGTACACTAACGCATTTCCCAGTTGTTCTGTGTGAACTCATACGTAATGTACACCAACACATGTCCCAGCTGTCTTGTGTGAACTCACATGTTCTGTACACTGTGTGAACTAACACGTACTGTACACTAACAGTCACTAACATCAACCGGATTGTAAATGGTAAATGGTACGGGAAATTTTTTTTTTTATTCGTTCCGAAGTCGGAACGAAGTCCCTAGAGACTAGGAACTGAATTTTGCGTGTTAATCCATTTTTCCTTGGCGACCATGTGCACAGGGGTCCCTCGCCGCACAGGCAGATAACTCCGACTTCGGAGGTACTCATATTTGTTTTCGTCGATGAGTAATTGACGTTTCAAGCCGGGCCTCAATGCTGAGACCAGGGGTGGTTGCCGAAGAGAGAAATCATAGATAAAAATCAGAACCGGTGTAGCCAGGATTTTTAAACCATAACCTCTCTGTCTCAAGGCCGGCGTCTTGCCTCGAGACCAACCAGTCGTCCCCCCCTCCCCCCTCCTGTACGGGAAATATAATTTATAAGAAAAAGCGGTGTTGTTAAATCTTCACGTAACATGTGAACAACACAAACCAGAACGAGGTTTCGGCTCAAACGAGCGTAATATTGACAACAAAGAGTGTTTGGTTGGTAGAAAATATTGCTCACTCAGACTATATATTCTATACACGACGCTCGGGACGTAATGATGGTTGTATCTTTATTTTCATTTCTTGCTGGTTAGGCTTGAACTTGCACAATGTCATATTTCGACTGTAGTTGCCAAGCAATAACAGATCAAGCATATTTATATCAGAGGAAGGGAACAATTACCATAGCAAAAATGGAACAATTATCGTAGCAAAAAGGGAACAATTACAATCAATAGTAGTAGTAGCCTCCGTCAGTCATAGTTGACTATGGATTTTGCAGCGCCCCCAGGTAATGTTATTTGTTTGTCTTTTCTTTAGCCGCGTGTTCTTTTTTTTCTGTAAAACATTACTTCTGGCTTGAGTTGGAGCTTTACCGTGTTTCCAACGATTGCGGTCTGCAGCAATATCTTCCAAGTCTGCAGGGTTTATGTTCAGTGTCTTCATGTCACGTTTACATACATCCATTTTAAAAATCGAGTTTTGGGCCTTCTGCTGGTTCTTTTTATCATCTGCTAGTTTTCCATAAAGTATGTCTCTTGTATACAGTGTAAATGTTAAGCCAGCGTAAACTACGCTATTTGAGTACCGTGTAGATGTTCGGGAGGCCTGTGCAAGTGAGGACCACCACGTGTCACGTTTTCCTTCCAGGTGATATTAAGAATAAGGCGATGGCATCGCATATGGAATGCATTTAGCCTCCATTTCTGCTTTGCATACTTTGTCCATGATTCGCTGCCATACAAAATGGTACTGCTTTTGCAGGCGTTGTAATTAATAACAACACGTATATAAGCCACACTTTATCAAGTCATTATCGTCACAGTTCTATCGACAAATCCGTGATTGTTAATCTAGTCCAACCAAATAAGTCACCCTGTCAAAGTTCAGCGATCAGGCGATCGGTCATACAATCAATATATGGTTTACTCACATCACTATAGGATATTGCGCCCTTAATGTACACATTTTGAACACTGATATCTCAAATGTTACACACAGAAATTATACACATTTCCAAATATACAATCTCACACCTACATATTTGTACAGTCAATCACTGTTAGTATCTGCACACTCACTCTATCCCACACAATCTGTCATGCCACGAAAGGGAAACAAAAACAAACGAGTATATAACTCATACTAACATGAGAATCAACACAAATCGAGGCCACACAGTTTATCTTCACTTCACATCGAGCTTCAAGCCGAGTGCACTCCTATATCTTTATTTAGAGTGATGGAAATAACCTGCCTTTCTAAAAACTGTTGTGTCTATTTTCTACTTCAGCGTTTCTCTGTCTACAAATACATTTGTACACGCCCTAGGAGAAGGCAGAAGAGAAACGCCATTCACTGAATCTGCTCACTTAAACATTCGACGTGACGCACCCCTCGCACTCTGGATGGGAAGAGCTTTGTTGATAAGTTACATTTTGTTACAGGATCAGTGGTTGTTGTTGTAAGTGGCTTGGTTACATGGTTGTTATAGATTGATATCTTAGAGTTGTTTTGAGTATAAGCTACAGAACATGTATTGCAGGATTGTCCCACGTTAGACAAGTTGAATGCATTGACCAAGTGAGTCAACACAGAAATTTAATTTGCTTGGAGTTAACGCGGAACTTCGTATAAGCAACAGAACATGCTAGTCTACATGTTTATATCTATCTATTGACCTTTCAAGCCGTAGCCGGCCCATAGGGCATAGACCTAGATACTCTTTCTCTTATCTAAATTTTTATTTCTACAAGTTTTCAATCCTTGTAAAGATATTTTATCAAATCTTGCCATATGTCTCTGTTCTGTGCAAGCAACTCTATCTCATTGAGGGTGCCGATTCCTGCTACTCTTGCCACTCTGATCAATGTTCTTCTCAGTGTCTCTCTGGGTGGGTCTTTTTTTCCTCTTACCTATTGTTTTCCACATGAGGGCTTGCTTTGTTATTCGGTTATTATCTTTCCTCATCACATGTCCAACATATGACCATCGTCTTTTCTTTATTACTGAAGATATTAGTGGTTGATTGGCGATTTCTCTAATTTCCTCATTTGTTTCGAATTCGTTCCACGCTATATCAAGTGTTTTCCCTAGACATTTATTTTCGAATGCATCCAACTTTGTTTCTATATCTCTTGTTGTTTTCCAGTTCTCACATGCACACATAAGGGTAGATAGTACGGTTGATTTGAATAGTCTAAGTTTTGTGTTTGTTTTGATGAGTTTTGATTTCCACAACTTTTCAAGGCTTGTGAAAGACATTGCTGCTTTAGCTATTCTGATTCTAATTTCTTTACTTGTATTCCCTACCCGAGCAATATGACTTCCAAGATAGATAAAGTGATCGATCTCTTCCACTGGTTTGTTTTCCATGTATATTCTGTCATCTGTTGGAACTAAGCTTTTCATGACTTTAGCCTTTTCATGATTTATCTCAAGCCAATTTTGCTGGCTATTGATCATCTGTGTTTTCCTGCATTGTTTTTATTTGACTGTTGATGAGAACAACGTCATCAGCAAAGTCGAGGTCCTCCAAATTGTCTCCTTGTATCCGTTCTACATGTTCGCTGCACATAGACCAGCTAAGGGGGATGCATTAATCCAATAACTCAACACTACATTCTAGTTTGTTTGGAGGTAACGTACAGAGGGTTTCTTTCGGGGTCTTGACCCAGAAAGTGGGGTGGGTGGTGGAATAGATAAATAGAAGAAAATACAACTTCACCTAACCTCCCTCGCCAGCGAAAAATTAGAAAAAATATAATAAATTAGATTTGTATTACTGGTTATATAACAACAATGTATATGGCTGTAAGATTAAGAGAATTATAGCAATAATGAACACGGAGAAGATAAATATTATAGGAAGTTTTTTGTAACGAAAAATACAGAATTGAGATTTTCAAATGAGGTTGTGTTATTTAAGACTTTGAGAAGTACGCTACAAGAACCATCAACTTGTATATAGAGACTGAGAGGACGGATAAAGTGTGTATAACATGAACGCTACAAGAACCATCAACTTGTATATAGAGACTGAGAGGACGGATAAAGTGTGTATAACATGTACGCTACAAGAACTATCAACTTGTATATAGAGACTGAGAGGACGGATAAAGTGTGTATAACATGAACGCTACAAGAACCATCAACTTGTATATAGAGACTGAGAGGACGGATAAAGTGTGTATAACATGTACGCTACAAGAACCATCAACTTGTATATAGAGACTGAGAGGACGGATAAAGTGTGTATGAGGAGTACGCTACAAGAACTATCAACTTGTATATAGAGACTGAGAGGACGGATAAAGTGTGTATAACAAGTACGCTACAAGAACTATCAACTTGTATATAGAGACTGAGAGGACGGATAAAGTGTGTATGAGGAGTACGCTACAAGAACTATCAACTTGTATATAGAGACTGAGAGGACGGATAAAGTGTGTATGAGGAGTACGCTACAAGAACTCTCAACTTGTATATAGAACTTCATTTTCTAGAAAGCACAAAACATTTGTACTACTTGAGTGCTATGAGGTCAAATATTTTAATCATGAATTCTTGTTTGATTTTCTCATTATATTTGGAGGCTTTTCTTTTTCTGAAAATAAATATTTGACCGTTGTGTATTTGGAACTTACAAGTTGCAACTGAAATCAACTGTTTGTTGTTTTTCCAACCACAACAACTCTAGAGTGTACCAAGTAATAAAACATTTTTTTCTAACCACAACAACTCTAGAGTGTACCAAGTAATAAAACATTTTTTTCTAACCACAACAACTCTAGAGTGTACAAAGTAATAAAACATTTTTCCAACCACAACAACACTTGAGTGTACCAAGTAATAAAACATTTTTTTCTGTCCACAAATCTAGAGTGTACCAAGTAATAAAACATTTTTTTCTGTCCACAACTCTAGAGTGTACCAAGTAATAAAACATTTTATCCAACCACAACAACTCTAGAGTGTACCAAGTAATAAAACATTTTATCCAACCACAACAACACTTGAGTGTACCAAGTAATAAAACATTTTATCCAACCACAACAACACTTGAGTGTACCAAGTAATAAAACATTTTATCCAACCACAACAACACTTGAGTGTACCAAGTAATAAAACATTTTATCCAACCACAACAACACTTGAGTGTACCAAGTAATAAAACATTTTATCCAACCACAACAACACTTGAGTGTACCAAGTAATAAAACATTTTTTTTTCAAATCACCCCCCCCCTCCCCCCGCAATATGACATAAGTAGTGATTTCCGTGTGGGCCACTGGTAAAGACTGTTCACGCACAGTTGTTTATCATTGGTACTTTAGTTCTGCCTCTTCATCTTTCCTTCCTCATTTGCCTTTCAGCGTCGAGAAAGATATCATTTACGGTCTTTTGCTCCTCCGTCCGCCTCTGCTACTGTTATGTTTTCCAGTGCTTCTAATATTCCATCGATCCATCTTTTTCGTGGTCAACCCTTCGGTCTGGTATTCCCACAACGTTTACTGAAGGCTCGTTGTGTTGTGTTTTGATCTTTCTGCCTTGTCACGTGGCCGAACCTTTTTATCTGTTGTTTCCTTACATATTCTATGGCGGGGGCTATTCCTAGCGTTTTTCTCAGTTCTTCATTTCTGATCTTATCTCTCAGACTATTTCCTATCATTCGTCTGATACTCTAGTTGATTTACATATTTGTGTTCCTCCAGGAAAATAAAATGCACATGCTTCTACCATTATACGTCAGGGTGTTTAGATGAATCTGTGCCTTCATGTTTTAAAACGTGTGTTGTCCAAACTTAAATATTGCGCCCCGGGTACTCTCAGATATGATCATCTTTGATAGTTTTGTTACGAACATTATCTAATGAAATATCATTCGTGCATAAATATTGACTTGAACTAGAAATGTTACGCTTTGTGTGTAGTGTCACAGAGTAAAACCACTTCCATAAAATATCAGTTTTCAAAATGAGAAGAACGTACTAAGCTCAGACTCTCTTCATCCTTAAATGCTCAAAAATCTCCAAGATTATTACTAAAATGCTACTTTTAGATGAAGAACAAACAACCGTGCACTGAATTATTCAACGTTTATAAGATGTCATGTCTTTGCTTTTTATTTTTTAATTCTACTCTAATTTTCAAATCTATATTCTCTTCTCTCTCTCTCTCTCTCTCTCTCTCTCTCTCTCTCTCTCAATCTCTCTCTCTCTCTCCTCATACTATTTCCAGTTAAAATAATCTGGTTTTGCGAGACAACGTATTGAGCCGCATTATCACTCGGTCTAGTTGAATCGCAATCATATCAAAATATAATCTGGTGCGTCGGCTTTTGGTAGTGACTCGTGGGTCCTTACAACAATTTCCATGACGCATTACTAAGACGTAGAGAACAAGTATTGGAAAACTGATTGTGACCAACTTTTAATAATGAAAAATGTGTGGCCTTTCTGTACACAAGACAAATGAGCTGACGTTTAATTGTGTCAAACCAAAGATTATTTTTGGAAACAGTCACGTGCATATAAAATAAACTAGGTCGAACATTGCGTGCTGAAGACAGGGGAACAAGGTGACGCACATGGATGAGGAGGGGGGAGAAGGAGAAAAAAATACTGAGGATAAGGTAGATAAAAAAGGAGGAAAGAAAAAATACGTGATAAAAGAAGCACGAAAAGAAGAGATAACAGAAGAAGAACGAGAAGAAGTAAACAAACAATAAGGAGAAAGGAAAGAGGAAGAAATGTTTAAACAAAATAAGGATGGGAAGAAAGAGAAGTAAACGAAGAAGGACAAAGAAAAAAAAGATGGTAAAAGAGGAAGGAAGGGAGGAAGAAAAGAAGTGGCTAAAGTAAATGGAGCAAGAGAAGAATAAGTGTCTAAAGAAAGTGAATAAAGGATAGAGGGAGAAGCAGTTAAAGAAGAAAAGGAGGAAGAAACATTAAAATATGAAGAAGGAGAGAAAGTCGTTAAAAAGGAAGAAGAATAAACGAATAAAGAAATGGTTCAAATGAAAGGATGAAAGGAAAAAAGAAAGGGTTAAAAAAAAGAAGTAGGAAGAAAAGAAGAATAGATGCGAAGAATAGGGCGGAAGAAAAGAAGAAAATATGATTAAATAATAATGGGACGAGTAAAAGAAAAAAGAGGATGAAGAAAAGAAGAAAACATGATTAAATAATAATGGGACGAGTAAAAGAAAAAAGAGGATGAAGAAAAAAGAGGAAAATAAGAAGACGAAATAGTTCTTGAAGAAGCAATGCTTTGAACGGACTAATGTCATAATAGGTACAGACAGGGTGGCATATGGAGAGCAAAATGTTCAAATAAAAAACGAACGAAACAAAAAATAACACAAGAACAAACCGTTCGTTATATCTTTTTGTTTACAATTTAAAAATAGCTCCATCAGACAAACGAAACGAAGCGTTTTTTGTTGACTGCAACATTCATAATACCTACAATAAGTGTAATGCTTTTGATTGGGAGAATCGATCTGGCGACACGTTGGTCACATTAATCTGGGCTCACTTTCTCTCAACATGCGGCTCATAATATACATTGATGATGTCTGCAGCAGGCTGGTTACACACACATGATAAATCTATGTAGTTCTACACTACTTGTGCGAACTTGCATTTATATTTCTGGAGTTTCACTGTAACATTCTATTCTATTCTATTTTCTTTCATTATTTGCCTTTCAACGTTGAGGGGAGATATAATTTGTCGTCTTTTGTTGGCCTCAGCTGCAGCTATGTTTCGTAGTGTTTCTAATATTCCATCTGTCCATCTTTTTCGTGGTCGGCCCTTGAGTCTAATATTCTCGCAACGTTTATTTAAGGTTCCTTATGTTGTGTTTTGATCTTTCTGTCTAATCACGTGGCCAGACCATTTTATCTGTTGTTTCTTTATGTATTTTATGGCGGTTTTTTTTTTCCTAGCTTTTTTCTCAGTTCTGCATTTCTGATCTAATCTCTCACGCTGTTTCCTGTGCTCCATTTAACATATTTCATCAAAGTATGAGGTTATTTTGTTATCGTTCTTGCATCTAGAGTCCAGGACTGGCATTGGCAGCACAACGTTGGGACAAAGATTGTATTGTAAAGTGCTCGTTTTGCCCCTAGAGTTATTTCGGTCTTGGACAATATTGGTGATAGTTGTCCAATGATTTGACAAGCTTTGTTGCATCTTGAGTCTATTTCTGCTGTTTGTGAATTGCTGTTTGTCACAAGACTTCTTAGATGTTTAAATTCCTTCACTTGTTTCAATTGACTGCCTTCTATTCTATTAGATAACAACAAAACAATTCGCATATCTGCATTCAATAAAATAATGTTAATCATGTTTGTTAAATATTCCCTCGTTGGTGCAACGGAGTTTGTGCACTGTGTAAAGATATTTCTGTGTACTTTAGAAAAATTGGTTGAAGTACTCATGGGCACTGTCCAGGTACATTGATGATAGTTTTATTTTCATGTACACAAAAAATAATACAGCTACGTCGTATGGCGAAATGGAATTAGGGTGTTAATACTCTCTTCCTCATCACTTTTTTTTGGTAAAGTGGTCCACGCTAAGCCAGTGCGTTCGAGCGAAAACAACATTACCATTACACCTAGAGCAGTGGTGGTCAACTTAAGGCAGTGGCGTATACTGGTTTTGGGGTCTGGGCTACTGCTGACATAATAAATAAAGACATACATTATATTCAGTAGGCTAACATGAAGTAATATTTGCTAATGACATTACTACGTATTAAATTACTTACTTATTTAGATGTAAACTCTATCCGGTCTTGTTTTGGACGAAAATGTCTCGATGACTTTGTCATTGAAAGTACTGTTGGGTTGGTTTCTAAGTTTCTGAGGGAATGATTTCTCAAAGGACATTAATGCCAAACCAGATAAGCGTTCTTGTGTCTGAGTTGAGCGACAATAAGTTTTGATTCTCTTGAGAGCAGAAAAAAGTTCTTTCGTTCGTTGTTCGTTCGTTCGTTCGCTTTCGTCAGCTTTGACCTCTGACGAAGTCCCACCCACTCAATTTTGAGTCCCACCCACTCAATTTTGTGGGACTGAATTTTGCGTGTAAAGTCTGTTTTATCCCATTACAGGATGCCCCTCGCCATGCAGGCAGATTTACTCCGACTTCAGAGGTACTAATTTTTAGGGAATTAGTAAAACCCAGGTGTCCTCGCCAGGGCACGAACCCCGGCTGTTGCCGTGGTAAGCCAACCGCCTATCGATTGCGCTAACCGGACATAAAAAAGTTCTTTCTACAGATGCTGACGCGCATAACGCAGTTATAAATAGGTTAGGAAGTTTCGGTAATCAGACATAGTTTCCCTTTCATTTTGTGACGCTTTTGATTGGCTAGAGCTAAAATTAACCCATGAAATCGCATTTTGTATAGGTAGCTCTCGCCGTATTATTTTCACTGTAATTTTTGAATGTCAAGGTCATTAATTCCATGTAGGAGAGAAGAGAACTGTACCGCTGCTTATTAGCGGTTTCATGTCCTATCTTAGAGTAGTTTCGGTTTCATTCACAAACGTTGTAGTGGCCATAGGAAAACCTTGCTTTAATAAATACTAATCAAAGCAAATAAATCATATTGGCATCATGTGATTTGATAAAATATCAATAATGCCTGCACTTTAACGACATATTTTATCATTTGTAACAAGACATGTAGTTATTTATTTCAAAATTACCTTCATATTATTTTTTAATTTAATTATTTATTTCAAAATTACCTTTATATTATTTTTTTTTCTATCGACCTTAACTTTGGTGTTAATTTATATGTATTTGGTATAGAGGTTTCTGGTGACACTTCAAGGACCAAGACAAATAGTCTAGCGGGCTTGAATATTCTCAATAGACTGGTTGACTCGACATCTTGTTTTCAATAGACTGGTTGATTCGACTTCTTGTTCTCAATAGACTGGTTGACTCGATTTCTTGTTCTCAATAGACTGGTTGACTCGACTTCTTGTTCTCAATAGACTGGTTGACTCGACTTCTTGTTCTCAATAGACTGGTTGACTCGACTTCTTGTTCTCAATAGACTGGTTGACTCGACTTCTTGTTCTCAATAGACTGGTTGACTCGACTTTCTTGTTCTCAATAGACTGGTTGACTCGACTTCTTGTTCTCAATAGACTGGTTGACTCGACTTCTTGTTCTCAATAGACTGGTTGACTCGACTTCTAGTTGACTCGAATAGACTGGTTGACTCGACTTCTTGTTCTCAATAGACTGGTTGACTCGACTTCTTGTTCTCAATAGACCGGTTGACTCGACTTCTTGTTCTCAGTAGACTGGTTGACTCGACTTCTAGTTCTCAGTAGACTGGTTGACTCGACTTCTAGTTCTCAGTAGACTGGTTGACTAGCCCTACATTTACAATAATGGTAATAATGTTTATTACCAATTACGTCAACAAGCGATATAGTAAAGCACAAACAACCTTGTCCAAACGTATTCATTCTATACACGTGTTGCTTGTTTACAAAATTTTCTAAAAAGTGTGCATTGTTTACAGAAGCCAAACAGAAGAAATCGTCACTACGGTTGCCTCTGCGAGAGCAAAAAATATTAACCAATTAGCACTCCTAAACAATAACACTGATGACGTCATTAGGATAAATTAGGAGTGGGGAAAACCCACCTGCTGTTTGTAAACAAAGCTAACATCACATGCACACTTTTACAGGATTGCTTTAAAAAATATGTGTGTGTATGGACTTTCTTCTGGTGATCGCATACGTCAGTTAGGTTAATGAGCTAATTTAATTTAGTTTAAATAATTAATTAATTTTTTTTTTTATGTGCATGCAGTTGCAAAGTTTTCGATCAATTCATTTTGGTCTCTTTCATTGTTCTTCTTCTTTCAAATTATTTTTGAAGCGATAAGTTTGCCTTCTTTATTTTAATACATTTTAATGCATAACTCACTACAGTTTAATACATAACTCACTCCAGTTTAATACACACGTCACTCAAATTTAATGCATAACTCACTCCAGTTTAATACATAACTCATTCCAGTTTAATACATAACTCATTCCAGTTTAATACATAACTCATTCCAGTTTAATACATAACTCATTTCAGTTTAATACATAACTCATTCCAGTTTAATACATAACTCATTCCAGTTTAATTAACAAATCACTCAAATTTAATAGATAACTCATTCCAGTTTAATATATAACTCATTCCAGTTTAATACATAACTCATTCCAGTTTAAAAATAACTCATTTCAGTTTAATACATAACACATTTCAGTTTAATATACAAGTCACTCACATTTAATACATAATTCATTCCTGTTTAATACATAACTCATTCCAGTTTAATACATAATACACTCCAGCTTTATGCATGACTCACTCCAGTTTAATACATAACTCATTCCAGGTTAATACATGACTCACTCCAGTTTAATACATAACTCATTCCAGGTTAATACATGACTCACTCCAGTTTAATACACGACTCACTCCAGTTTAATACATAACTCATTCCAGTTTAATACATGACTCGTTTCAGTTTAATAAATAACTCACTAGATTTAAATACATGACTCATTCCAGTTTAATACATAACTCACTCCAGTTTAATACATAATTCATTCCAGTTTAATACATAACTCATTCCAGTTTAATACATAACTCATTCCAGTTTAATACATAACTCATTCCAGTTTAATACATAACTCATTCCAGTTTAATACAAGACTCACTAGAGTTTATTAGATAACTCACTCCAAGTTTAATTATTCATAAGACACTCAAATTTAATACATAACTCACTCAAAGTTTAACTAATACATAACACACTCCAATATAATACACAATTCACTCCAGTTTATGTGCACAGTTCACTTTAGTTTAATACATAACACTCTCCAAGTTTTTATTAATGAACAAGACACTCCAGTTTAACACATATCTCATTCCAAGTTTAATACATAAATCACCGAGTTGATTACATATTTCACTCCATTTTAATATATAACTCACTCCCGTTTAATACATAAATCACCCAGTTTAATACATAACTCACTCCTATTTAATACATAACTCACTCCTGTTTAATACATAACTCACTCCTGTCTAATACATAACTCACTCCTGTTTAATACATAATTCACCTACGTAAAGGTAAAATAAAGGTCAAGGTAAAGTGCGAGACTTGAATCAACGTCTTAGCACGAGAGTTTTCATCCATATGTGCTCGGCCGCCTATCCAGAAGTGTTCGGAGACTTCTGGATAGTGTCACTTCAAGCATCGAAACTCACGATGCGAGGCGGCATTCCTCACCTTCCCAGAGTACTACCCTGGTACCCTTTTCTGCTAGCGGCTGGGTCGACTAGCGGGGTATTTTATTTCCAACCACAAGTACAATTCTCACTGCTTCCAGCGGGAATCGAACACGGGTTGTCCGAACGTCAGTAGCCCGGGTGGGTGGTTTTCCCAACTAGGCTGCCGAGGCCCCCTCACTCACGTTTAATACACAACTCTCCCAGTTTAATACATAATTCACTCAAGTTTAGTGCACAACTCACTTCTTCTGTCACAAAACTCATCACAGTCTCTTCAAACTTCATTCAAGTCGCTAAACAGCTCTGCGGTTTTTATAATCTTTAGTACATTATTTTTGTTTGTGTAATGTAATCAGCATTACGCCAGTGCCGTCCTTCTTTCTCTGAAAAATCCGGCACTTATTTATGGTTGGGCGAATGTAGTCGTCGTCGTCGTTCAGGATCGAACCTGAACCCTCGTTTTTGATAGCCAAACTTTAGCAACTCATAACTGAAGGTTTACCTCCAGATCAGCGAACCAAAGTTAATGAAGATCCCTATCTATCTCCACCTTTAACCCCAAAAAGACTAACTAGTCTAACCAGGCGAGTTGTGATTGTAGAGAAAAGGCAATATCCGGTAATACAAATTCTGTACAGATATCGGATGTGTTGAGACGAAATATTACAAATTGCAACATGGCACAACTACACCATTTTAATTCCCAATGATAAAGACTGAGTAATTGTTGGGCAAACACACTGGAGTAGAAGTTCTCATTAAGTTTACCAATATTGATTTCTACTCTCCTCCCACCACTTTATTGTCTAAATCAATCAAATTTACATTTCAATCACCCAAATTCTCTTCAGTTACAATCATTATATTTCAACACTTTCGAGACAATGTTGATGTCAAAGTCAGAAGGCAAAAGGCGCAAGAGAAAAGAGACAAGGCCAGGTACCGCAAATACACCATGTTCGTTATGTGGATGTATATGCCAGTCCAAGATTGGCAAATTCAGTAAGGCAGCACCCAGTATGAGACACTAATCCTTTATCAAACTACTGACATATCACAATTGCTTGTTACCAAGCGTCTGTCATGACGTCAAAGGCCATATATTTCAACACATTTAATATAATGAAAGCCACAACACAACGCAGACACGTCTACTTGACGTCATTTTAAGTTTGAATGATGAAGACATGCATTCCTTCACTCATCGGGCGATCGCAAGCAAGTAACACATTTAACTACACAACCTACTACAGTGCTACAAATTAGATAAACGTAGTAAAGTAAAGAGCCCCGTCACGCTAAGTGGTGTTTAGGGAATATGGCGCTAGTGACCATAATTTGTACAGACTTTCAGCACATCATTTTTTTGGGGCAATGTGGGCGGTTTTACGCCCGTGCCGCTTTACTTTTCTAGAAAAAAATCCGGTACCCATTTATGGCGGTGTGAACCCGGAAGCCGTCGATCGGGATCGAACTCGACCTCTTGTTCTTAGTAGTCCAGTTCACTAACCACTGAGCTATCGCGGCTTCCTATTAGATAAACGTACTTTAGCATATACTTTACTCAGATTTAACATCCAAAATTAAAACTTCACTTAGTTGCCATCTAAATTTATTTAACGTAATATCCTAACCCACCTCGTCATAAAAGTAAGTAAAGTAAAGAGCCCCCGTCACGCCAAGTGACGTATAGGGAATATGGTGTTAGTGACCATACATTTTACAGACCTTCAGCACATGATTTTTGGGGTAATGTGGTCGGTATTACGCCCGTGTCGCTTTACTTTCCCAGAAAAAAAATCCGGTACCCATTTAAGACTGGGTGAACCCGGAAGCTGATCGAACGCTACCTCTTGTCCTTTGTAGTCCAGTTCACTAACCACTGAGCTATCGCGGCTCCCACCCACCTCGTCATATATACCCTTAAAGCCTAGCTCATCTTATCTCCTACCTCATACCACATTAACATGAAACTCAAATCTCTCTACCCACAGACAGACCTACTTCCTCGATGACAGGACCAGACAACGCAGCACATTTCTCCACTAAACCAAAACCGCAATCTGTATCTATTAATCTATTGACA
This sequence comes from Megaustenia siamemsis, assembly GCA_032433765.1. Taxonomy (NCBI): domain Eukaryota; kingdom Metazoa; phylum Mollusca; class Gastropoda; order Stylommatophora; family Ariophantidae; genus Megaustenia; species Megaustenia siamemsis. The sequence goes on along the minus strand of JAVIAB010000050.1, from coordinate 55,293,884 downwards.
GCACTGCCTCTACCAACATTACGGTCCTTTATTGTACGTTTCTCTGAAAGCCCTGTTCCCATACATCTGCTGAAACAGTCCAAATTATGGGTTCCTGGTACATTGAACTGTCGGTAATTAAATGTCACTTCAGTTTAGTGGAAACGTTCCCTCACTACACAGATAGCACGTCTAGTTACGTCACACTAACTCGATGTTCTTACACTAACTCGATGTTCTTACACTAACTCGATGTTCTTACACTAACTTGATGTTCTTACACTAACTCGATGTTCTTACACTAACTTGATGTTCTTACACTAACTTGATGTTCTTACACTAACTCGATGTTCTTACACTAACTCGATGTTCTTACACTAACTTGATGTTCTTACACTAACTTGATGTTCTTACACTAACTTGATGTTCTTACACTAACTTGATGTTCTTACACTAACTTGATGTTCTTATACTAACTTGATGTTCTTACACTAACTTGATGTTCTTACACTAACTTGATGTTCTTACACTAACTTGATGTTCTTACACTAACTCGATGTTCTTACACTAACTCGATGTTCTTACACTAACTTGATGTTCTTACACTAACTCGATGTTCTTACACTAACTTGATGTTCTTACACTAACTTGATGTTCTTACACTAACTTGATGTTCTTACACTAACTTGATGTTCTTACACTAACTTGATGTTCTTACACTAACTCGATGTTCTTACACTAACTCGATGCTCTTACACTAACTTGATGTTCTTACACTAACTTGATGTTCTTACACTAACTCGATGTTCTTACACTAACTTGATGTTCTTACACTAACTCGATGTTCTTACACTAACTTGATGTTCTTAACTAACTTGATGTTCTTACACTAACTCGATGTTCTTACACTAACTCGATGTTCTTACACTAACTTGGTGTTCTTACACTAACTTGATGTTCTTACACTAACTCGATGTTCTTACACTAACTGGATGTTCTTACACTAACTTGGTGTTCTTACACTAACTTGATGTTCTTACACTAACTTGATGTTCTTACACTAACTCGATGTTCTTACACTAACTCGATGTTCTTACACTAACACGATGTTCTTACACTAACTTGATGTTCTTACACTAACTTGATGTTCTTACACTAACTCGATGTTCTTACACTAACTTGATGTTCTTACACTAACTCGATGTTCTTACACTAACTTGATGTTCTTACACTAACTTGATGTTCTTACACTAACTCGATGTTCTTACACTAACTCGATGTTCTTACACTAACTTGATGTTCTTACACTAACTCGATGTTCTTACACTAACTTGATGTTCTTACACTAACTTGATGTTCTTACACTAACTTGATGTTCTTACACTAACTCGATGTTCTTACACTAACTCGGTGTTCTTACACTAACTCGATGTTCTTACACTAACTCGATGTTCTTACACTAACTTGATGTTCTTACACTAACTCGGTGTTCTTACACTAACTCGATGTTCTTACACTAACTCGATGTTCTTACACTAACTCGATGTTCTTACACTAACTCGATGTTCTTACACTAACTTGGTGTTCTTACACTAACTTGATGTTCTTACACTAACTCGATGTTCTTACACTAACTCGATGTTCTTACACTAACTCGATGTTCTTACACTAATTTGATGTTCTTACACTAACTCGGTGTTCTTACACTAACTTGATGTTCTTACACTAACTTGATGTTCTTACACTAACACGATGTTCTTACACTAACTTGATGTTCTTACACTAACTTGATGTTCTTACACTAACTCGATGTTCTTACACTAACTTGATGTTCTTACACTAACTTGATGTTCTTACACTAACACGATGTTCTTACACTAACACGATGTTCTTACACTAACACGGAAAGCCAAAAACAGACATTTTGTTTACGCTGAACAGATATTTAAAGAACGTAACAGCTCAACTATGGAGAAGAGTTGTCTGTATAATTTCAATGATTGCATTGAGTGCAAACAAACAAGTCCAGATGAGGGGTGACATCGCAGCTCAAACATAAAATGTAGCAGTCCCCTCAATATACGTTCCATCTGTTCAACTCATCATCATGTGCCATACCAGTTGGCGATGGCGATTATGTCCTTCCACAATTTTCTATCCACAGTACATAGTATCAATTCTGTTGCCGACTTTTCTTGCTGTAACACCATGAAATCTGGTATTTGCTCTCTTTGTCGTCCGCGATCTCTCTTTCCATGTATTTTGCCAGTTGCAGCCAAGAACTCAAACTTTCCTCTTCTCATGATGTGCATGAAGAATGTTGATTGTTTCTTTCTGAATTTTTTTCAGGAGCTTCTTTGCTGTGTTTGCCTCCTTGAAAATGTCCTCGTTGGTCTTTTAGCTGTCCGGAGAAATTTCATCATTCTTCTGAGAAATCCCATCTCTGTGGCCTCTAATCGTATTTTCATTTGTTTGTCTACTATCCATGATTCCTTCCATAGGTGAGAATTGGCTCTATATAGCACTGATGAACTCACTTTCTCCCTTTTATTGGCGTGATACCGACCACATCACCAAAAAATGTGCCGTGGATGTAGAGAAATAGGGGCACCCACATCAAATTCCACATACCTCTAGCAAGGTCCTCCTGATCGACGGCTTCCGGGTTCACCCAGTCTTAAATGGGTGCAAGATTTTTTTTCTGGGAAAGTAAAGCGGCACGGGCGTAATACCGACCACATTACCCCAAAAATCATGTGTCGGCGGTCTGTAAAAATTATGGTCACTAACACCATATTCCCTATACACCACTTGGCGTGACGGGGGTACTTTACTTTTTTTTTTCACTCTAGCAAGGCGTAGAGTGAACCTTTATCCTTTCTCTTTTCACTGCTATATAATATCTAGTGAAAGAAAGCAAAAATAAAGGACTCAGCCGTAATAGCAAAACAGACAGAGGTAATGGTAACAACAAAGAAAAAGACATCACCTCAGTGCAAAATAAAGACAAGTGGAACAATATTAAAACAGGTAAATGAAATTAAATATCTGGGAACTTTGTTAACCACAGACAGAAGATGTACAAAAGAGGTGAGATGCAGAATGGCTCAGGCAAAAGCAGCATTCAAAAAAAAAAAAATGAGGAAAATACTATGCAATACATTTTTGACAATAAAAACAAGAAACAGAGTTCTTAAATGTTATGTAGAGCCGGTCTTAACATATGGATGCGAATCATGGACAATAGGACAGCAGACAAGAAAATCACTGGAGTATGTAGAAATGTGGTTTTACAGAAGAATGTTGAGAGTACCATGGACAACTAAGAAGAGTAATGAAGATGTTCTGAGAAAGGTCAAAGCTAAAAGAGATCTAATTTCCAATATTAGGAAGAAACAATCATCATTTTTTGACAATGTAATGAGAAGAGAATATATATATATATATATATATATATATATATATATATATATATATATATATATATATATCTGCAATATGTGCCACTTTGGCACGCAAGGTTTCTGTTTTTGAGATTGTGGTTCTGCCCTATGTGCCGTCTTCGGCTCGAAAGGACAATAGATAGATAGAATGAGAAGAAAACAACTGGAATATATTGTAACAACTGGATACATTGAGGGACGAAGAGATAGAGGGAAGCAAAGAGAAAAAATAACAGACAGCTTAAGAGGATGGCTTGGCAGAAGGTCAACAACAGAAATGATAAATAACTGTCGAGATCGAAAGTTGTGGAGAGACATGATCACCTACGCCGGCAGACCCGGTACTTGATGATGATGATGATAGATAGCTCAGTGGTTAGTGAACTGGACTACAAAGGACAAGAGGCGGGTTCGATCCTGATCGACGGCTTCCGGGTTCAGCCAGCCTTATTTGGGTACCGGATTTTTTTATGGGAAAGTGAAGAATTTAATATATTAAATATATATTATATATAATATAATTATTTTATAATATAAAGTTGGGGGTATGGCTAGTGGTTAAATTTAAAGTTTTAATAGATTTTATAGGCGAAGCCATAAAAATGGAAGGAGGTTAAGAAACATAAAAGTGCCTTTATAAGCAAATTCTTGATACGGAATTTCTAAAATAAAGTTCAGGGGTAAGCCTAGAGATGAAAATTTACCAGTTTTCAATAGTTTCATAGGCGTATCCTTCAAAAATGGTAGGGGTATTTTTTTTTAGTAGCGTTTTGAGTGGGGCGTAATGTTCATGTTTTGACGTACCATTTTCTTTTAGTGGGGTTATGTCAGGAACGTAACTTTCATGTTTGTTAGCACTTTCATTGTAGAGTTGTGTCAGGGGCTTAACCGTCATGAGTAGTAGTACTTTTCTCTAGCAGAGTTGTGATAGGGGCGTGAACTTTAAGTATAGTCTTTCAAAGTGGTGTTTTTAATGTGTTTGGTTTTTTCTAGTGTTTTGGGAATATTTTGATTAATCATTTAGACACAGTACTAACTACCATCATGTGTACAATTTTTTAGTAAATTCTATTTATTTATTAGAGTTTTCTCAGCTGTATTACAGTCTTTGGCTGATAAGTGGACACTTTGGTATTGCATCATAGATCAAAATCTATTTATAGTAACTCCTCCGGTATTGCATCAGAGGTCAGTTCTATTTTTAGTAACATCTCTGGAGTTTTAGGGGTATATAAAACACCGTTGTAATCAGACATACGCTTACCGTTGTTGACGACGAATGTGTCTCGCGCCTTCAGACACATAAAAGTATGTGTTATTTCAGTTTTTAAATATTATAGTATGTTACCTTTGTAACGTATTTTCGATAAGATGATGTTTTAGTATCACGTATTATTTTTGTAACCTAATTTCGATAATTTGTGAATCTCGTTGTTTACTTTTATTGTTTTCTTTTCTTGTAATGTTTATTGTTCGTTATTCTTTAGTTGTAATGTTTCAATTTCATTTCTACAGATGTCTAACACTTGTCATCTCTGCTCCAAAACTTTAACCCGGAACCGGGACATAAAGCGACACGTTGCTAGTGTACATATGCGTCAGGAATACAAATGTGATGATTGTGAACGAGTTTATAATAGAGCAGACAACCTTACCAAACATATTAAGGCTGCATCCTGCATCTCTTGTATCAGTACTTCCTGCATCATCAACCCCTGCATCTGCGGATCATGTACCCTCTAAAGAGACCAGTGGTACCCCACATATCTGGTACATCTGTCAACATATCTTCACTGGGGCAAGCCACCTGCAAGTACATCTTGCTAGTCATGACACAGCTGTGGACACCTCAACACCATCAACGCTAGCAGGTCCACTGGTATCGACAACCTCACGCAAGCGGGCAGTAAAGAGTTCGACTCAAGGGTCTTCAAAGAGACCAAGACTTATTAATGAAATATCTATCTATCTATTGACCTTTCGAGCCGTAACCGGCCCATAGGGCGTAGACCAAGATACACCTTCTCCTATATGAATTTTTGTTCTAGCAGTTTTCTTTTAAAGATATTTTATTAAATCTCGCCATCTGTCTCTGTTCTGTGCAAGCAGTTCTATCTCATTGAGGGAGCCGATTCCTGCTGCTCTTGCCTCTCTCATCAATGTTCTTCTCAGTGTCTCCCTGGGTCTTCCTCTTTTTCTTTTACCTGTTGTTTCCCATATGAGGGCTTGCTTTGCTATTCGATTATTATCTCTTCTCATCACATGTCCAACGTATGACCATCGTCTTTTCTTTATTACTGAAGATATTAGTGGTTGGTTGGCGATTTCTCTAATTTCCTCGTTTGTTTTGAATTCGTTCCATTCTATACCAAGTATTTTCCTTAGACATTTATTTTCGAATGCGTTCAACTTTGTTTCTATATCTCTTGTTGTTTTCCAGCTTTCACACGCATACGTAAGGGTTGATAGTACATTTGATTTGAATAGCCTAAGTTTTGTGTTTGTGCTAATGAGTTTTGATTTCCACAACTTTTCAAGGCTTCTGAAAGACATTGCTGCTTTAGCCAGTCTGATTCTAATTTCTTTGCTCGTATCCCCTTCTCGATCAATGTGACTTCCAAGATAGATAAAGTGATCGATCTCTTCTACTGGTTTGTTTTCCATGTATATTTTGTCACTTGTTGGAATTAAACTTTTCATGACTTTAGTCTTTTCATGATTGACCTCAAGCCCAATTTTGCTGGCTATTGATGATAGTTCATTTGTGTTTTCCTGCATCGTTTTTATCTGACTGCTGATGAGAACTATGTCATCAGCAAAGTCGAGGTCCTCCAAATGGTCTCCTTGTATCCATTCGATGCCTTTATTACCAGTGCAGCATTTCTTCATTATGAAGTCCATAACAATTCCAAATAACAAGGGCGATAAAATACATCCTTGTTTAACCCCAGTTTCTATTGGGAAACATTCGCTCAGTCCTTCCTCTGTTCGAACTGCACATGTGTAACCATCATACATGTCTTTGATAATATTTATGATTTTTGATGGTAAACCATATTGCTTCAGAATTTTCCACAAAGAATCTCTATGAATACTATCAAATGCTTTTTTGAAGTCGATGAAGTTAAGTACAAAAGGTTTTTGCTTTTCAATATGTTCCTCCAATATAAGTCGTAGAGTGAAAATGTGGTCAAGACAGCTTCTCCCTTTTCTAAACCCAGCCTGTTCTTCACGCATTACTGTATCTATTGAATCCTTTATTCTATTTAGGATGATTTTACAGAATAACTTTGAGGCAACTGACAAAAGTGTCACGCCTCTCCAGTTGTTACAATCTCTAAGATTGCCCTTTTTTGGGATCTTAACAATGATTCCTTTTTTCCATTTATGAGGCGTCTTCTCTGTTTTCCAAATGATGTTGAACATTTTTTGGAGATGTATTAAATTATGGCTATCAATTGCCTTGAGGATCTTAGCTGTTAACTTATCCTCTCCAGCAGCCTTGTTATTGGTCATTAGCTTTAAGGTGGTTTCTATTTCACTCAAGGTGAAGTCATCTAAATTTACATCTAATTCTGCTGCTGGTGTTTCAGCTTCAAAATCTATTAAACTGTGAGGTAGTGAACGGTTAAGAATTTCTTTGAAGTGTTCTGCCCAACGGGCTTTTATGTCTGCGCTTGTTGTTAGCATTAATCCAGATTTGTCTAGAATTGGTGTTCCACTGGATGTATAGGTGTTTGTCAGCATCTTTTGTACTGTATAGAGAGTTCTGCTGTCTCCTGTAATTGCAGCTGTCTCTGCTTTCTCTGCCAAGTTGTCTATATAAGCTCTTGTATCTCTTCTTGCCGAACTTTTCACTTTGTTGTCTAATTCTTTGTATGTTGCTTTTGCCAGAACCTTTCCAAGATCTGTCTTTACATTAGTCACGGCTCTCTTTGCTTCTCTTCTTTCTTTGATGTATTTCCATGTGGTGTCTGAGATCCAAGCTCGTTTTTCCATTTTCTTCAGTCCGGCACTTGCTTCTGCTGCTGTCATTAGTATTTTGCTCTGTGAGTCCCACATTTCATTGATATCTAAGTCTATTTCACCGAGTGCTGAATAACAATTACTTAGCTCTATGTTAAACTTTTCCTTTATGGCTTCATCTTTCAGTTTATGACTATCAATTTTATGTGTAATTGACCTCTTCTGTTGGTTTCTAAATTTTAATCTTATTTTCCCAATGCACAGGTTGTGGTCACTATTAACATCAGCACCTCTGTAAGCTCTTACATCTATTAATGATGATCTGAATTGTTGTTTAATACATAGGTGGTCAATTTGATTTGAGGTTCTATCATCAGGAGATATCCATGTTGTTTTGTGAATATTTTTGTGTGGAAATAATGTCCCACCTATAACTAAATTTTCTATTAAACATAATTCTATTAATCTTTCTCCATTCTGACTTGTTGTATTACAGCCTTCTCTCCCCATCACATGTTCCACTCCTGCGTTATCTTGTCCTACTTTGGCGTTGAAGTCTCCCATTACAATTAAAAGATCGTGTTTTGGTATTTTGTTTATAAGTTGTTGCAGTTGGTTATAAAAAACGTCCTTAACTTCATCATCAGCTTCGTTAGTAGGCGCATAACATTGAATAATTGAAAGTCTTCCATGTTTTGTTTTGTATCGTGTTCGTATCAGACGGCTATTTACCGGTTCCCATTCTAATAAACTTCTTGCAGCTTTGTCTGTCATCATTATGCCTACTCCTTCACGGTGTTTTCCATCTTCCCTTCCAGAAAAAACTACTATTTTATTATCAATAGATCTCCTACCTGTTCCAAGCCAGCGCATTTCGCTTAATCCTAAAATATCTAGATCGTATCTGTCCATCTCGCTCGCGACCTGTGCATGTTTCGTCGGAGCGGCCATTGTTCGCACATTCCAGAATCCTATTTTTGTTGTTGTTTTGGGGCCGAAAAAACTATCATTATTATCTACTGCTAATTTACACATTCTGTATCAGGTCTACGTTTCATTAACAACATCGTTTTTACGATAGCGGCTTGTTAAACCTCTGATCAACGGTTCAATACCAAGCCGGAGAAAAATAATTCCTCCATTTTGGAAACAACCGGAAACCCTAATGAAATAGACTCTCTAAAAAAGTTACCCCAAGATATTAGGAAGATATATAAGAACAACTGGTTATCTATTAGAACACGTGAACGTAGGAACAAATATATGGACACGTGTACTATAATCAATCAGCCTGATACTCCTATAGATTGGAAGACCCTTGTAAACCCAATTTTCCTAGCCAAGCAAAAGCGTTTCAAGGTGAATTATAGTTATCATCTAGTTTTAAGAAATAGGGAGACACGGGGGCTGCGTTATTTTCACGCCAGCTCAAATAACGCGACCGGGTTAGACAAATCCTAAATAGTTAACAACAGAAATGATTTCGAAACGTTTGTAGATAGATTAAATAAAAGTGATATATTAGGGTATGCAGACAATAATAGGGAGACAATCAAATGTACCTTGGATGCGTTAGTCTGTAGGAGTGTTTATATTTATAAACTTCAAGATTATCCTATAAGGTGTCTGTTATATATCCCACCCTATATTGCATCGAATCATGGTATTAATACCATTCAAAACGATTCTCATTCTAAAGTCTATGATGATAATCTCTGCTTCTTCCGTTGTCTAGCTATCCTTAGAGGTGCCTCTGTTGATGATGTTAGGAAGGCTTCGAGATTACTTTTCAAGCAGTTTAACCCATCTCTAATGTTAAGTAACTTTCACGGTGTAACTCTGGCTGAAATGTCTCTCTTAGAAAATTGTTTTACAATAAACATAGATATTTTTGAGTTTGATTCTGAGCAAGCCTTGCGTATCGACCTGAGAAACGCTAGTAGTTATAGTGAAAGTCTCCGTCTTTTACTTTACAAAAACCACTTCTTTTATATAAACGATCTTTCTAGGGCTAGTAAAAGTTTTTCTTGTGGAAAATGTGGAAAATTGTGGAACAAGTTTTGGTGTATGGATAGGCATGAAAAAACTTGCAATGGGGATATGACTGTAGAGACATATAAGGGTGGGGTTTACTCTTCACCTGAAAGTGTATGGGATGCGATCAGCGCTGAAGGGCTAAGTACTCCAGAATCTTTTATTTATCCCTTCATGGCGACATTCGATTATGAATGTTACTTTGATAGTAGGAATGTTCCCTCATAGACGCACTCGACTACCTTTATAGCTAAACACGTGCCCCTCTCCTGTTCTATAGCGTCAAATGTCCCAGGGTGGGAGGCACCAAAATGCTTCATAACCAATGGTGACCCACAGGTTTTAGTTAGTCAGATGCTTGATTACCTCACTAGTATAGCTGATAAGGCAGACTCGTTATTGCGGTCTCGGTTAAAAATAATTTTTACTCAACTCCATGATCTGAACAAACACAAGCTAATAGCTAAGTTTGATGAGTATTTAAAAGAGCTTCCGGTGATAGGGTTTAACTCGGGGAAATATGACGTCAACGTCATTAAACCTTATTTAATAAAACACTTCGTGACCGCCATGCACAAGTGATCGAAGAAGGAGATAGTATTGAAGAAGAAGCTGAGGTTAATGAAGAAGAGGAAAATAAAATAGAAGTAGACTACAAAGTAACAAAACCGTTCAAGTTTATAGTTAAAAGAAACAATAACTTTATGTGTATTGCAACACAGAATCTAAAATTCTTAGATATAGTAAACTATCTAGCCCCATGGTTTAGCTATAGTAAATATCTGGCTGCTTATAAGATTAGCGAAACAAAGGGTTACTGTTGTTATGAATATATTGACGATCCTCAAAAGTTGGACGAGATGGAGTTACCCCCACATGAAGTGTTTGCTCGTCGTAAAAAAATTCCAACATTTCCAAGGAATCTTACGAGTATTGCATAAAGGTCTGGAAGGATAATAACATGGTAACCCTTATGGACTATTTGGTGTGGTATAATAACAAAGATGTAGTCCTATTCTTAGAAGCCTTAGAGCAGCAGGTTCGGTTTTATGGGGAGCGGGGTTTGGACTGTTTTAAAGACGCCATTTCGGTTCCGGATGTTTGTTTAAAGTATCTTTTTAAGACCGTTGATAGGGGTGTAATGTTTAGTTTATGTTCGAGCAAACAGGCGAGTCTACACGCAATGATTAGAGATAATATCGGGTCCCTCTATAATTTTTCATAGGTATCACGAGGTCGACAAAACGTTTATTAGGGAGGAAAGCTGGTCCAATCCATCCAAGGTTACGATGCTAACGAGTTGTATCTTTGGGCTCTGATGAACCCAATGCCAACAGATTACCCAATTATTAGAAGAATGGAGACCGGGTTGAGGGTAGAAAAAGATAACTATTTTGTCCAACAAAGTAGAGAGTGGCTAACGTGGGTCGCTCATAAAAAATGGGTGTAGTTGAAAACCTACTTTAAAAGGAGGGAGTTTCGATTAGGTGATAGAAATATCCCCGTGTATGGGTTGGATAAATAAATAGGATAGTCTACAATTTTCATTGTTGTCTGTACCATGGTCCCAAAGACTGCCCCATCACCAAAGATAAAGATAGAAACCCTGTTAATAATAAGCCCTTGTTCGAACTGTTTGAAAAAAAAAACATATGAGATACACACCTACCTAACCGAGGAGGTCAAAGTCCCAGTAGATGTTATGTGGGAATGTGAGTGGCATGCTCTGAAAAAGTCTGAACCAACCATTACGGCTTTCCTTTCTAAAGCCATCCCTCGAGCTATACCCTCTTACTCTCAAGAAGGGCTCCCTCTTAGTGAAAACATATTCTGACTTCTGTTTCATATGGGACGTGTTTTGGTTTAGTGGAATGTGATCTACACGTCCCCGACCACTTGAAGGCACATTTCAGTGAGATCACTCCAATTTTCAAAAATATTGACGTCACGCGTGACGATATTGGGGCGTTTATAGGAAATTATGCTCTCAAACATAACTTGTTGTCGACCCCTCGTCGCACCCTAATCGGTAGCTATATCGGGGAAAACATTTTGTTGGTCTCACCGCTGTTAAGTGGTATTTAGATCATGGGCTAGCGGTAAAAAAATGTATCAAGTGATAGAATATCAACCGTCTAGTTGTTTTAAAAAGTTTGGAGAAATGGTTTCTGACGCTAGGAGGTTAGATTTTTATTTCGAGTTCTTAGATAAGTTTGTAGATAGGTCAAACTTTCAGTTATGTGAAACAGATACCGATAGTTTATACTTAGCTTTAAGCGCACCTAAGTTAGAAGACATAGCTAAGTCAGGTCTGCGGGATGAGTTTTATAGCGTATATAAAGACTGGTTTCCTGCCGAGTTTTGCGATGAACATATTAGCAAGACAGACAGTATAAACTGTAAGGGTGTTAAAGCGTACATCAAACGAACGCCAGATCTTTTTAAATTAGAGTACCAGGGACAGCCCTTGTTAGCTTATGTAGTAAGACGTACCATTGTAGTGAGGATTACGATAAAATCAGTTGTAAAGGGCTAAGTAAGCAACACAACAAATTAGATAAAGATATGTTTTTAGAAGTTCTCTGCATGCAAAAGGCCAAGGGTGGGAAAAATGTAGGTTTCAAAGTCTTAAATAATTCCATATTTTCCTACAGTCAATCAAGAAATGCTTTTCCCTATTTCTATATAAAGAGAAAGGTAGCTGATGATAACGTCTCAACCACGCCTCTAGATATTTAAATCTTTACACTACCCGCTTCGAGTGAGCAGGGTTCTATATCAGTTTCACCCCTTAGGACTATTTTATATCATAGAGCTAAGCAAACACCCAACAACATAACTAGAATTAAATTGTATCCATATACAATATATTTACTTATTTTAATAACTATTGTAACTATTGTAATGCTATATAATATCCACTATATGTTGTGTTATGTTATACACCTATTGAGATAATAAAGGAATAAAGTATATCTTTTGTTTTCTATTTTATATTGACCGTTTTTCATTGATGTTGTATAATCTACTAAACTGTCACTATCGATCCAGTACATCAAGAGCTCCAAGGTCAGCACACACCAGACATAAACAGGTCACTTCCGGGGTCACCGATACGCGACGTCAACACCCTGATACGAGAGGTCATGGTTAACTTCCCCTGCGCCTCGAGTACATTAGTCGCTAAAGGCGCCTACTATATATCTTTGCTAATTTATGGGCCAAATGCGGGTCAAATAAAACTTTGTATACTACTATCCCCTACGCTAGCAGACTAGGTACTTGATAATGATGATAGTATTCCTATCTGATATTCTATTTTTAAACAACAAAAGTCTGTACACCATCAACAAATAACGATAACATGGACTGCACTTCTTTTATTTGGCAAACCTGTCTGAAGCTCACTGTCACATCCTATCTGATCTTCTGTGACTTGGGAAATATCTTAAATGGTGTTCTAACTTCTTCCACTCAATTTGCCGGCCATTTAATTTCACGTCGTAGCTACACTGTTGGAGAGAGGATTCCTTTTCGGAATAGCGTTACGTTATTTAAATTATATATATATATATATATATATATATATATATATATATATATATATACATATTGTCCTTTCGAGCAGAAGACGGCACATAGGGCAGAACCACAATCTCGAAAACAGAAACCTTGCGTGCCAAAATGGCATATATTGCAGAGATCACTGTTTCTAAAATATATGGCTCTGTTTCCATAACAATACTTTTTACAATGACAGCTTGTCAAGCCATCGATCAATCTCCTTTGTCGCCTCTTACGACATGCTTGGAAGGTCACAATGTCACTATTCTTTACTCCCTCATAATGAGGCCCCGGTAACACACGGGATATATATATATATATATATATATATATATACATCCACAATAAACTAAATTTACAATATCATCTAACATTAAAAAATATATATATGTATTTCGTCCAAAATAAAATATAAAAAATATCCAAAAAACAAAAATATTGTTTATTTATCTTCTTCATTTGTGGCTCCGTCATTAGAATTGTTTCTTTCTCTGGCAAAAATGTGCAGCTATTGCATGCACTACGATGGGATATGTATCAAAACTCTGGTAGGAAATGGTCTCATGATCGGACACTCCTCTATGAGGCCAATCACATACATTATCTTGCAAGTTTTCGGTCCATTATCAATTTTTTTTTTTCGAGTAAATCAACATATTTATCTAAAATAAAAAGCTCATGTCGAGGGAAACAGCGAGTGACGACACTCAGCTGGAACTCTTTCAGATGTGAGACGATTCTATAGCAGATTACCTAGTTCATATTCAAGACTTGTTCACACGCACATGCACGCACGCACACACGCATGCATATTCACACATGCACACACGCATGCATACACATGCACACACACACACAAACACAGCACTTATAGTTGTAGTTAGTCGAAGGCCCCGGTATCACTGCAAACGAATGAGAATCCATAATTGCTCTACCGCTCGTGCCAGATGAATCATCAGATTTAACATTTCATTCTTCTTTCCTTCCTCATCTGCCTTTCAGCGTCGAGGGGAGATATAATTTGCGGTCTTTGCTCTTCTGTTCGCCTCTGCTGCAGTTATGTTTCCTAGTGCTTCTAATATTCCATCGACCCATCTTTTTCGTGGTCGACCCTTGGGTCTGGTGTTCTCACAACGTTTGTTGAAGGCTCGTTGTGTTGTGTTTTGTTCTTTCTGCCTTCTCACGTGGCCAAACTATTTTATCTGTTGTTTCCTTATATATTCTATGGCTGGGGCTATTCCTAGCTTTTTTCTCAGTTCTTCATTTCTGATCTTGTCTCTCAGACTGTTTCCTATCATTCGTCTAACACATTTCATCTCTGTAGAGGTTATTTTTCTTATTGTTCTTGCATCTAGGGTCCAGGTCTGGCATTGGTAGCACAATGTTGGGATGAAGATTGTATTGTATAGTGCTCGTTTTGCCTCCAGAGTTATTTCCTTGTTGGACAATAGTGGTGATAACTGTCCAATGATTTGACAAGCTTTGTTGAATTTCATTTTTATTGAATATCCAAATAAAGAAAGGTAGCTGCAGTCCCCATCGTAGCAAACACAGCACAAGTCAAAAGGCATAAGGTATAGCAGCACCGGCAGTGAACGCAACTGAACTGTCTTCCTGTCATAAAATATCATCATTCATCGTAAGAAATCTGAATATAGAAACCCCATCTGATGAAACACACAGCTCACGGTGTACACAGAACACTAATCTCAGCAGCTCCTGCAACAAGCCGGACTTGGACAGTGCCTCAACGGTTCATTGCCGCCTATCCGCCATATTGACCGGAAGTCCCTCACAGCACTTAATGTTCTCGCACATTCTCTTCAACTTTCTCACTGTATTCTCCAGCACTCGCACCTCGCTGGTCATCTTTTGTCTGGCACTAGAAATTGCAAAACGTCAGTCCACAAATTGCTCATGCTTTGTGCTGAACTTTGTTTCAGTACAACTGTGTTTATCTCATCCAAGCATCACTTCTATTATTTATTATTTTGTGTACGTGGACATGTCCTTCAGTCTCAAGTTCTCTCACATACAGCTGCTAAAGCAAATTTCCTCACTGTTTCTTTAAAACTCTTAACAAATGCCTTCTCCTTCTATTATATTCGCTACCTGCCATCTTGCTGACTCACGTTTTCTTATTTATATCACACGTAAACGCGTACTTGATAACGCGTCATATATATTTCAACGTGAGCTACATCTTATATAGGCAATATCAGCAGTAAACATCTTGATAAATGGGTGTGTCCTAACAAAGAATAAAAAAGTTTCGTCTCCGTTATTAAACATTTACAAAATAATGAAAAATACACATTGAAGGCAAGCTAAAAGCACTTAAAATACTGAACTGACAGATTGTATGAGCGAATATAAATTGTATATTCACTGTACTAACAATAATAAAGATCATAGAACAAGACGAAAGGACATTAAAGGCATGCGCAAATTAAGGAGAGATGCAATTCTGATACATTTCCTCTTTGGTTTGACAAACTTCACTGGAGTGCAGTGGATGACTTTATGATCAAGTGACTCCATCAAGAACGAAGCAATAAGGCTAGACAATTACAGAGCCAGGTAAGCAAATACGTGGCGTTACTAAAATTATATGCAGATTTTGATGCAATGCGAAGGGGAGGGGGGGGGGAGGCTTGGTAGAGTGGGCCTGTTAGTGAATTCATGAACTTGCATATGACAAGAGATTGGGTTTTTTTATTTTATTTTATTTATTTATTTTTTTTTTTTTGCGTACGCCAGCTTTTACCTCTGACGAAGTCCTTAGAGATTATGAACTGAATTTTTGCGTGTTAATCCGTTTTTCCCTGGCAGCCGTGTGCACAGAGGTCCCTCGCCAGACAGGCAGATAACTCCGACATTGGAGGTACTCATATTTTTTCCATCGATGAGTAATTGGCGTTTCAAGCCGGGCCTTGCTGCTGAGACCAGGGGTGGTTGCAGCAGAGAGAAATCATAAATAAATCCTAACTGGTACAGCCTGGATTTGAACCCACAACCTCTCAGTCTCGATGCCGACGTCTTGCCTCGTGACCAACCAGTCCTCAGGTTGGGTTTGATTCCATTCACGGCTGGGTTGGTCTCTAGATGTAAGACATTGATTTCTAGACAATATCTCAGTTTCCTATCTCGCCACGTTCGGCAGGAAATTGTTCTCTTTGAATCATTGGTTTGTTCATGGGTTTACCCTCCCCCGATCTTTAGGTATTACATCCGATGTCTAAGAAGAATAAGACTTCTAATAAGAATAATACTTCTAATAAGACTACTAATAAGAATAATACTTCTAATAAGAATAAGGAGACTTATCAACCAACACAGAAATTGGAGTCGTCTGTAGTTGTACACTGCGGGAATTGCTGAGGAGGGGATCTGAGCACCTATGGACATGATCGCAGTGCAATGATGATGACCTGCAAATAACTCAATAACTCAATCCGATGTCTAGCAATCTCAGATACTATAATCTCACTTTAATCCGTTTTCGATCCTCGATATTTCTGTTCATGTTGTTGTTGTTATGGGTCCATCGGCTTGTTACGCCCTTCTGCCTAGCGTCATGTAATGATACCAGCAGGATCCGAGTTCCTTATCTATTGTAATACATAATTAATCTTACTTCCGTAAAAAAAAAAAAATAGAAAGAGTCACCGACAAAAAATATAAAAATACATGCAGCGGCACGGACTAACACTACAAGTGCGATACACTTGACCCTGGACAGAAAGATGCGGCTCCCCCACGTCGCGCACAACATATGAGGGTAGAACACGTAAGTAATTAATTAACCGTTCGCTAACGGTGCCAAAACGTGCATTCCATCCCACATTTCACTACTCTCAGCAGCCCCCTACAAGCCAATGAAAGCCCCAAGTTCCCAAAACGCCATAGCACGTGTTAAACAACAAAGTTCGTGTTCTCGATGCTTCTACTATTATTACTCTATAAGAACAACAGAGTTAAAAATGCTACACTAGGATGATCATCTCATAGCTATAGAGACTAGTTCGTGTTGAATTAATATGTTTTTTTACAAAATGAACAAAGTAAAATAAAAAGACACCAATACTCGTGCTCAGGTGGTTATTTAATTTTCCCCGAGTAATATTTGGTAGGATAAGTAATTAATTAAGTATGAGGATAATGAAGGGCGTGTACCGAACACGGCAGGAGCAACATATGGTGTAAAACCTGTTCTTGGCGCTCTTTTCCTGCGCTAAGGAAACAATCTAGAAGTAGAGAGAGAAGAAACATCGTTGCAAAAGTCGAACACACCCGCCGTTTTAGCTAATTAGTCTCAACAATAATGTAACATCGTGTTAGTCTGAAAGGAGTATGAAAACAGAGAAGAAATAAAAAATAAAAAGACAAAAAATAAAGGAATAATAATTGTTATTATACTCGTATTTTCTTAATGTTATTTGTTTAAAAAATGAATCATGAAAAAAAAGTTCTCAGTTTTGATTATTTTTTATTTTTATTTTTAACTATTATCCAGAATTAATCAACGAGGTCACGTGGTACATACATATTTGTTTCAATCTAAATGTGGTTATTTTAGCAATAATCCTACTTAACTCACACTGTCAATGAATGAAGACGCCTTATAAATGAAAGAGACCCGTCACGCCAAGTGGCGTATAGGGAATATGTGTTAGTGACCATCAATTTTACAGACCTTCAGCATATGATTTTTGGGGTAATGTGGTCGATATTACGCCCGTGCCGCTTTACTTTCCCAGAAAAAAATCCAATACTCATTTAAGGCTGGGTGAACCGGGTAGCCGTCGATCAGGATCGAACCTGACCTCTTGACCTTTATAGTCTCCTTAACTAACCACTGAGCTATCTCGGCTCCCATGAAGACGCCTTGAGTTTGCTATATTCCGCTCATTAATAGAACGGATATTTGCTGTGATTATTTCCAGTTAGTGTCACCACACAGACATGTCGGCTTTCTAGCTTAAGTGTCGTTTGTGTTAGTTAATGGGTTAATGTTTATTGAAACTAAACCAGCCATTTCAAAGTCATCATCATCAGGTGGCGTGTCCTTTGCAGAATGTTACATTCACCATAGCCCGTCGCAAAGAATCTCTGTTTCCAGCCAGATCTCCCAATTCTTCTGTTGTCATGTTCAATGTCTCCTTGATGTCTTGAAACCACTTTCTTCTTGATCTGCTCCTGATGCGTCGCCCAGGAACCATGCCTTCCGTTATTGTTCTCTCAAGTTCGAAGTGTCTTTTGACGTGGATATAGTATCTTTATTTCTTCTGTAGAATGGTGTTTCTACACAGAAAGTTCTTTTTAATTTGTAAATCTTATTATCTTGTTATCTTGTTATATGAGTATCCAAAGTATCTTATGGGTTTTTCTGCAGCATTTTGTTTCGAATGAATCGATTTTGTTGCTTGCTGTTTGCAAGATTGTCTCTGATTCACACCGTATGTTATCGGGAAGATACACGTTCTTAATCATTTTAAACTGCCCTGCTGATATTGCGCCACCTGTTTTTCATGGTGTTTAATGTTGGTGTTGATATTGCTAATCTTCTTTTGATCTATTTCTGGCAGTCTCCATTGTTACTTTCTACAGATCCCAGATATTCCTTGTTTGTTACAATTTCCACTTCTTCACTGTTGATATTTATTTTGAGTTGTCATTTTTGGTTTAAAAAAAAAAAAAAAAACAAGGAAATGGGCTACCTATCATCATCATCATCAAGTACCGGGCCTACTGGCGTAGGTGATCATGTCTCTCCACAACTTTCGATCTCGGCATCTGTTTATCATTTCTGTTGTTCACCTTCTGCCAAGCCATTTTCTTAAGCTGTCTGTTATTTTTTTCTCTTTGCTTCCCTCTATCTCTTCGTCCCTCAATTTTTCCAGCTGTTACAATACATTCCAGTTGTTATCTTCTCATTACATGGCCAAAAATGATGATTGTCTCTTCCTAATAATGGTCTACTTATAGTTCGGCAAAAAGGTTAGGCAGGACCAGAGGGGAACAACACAAATCACCGCGTTAGATCACTGCGCTATGTTTTCTATGAAAAAAAAAATGTTTAACCCTCATCATGCCAAATGGCGTATTGGGAATATGGTGTTAGTGATCATCAATTTTACAGACCTTCGGCACATGATTTTTGGGTTAATGTGGTCGGTATTACGCCGGTGCTTCTTTACTTTCCCAGAAAAAATCCGGTACCCATTTAAGGCTGGGTGAACCCGGAAGCCGTCGGTTGGGATCGAACCCTACCTCTTGTCCTTTGTAGTCCAGTTCAGTAACCACTAAGCTATCGCGGCTCCTAGTATTGTTCGGTGGCGAACTGAAAACAGTGTCGCGGGACAGGCAGATCCGGGTACTACTGAAAGTGTGCTGTCACAAATTGAAACCACTTCTATAAAATATCAATCCCAAGAATGAGGGAAATGTACTAGACTCTGGCCGTCTTCATCCATAACATAATGCAACATTTCCAAGATTAGAACTAAAATATCACTTTGGGATGATGACTAACAGCCGTGCATAAAGCCTGAATAGAACAACTGTACTAAGTCAGAACCCGCTTTCTAAACTTATACAACTTTGATAGCACGAACCTTCATCCCAACGTTGTGGAATCCAATGTCAGACCTGGACCCTAGATGCTAGAACAATAAGAAAAATAACCTCTACAGAGCTGAAATGTGTTAGACGAATGATAGGAAACAGTCTGAGAGATACGATCAGAAATGATGAACTGAGAAAAACTGAGCTAGGAATAGCCCCCGCCATAGAATATATAAGGAAACAACAGATAAAATGGTTTGGCCACGTGACAAGGCAGAAAGAACAAAACACAACACAACGAGCTTTCAACAAACGTTGTGAGAACACCAGACCCAATGGGCCGACCACGAAAAAGATGGAAGGATGAAATATTAGAAGCAGCAGAGGCGAACAGAACCGCAAAAGACCGCAAATTATATATCTCCTCTCGACGCTGAAAGGCAGATGAGGAAGAAAGGAAGGAAGAAGAAGAAGATAGCACAAAAAATATTTAAAATAAAATGATTTCATGCTTTTTAAAAAAAATTATGTCACATTATAAAAAAACAACAACATTCCCAGCAAATACTATTCTCAAAGTAAAATTATATGTAGTTGACGCCTGACAGATTTCACACAGTCAGTCACACACACACACACCTATAATTAAAATGGCGCTTTCATTCTAAAGCGATAAGAATTCACTTTTTCCTATGATGCACCCGACGTTAAAGATTAGAGGCAAGGAAGTTGATACAAACAGCTGGACATAACTTACCGGATATAACCCGAACTGTAACCTTTCATGACGTCACGTCAAATGACGTAACAGATTTATCAGTATTCAGTTACGTGCAAGTGATAATGATGCTCAAGCTACTTGTACAGAAGCCACGATATCAATTCTCTTGCGATTTATGACGCCAGAATACGTGGAATACAGATCATAATATTTCTGAACTGGTACACAGTCGGTTACAAGATGACCTCCTAATTCATGATTACTCTCTTAGACAGAAATCCTCACAATGATGTTGACATTTTGTCCGACAAAGTTGTTTTAAAAGACCAAAAAAAAAAAAAAGAAAAAAAAAAAAAGTAAACGATAAATCCCAACCTCTTAAAGATATATACGTTTATAATATTTTTATGAAACTTTATTTTTCTTAATTCTTTCTATACGTTTCAACGCACCATGCGCCATGCTGATTTCGGTCATGTACATTTAGCCGCACAGTGCGTCACATATTCTATTTATGGGTCTCGTTGCATTTTGGTACTGGTGAAATCTAATTCCCTGTTTAATTATCTAAATATTCATATACAGTATATTAAGTATTAGATAAATATAAACATGTAGGTTAATATAAAAAAAAACATGAACAATTTTGCCTCTGAAATCTCTACCGCTAAATTGGTAAAAACCTTCCGTACTTCCGAAAAAGAGTTAATAATTAAATAGGCCTGGATGAGAAAGGAATCTACAGACACCCCCGCAATATAATACATTGTACTGAGAAAAGCGGACCGCCGGGGGATTGGGAGGAAAGTTAACCTCTACGTATTGAACTGTATCAATAACACAGCTCAGGTGGGTGTTAGTTCAGCAAGTCCAGCTGCCGTTTCAGCCCCTGTAAAGCGCGTGTGCTGCGTGTGCATTCATCGCAGCATTCACTCTACTCAGTTGATCTATCTAGCACTCGCTACATTGATGGGAAGGGCACGTGATCGTGGAATATCCAAGCGGGGGACCAGGCATTATAATCTGCTACACAAATAATTTGTAGAAGAAATACGCGGAGATGCCAATTGAGGCTTGACGAGGGGTCATGGTAACACATATTTGTGAGTGAGAAATAACTCTCCTTGCTAAATCACAAACCGATTCTGACAGCAGTTGAATGTATATAGACAGGATGGTCTTATATTTCATGTTCACGATTTGAATAAATGGAACATGTCCAGAATAAGGAGTGTGATATAAGACTATGATTGCGTCAAGAACATTCAAACAGGTGTCGGATACAGCAAAAAATAAGGAAATAGTAAAGGTTCCATCCACACTATAGGACGTATGGGAAATGTAGTGTTAATACCAAATTTGTCAATAACCAACTGCAATTTTTTTTTTGGGGAGGGGTGGGGGGTCATTTGATCGGTATGAGGCGAGGCCGCCAAACTTGCCAAGTAAAAAAAAAAATCAGGTATCCATTTAAGGATGGGTGAACCTAGAAACCGCCGATCAAGATCGAGCCCGATCTATGGCTGAATACAGCGGCGGATATTCAGCTGAAGCAATGGAGGCGACGACCCTTCTGATATTTTATCTGATTACCGTCTAACACAATCACATTCCAGCTGATTGAGTTAAATTGAAATGTCTGTGTACAAGCAGTCACCGTATCAAGCAGCCGTGATATCATCATCATCAAGTACCGGGCCTGCTGGCGTAAGTGATCATGTCTCTCCACAATTTTAGATCTCGACAGTTATTTATCATTTCTGTTGTTGACCTTCTGCCAAGCCATTCTCTTAAGCTGTCTGGTATCTTTTTTCTCTTTGCTTCCCTTGGGTGGGAAACCACGCAACTATACTACCGACGTTCGGACAACCTGTGTTCGATTCCCGCTGGAAGCAGTGTGAGTTGTACTTGTGGTTTGAAAAAAAAATTCCCCTGCGGTCGACCCAGCCGCTGGCAGAAATGGGTACCAGAGTTGTACTCTGGGAAGGCGAAGAAGGCTGCCTCGCATCGTGAGTTTCGATGCATGAAGCGACACTATCCAGAAGTTTCCGAACACTTCTGGATAGACGGCCGAGCACATATGGGTAAAAACTTGCCTGCTAAGACTCCAATTCAAGTCTTGCATTTTACCTTTCCCTTTACTGATTTACACCAGTGAACATGGCTGCCGTGGCATGAAGGTAAATATTGTCATTACATAAAGCTAAGATATTGTCATTACATAAAGCTAAGATATTCTCAGGACGTAAAGGTAAGATATTCTCAGGACGCGTAGGTAAAATATAGTCCTGCGCGATGGTAAAATTGGTTGGAGTGAAGATAATACATTCTCATGACGTGATGGTAAAATATTGCACGACGTGAAGGCAAGATGTTGTCATGACGTGAAGGTAAGATGTGAAGTGAAGGCAAAATATTGTCATGGCGTGAAAGTAAGATGTCATGACGTGAAGGTAAGGTCTTATTATGGTGTGGAGGTAAGTTATTGTCATAGTGCGAAGGTAACAAGTTGTCATGACGTGAATGTAAGTTATTGTCATGGCGTGAAAGTAAGATGTCATGACGTGAAGGTAAGGTCTTATTATGGTGTGGAGGTAAGTTATTGTCATAGTGCGAAGGTAAGAAGTTGTCATGACGTGAAGGTAAGTTATTGTCACTGCGTGAAAGTAAGATGTCATGACGTGAATGTAAGTTATTGTCACTGCGTGAAAGTAAGATGTCATGACGTGAATGTAAGTTATTGTCACTGCGTGAAAGTAAGATGTCATGACGTGAAGGTAAGTTATTGTCACTGCGTGAAAGTAAGATGTCATGACGTGAAGGTACGATGTTGCCAAGGGGTTAAGGTAAGATGTCATGGAGTGAAGATAAGGTTTTGTTATGGTGTGAAAGTAAGTTATTGTCATGGTGCGAAGGTAAGTTATTGTCATGGTCCGAAGGTAAGTTATTGTCATGGTCCGAAGGTAAGTTATTGTCATGGCGTGAAGTTAAGATAGTGTCATGGCGTGAAGGTAAGATATTGTCATAGGGCGAAGGCAAGGTTCTCTCATGTCGTGAAGGTAAGATATTGTCATAGGGCGAAGGCAAGGTTCTCTCATGTCGTGAAGGTAAGATATTGTCATAGGGCGAAGGCAAGGTTCTCTCATGTCGTGAAGGTAAGATATTGTCATAGGGCGAAGGCAAGTTTCTCTCATGTCGTGAAGGTAAGATATTGTCATAGGGCGAAGGCAAGTTTCTCTCATGTCGTGAAGGTAAGATATTGTCATAGGGCGAAGGCAAGGTTCTCTCATGTCGTGAAGGTAAGATATCATGACGTGAAGATAAGATATTGTCATGGCTTGAAGGTCATATTTCATGGCGTGAAGGTAATTATTGTCATGTCGTGAATGTCAGATATCATTGCGTGAATGTAAGATATCATGGGGTGAAGGTCAGATATCATGTAATGAAGGTCAGATATCACGGCGTAAAGGTAAGATGTCATATCTTGAAAGCAAGATTGTGTCATGTCGTGAAAGCAATACGTTGTCATAGCGTGAATGTAAGATCTTTCTACTTCTTGTAACATCAAGAGTTCGATACTGGAGGAAGTGTAGACTGGGAGAGGGGTTCAATCGTTTATTTGTAACAAATTCAGATCTCGTGGTAGACGCTATCAATTGTAAATTAATATTGTTGTTTCAGTGGATACCATCACACTGTAATATGCACGGGAACGAACGCGCAGACAAATTAGCTAAAGAGGGAGGGAGATTACCACAAGCGAAACCATCCTCTCAGTTATGATGAAGCAAAATCCATTCTCAAAGGTCAGTACCATGAAAAATGGAAACGAAAACACCCAAAGCATAACGAGAGGGACGGATACCATCAATTATCAAGGAGGGATCAAGTCATCATACTTCGCCACAATAGAATAAGAAACCACATATTCACCAAATTCAAAATAGGTACAACCAGCCTATGCCACTGTACACTGGACAATATGACTACAAAACATGTTCTACAGGATTACCCCCATTACACAGACCTGAGAAGAGCAATGTGGTCCACACCAACCTCCCTGGAAGAGAAACTATATGGGCAATCGAATCACTTAAACAGACAGCTGACTTCATGAGCGAGTCCGGAATCCTACTCTGATTGAGCCTTGATCGCAGAGAGAGATATATATATTATTGTTGACAGCTTCGTTGATTGAACACTACGATAATGTTGATACCACAACGCTACAACAGTCAGTAACTGGGTTGATACTGTCAGCTCACTGTTTAGATCTGTGAACTAATTAAAACCTACACAAAGTATTACTCCTTCACGTGGTTGCCTGCTAACCTACTAGTCCAGGAACAAAAAAAAAAAACAATGGCAAAGTTGTACCTCTAAAATTCCGTGTGAAGTCGGATGTGTTGGGCCGAAAGGAGCATATATCGCAGCTGTAAGCCACAACCCAATGTATCGACGCTCATTTAACATTTTGAGTTGGAGCGGACAATGAAGAGGAGTAACGTTGAGCAAACGCAGCAGTAGATGATGTTTCTACAGAATATCCAAGACTGCGGGAACTTGGGAACGAGAATTGACAGACAGAAGGAATTAGAAATTGTTATAGGAAAAAAAGAAAATAGAAGCGCATAAATGAGCGAAGACATATTTACTTTTCAACATTTGTCGACAAAGACTGAGTACATAACGGTGTCTGTCTAGAGTTCCGCTAAGTCGATTTGTCTAACCAATATCAAGTGCGAAATGCAAATGAGGTATCAAACCGAAAATAAACTCATTGTTCTCACTATTCTTTGAGCCGGAACTAATCTTCTCTTCACACGACAGATGCAAATCTGATTAGTGAAGTTATCAATACAGACAACGTGTCGGAAAGTTTCAAGTTGTTACCAAAATATATTGAATTCTTTTTGCGAAAGAAATTCAATCGAACCGGAAGGGAAATAATATTGTCTCATGTTTCATACGCTCTGACAGTTTTCATAGAAAAAATTCATGATTCCGGGAAAGGTTTTTGTTCTATTTGTCAGGTTTTCTAGGTTTAGAAAGTATAGAATTCAGTGCAGAACTGCAGTGTTAGTGTGATGATCGTAAGGTTAGAGCAGTGTTGAGGTTTCAGAAGCCAATGCTGGAATAGCAATGCGCATTTAGAACATACTTTATAAAGGAGTAGTAGGAGTAGTTGGTTAATGAAACATACCACTTTTGTTGGTTTGGGAGAAAAGGCCACGCTTTTCTTCAATCAAACATTGAAAGTGATTTGAAGAAACAAGTAATTTAAAAACTTGGAGCGTAAGAGAGATGTCAATTGTTGGTAGTCACTTAGAGCAGTAGAGAGATGTCAATTGTTGGTAGTCACTTAGAGCTGTAGAGAGATGTCAATTGTTGGTAGTCACTTAGAGCTGTAGAGAGATGTCAACTGTTGGTAGTCACTTAGAGCTGTAGAGAGATGTCAATTGTTGGCAGTCACTTAGAGGTGTAGAGAGATGTCAATTGTTGGTAGTCACTTAGAGCTGTAGAGAGATGTCAATTGTTGGTAGTCACTTAGAGCTGTAGAGAGATGTCAATTGTCGGTAGTCACTTAGAGTTGTAAAGAGATGTCAATTGTCGGTAGTCACTTAGAGCTGTAGAGAGATGTCAATTGTCGGTAGTCACTTAGAGCTGTAACGAGATGTCAATTGTCAGTAGTCACTTAGAGCTGTAAAGAGATGTCAATTGTCGGTAGTCACTTAGAGCTGTAGAGAGATGCCAATTGTCGGTTGTCACTTAGAGCTGTAACGAGATGTCAATTGTCGGTAGTCACTTTGAGCTGTAGAGAGATGTCAATTGTTGGTAGTCACTTAGAGCTGTAGAGAGATGTCAATTGTTGGTAGTCACTTAGAGCTGTAGAGAGGTGTCAACTGTTGGTAGTCACTTAGAGCTGTAGAGAGATGTCAATGGTTGGTAGTCACTTAGAGCTGTAGAGAGATGTCAATTGTTGGCAGTCACTTAGAGGTGTAGAGAGATGTCAATTGTTGGTAGTCACTTAGAGCTGTAGAGAGATGTCAATTGTTGGTAGTCACTTAGAACTGTAGAGAGATGTCAATTGTCGGTAGTCACTTAGAGCTGTAGAGAGATGTCAACTGTTGGTAGTCACTTAGAGCTGTAGAGAGATGTCAATTGTCGGTAGTCACTTAGAGCTGTAGAGAGATGTCAATTGTCGGTAGTCACTTAGAGCTGTAGAGAGATGTCAAATGTCGGTAGTCACTTAGAGCAGTAACGAGATGTCAATTGTCGGTAGTTACTTAGAGCTGTAACGAGATGTCAATTGTTGGTAGTCACTTAAAGCTGTAGAGAGATGTCAATTGTTGGTAGTCACTTAAAGCTGTAGAGAGATTTCAATTATTGGTAGTTACTTAGAACTGTAGAGAGATATCAAATGTTGGTAGTCACTCAGAGCTGTAGAGATGTCAATTGTTGATAGTCACTTAGAGCTGTAGAGATGTCAATTGGTAGTAGTCACTTCGAGCTGTAGAGATGTCAATTGTTGGTAGTCACTTAAAGCTGTAGAGATATTTCAATTATTGGTAGTTACTTAGAACTGTAGAGTGATATCAAATGTTGGTAGTCACTCAGAGCTGTAGAGATGTCAATTGTTGGTAGTCACTTAGAGCTGTAGAGATGTCAATTGTTGGTAGTCACTTAAAGCTGTAGAGAGATTTCAATTATTGGTAGTTACTTAGAACTGTAGAGAGATATCAAATGTTGGTAGTCACTCAGAGCTGTAGAGATGTCAATTGTTGGTAGTCACTTAGAGCTGTAGAGATGTCAATTGTTGGTAGTCACTTAGAGCTGTAGAGATGTCAATTGGTAGTAGTCACTTCGAGCTGTAGAGATGTCAATTGGTAGTAGTCACTTAGAGCTGTAGAGAAGTCAATTGTTGGTAGTCACTTAGAGCTGTAGAGATATCAATTGGTAGTAGTCACTTAGAGCTGTAGAGATGTCAATTGTTGGTAGTCACTTAGAGCTGTAGAGATGTCAATTGTTGGTAGTCACTTAGAGCTGTAGAGATGTCAATTGGTAGTAGTCACTTCGAGCTGTAGAGATATCAAATGTTGGTAGTCACTTAGAGCTGTAGAGATGTCAATTGTTGGTAGTCACTTAGAGCTGTAGAGATGTCAATTGTTGGTAGTCACTTAGAGCTGTAGAGATGTCAATTGTTGGTAGTCACTTAGAGCTGTAGAGATGTCAATTGGTAGTAGTCACTTCGAGCTGTAGAGAGATTTCAGTTGTTGGTAGTTACTTAGAACTGTAGAGAGATATCAATTGTTGGTAGTCACTCAGAGCTGTAGAGAGATGTCAATTGATGGTAGTTACTTAGAGCTGTAGAGAGATTTCAATTGATGGTAGTTACTTAGAGCTGTAGAGAGATGTCAATTGATGGTAGTTACTTAGGGCTGTAGAGAGATGCCAATTGTTGGTTGTTACTTACAGCTGTAGAGATGTCAATTGTTGGTAGTTACTTAGAGCTGTAGAGAGATGTAAATTGTTGGTAGTTACTTAGAGCTGTAGAGAGATGCCAATTGTTGGTAGTTACTTACAGCTGTAGAGATGTCAATTGTTGGTAGTTACTTAGAGCTGTAGAGAGATGTTAATTGTTGGTAGTCACTTAGAGCTGTAGAGATGTCAATTGTTGGTAGCCACATAGAGCTGTAGAGATGCCAATTGTTGGTAGTCACTTAGAGCTGTAGAGAGATGTCAATTGTTGGTAGTCACTTAGATTTGTAGAGAGATGTCAATTGTTGGTAGCCACTAAGAGCTGTAGAGAGATGTCAATTGTTGGTAGCCACTTAGAGCTGTAGAGAGATGTCAATTGTTGGTAGTCACTTAGATTTGTAGAGAGATGCCAATTGTCGGTAGTCACTTAGAGCTGTAGAGAGATGTCAATTGTTGGTAGTTACTTAGATTTGTAGAGATATGTCAATTGTTGGTATCCACTTAAAACTGTAGAGAGATGTCAATTGTTAGTAGCCACTTAAAACTATAGAGAGATATCAATTGTTAGTAGCCACTTAAAACTGTAGAGAGATCTTTGGTGGATCAATAATAGCCTGCCTTCTTTGATGGGACAATAATAGCCTGCCTTCTTTGGTGGATCAATAATAGCCTGCCTTCTTTGATGGGACAATAATAGCCTGCCTTCTTTGGTGGATCAATAATAGCCTGCCTTCTTTGATGGGACAATAATAGCCTGCCTTCTTTGATGGAACAATAATAGCCTGCCTTCTTTGGTGGAATCAGAGAGTACTATCTTTTTCTTTTCTTTGGTGGAAAACGAGCCAACCTTCATTGGTAAAATCAGCGCTTACCTTCATTGATGGAACCAGAGCCTACCTTCACTGATGGAACCAGAGCCTACCTTCATTGATGGAACCAGAGCCTACCTTCATTGATGGAACCAGAGCCTACATTCTTTAGTGGCACCAACGCTTACCTTCATTGATGGAACCAGAGCCTACCTTCATTGATGGAACCAGAGCCTACCTTCATTGATGGAACCAGAGCCTACCTTCATTGATGGAACCAGAGCCTACCTTCATTGATGGAACCAGAGCCTACCTTCATTGATGGAACCAGAACTTACCTTCATTGATGGAACCAGAGCCTACATTCTTTAGTGGCACCAACGCTTACCTTCATTGATGGAACCAGAGCCTACCTTCATTGATGGAACCAGAACCTACCTTCATTGATGGAACCAGAGCCTACCTTCTTAGATGGAAGCAGAGCCTACCTTCTTAGGTGGAAGCAGCGCCTACCTTATTTGGTGGAAGCAGCGCCTACCTTCTTAGGTGGAAGCAGCGCCTACCTTCTTAGGTGGAAGCAGCGCCTACCTTTTTAGGTGGAAGCAGCGCCTACCTTCTTAGGTGGAAGCAGCGCCTACCTTCTTAGGTGGAAGCAGCGCCTACCTTTTTAGGTGGAATGACAGACTACCTACTTTAGTGGAACCAGAGCCTACCTTCTTTGTTTGGAACAAGAGCCTTCCTATTTTGGTGGAAAAAGAGCGTACCTTTTTTTTTGGTGGAGCGAGAGTAGAGTCTCTCTTCTTTGGTGGAACCAGCGTCTACCTTTATCGGTTTAACTAGAGCTTACCTTCTTGTGTGGAACCAGCGCCTACCTTCATTGGTTTAAGCAGCGTCTGCCTTCTTTTGTGGAACAAGCCCGTCCCTTCTTTGGTAGAAACAGAGCCCCCCTTATTTGGTAAATCGAGTGCTTCCCTAGTAGAAACAGCGTCTAAATTCTTTGGTGGAACCAGCGTCTACATATATTGGCGGAACCAGAGCTCACCTTCATTTGGTGGAACCAGCGTCTACATATATTGGCGGAACCAGAGCTCACCTTCATTTGGTGGAACCAGAGCTCACCTTCATTTGGTGGAACCAGAGCTCACCTTCATTTGGTGGAACCAGAGCTCACCTTCATTTGGTGGAACCAGAGCTCACCTTCATTTGGTGGAACCAGAGCTCACCTTCATTTGGTGGAACCAGAGCTTAATATCACCGTCAGAATCAGAGTATACCTTTATTTATGAAACAAGAGCCCACCTTCTTTGGTTGAGCCAGGGTCTACCTTCTTTGGTTGAGCCAGGGTCTACCTTCTTTGGTTGAGCCAGGGTCTACCTTCTTTGGTTGAGCCAGGGTCTACCTTCTTTGGTTGAGCCAGGGTCTACCTTCTTTGGTTGAGCCAGGGTTTACCTTCTTTGGTTGAGCCAGGGTCTACCTTCTTTGGTTGAGCCAGGGTCTACCTTCTTTGGTTGAGCCAGGGTCTACCTTCTTTGGTTGAGCCAGGGTCTACCTTCTTTGGTTGAGCCAGGGTCTACCTTCTTTGGTTGAGCCAGGGTCTACCTTCTTTGGTTGAGCCAGGGTCTACCTTCTTTGGTTGAGCCAGGATCTACCTTCTTTGGTTGAGCCAGGGTCTACCTTCTTTGGTTGAGCCAGGGTCTACCTTCTTTGGTTGAGCCAGGGTCTACCTTCTTTGGTGGAAGCAGAAAAGGAAAACTTGACAATGTTTACAACTGACAGGATTAAGAAAATAATGGAATACAGAAATTGAAAGAATGTTATCATTTCTTATAAATCTACTTGATTAAATGTCTCAATATTGTGTGACTTGACGAAACAAAGTCATGTACAGTCAACCAAAAGCAATGTACAGAGTGATTGTAGGCAGGAGTTGGAATTGGAAAGAACGTTTGTTCGGGAGAGACCCATGGACAATCACACGAACTTTCATGACGTGAACAGCCACATGTACATGTGAGCAGGTTCACCAGACTGCTGAACACTTTCTTCAAAGTTGTACTAAATATAGTAGACAAAAGGAAAACCTATTGGTCTATAGATACAACACTACAGACAAAACTATATGGAGCACTGCAATAATTGCAAAAACAGTAAAATTTATTCAAGAAACGACACTTCAGACTGATATAGACAAAACTTCATGCGAACGAAAGATAGCTAGATTAAGTGAACTGCAAAGAGAAGATGAAAGAGACGTACATGAAGGACACCTCAGCGGATTTAAGTGGAAACATGTATGAACAGTGTGGACCGGATCCGGAGTACTCGACGAAATATGGCCACGGACCTCACGAAGTTGAAGAAATTAGTGGAAGACGTCACTGGATGTACCGGCCATCAACTGTTTTACTGGTCTGTGAGAGAAGAAAGAAGAATATAACACTTCTATTCATGCACAAACATGAACATATATATACATGGGAGCAGTGATAGCTCAGTGGTTAGTGAACTAGACTACAAAGGACAAGGGGTAGGGTTCGATTCCAATCGACGGCTTCCGGGTTCACCCAGCCTTAAATGGGTACCGGATTTTTTTCTGGGAAAGTAAAGCGGCACGGGCGTAATACCGACCACATTATCCCAAAAAATCATGTACCGAAGGTCTGTAAAATTTATGGACACTAACACCATATTTCCTATACATCACTTGGCGTGACGGGCTACTTTACTTACTTTATATATATATATATATATTATATATATATATATATATATATATATATATATATATATATATATATATTCATTACACACATGGTTGAGCGTAACACATTGATCGACTCACTATACAATTATAGACATTACATTCAACCTCGTAATTGCCCGTACTTTCCAACCAAGAATCATATACAATTACACATTATTAAACATTAATTCAGCTACGGATAGTGATACACATTGATTAAAGAAATGCGTGCTATAGTCTAGAAAACGCGAAGAGTTTGCTCCCCAATACTATTTGTATATTGTCCCAACAAACGAGATAAACATCTACATATATGGAGCGCTCGGAAATGTTCGCTCCAACTGGTAATCTGAAACCTAGTCAGGAACGAGCTGCAGAACAATTGTCTTTCAGATGAGCCCCGTTTGGTGAATTGTTTTCCGATGAAAATAAAGGTCACAGGGATCAAAGTCTTTTATTTGATTTGTCCCGTTTGTAAACATCCGAAGTAAACATTCCGAAATGGTCCAACAAGCGCTAATGGTCCACACGCGACTCTCAGGCGCTGATGGGTGATTTAAAACACCAGCGTAACTTCATTTCTGAACTGTTCTGGTAGTGATGATATTGTTGGCAGAGTAGTGAAATATTTGTCCTCTATAGAGTGATGTTTAGGCTGGCGAAAGATAGCGGTATAATTGTGTTATAATATAACAACAATGTATAATTTATATTCCTTCACGGGTTGTACACGGTCTTTTCTTTCTATAAAAATTGAGGCAAACACTCGTGAGTCCATGGTTGTAATTATGCTTCATAACACGAATGGAGGTTGAGGGCTAAATTTTGAGAGTTTAAATAATGAATAAGATGTAGGAGATTACGAAGTATGAGATTGAAGTACACCACAAACAACTTATCACCAAGTACCGGGCCTGCTGGCGTAGGTGATCATGTCTTTCCACAACTTTCGATCTCGGCAACCATTTTTCATTTCTGTTGTTGACCTTCTGCCAAGCCATTCTCTTAAGCTGACTGGTATCTTTTCTCTTTGCTTCCCTCTATCTCTTCGTCCCTCATTTTTTCCAGTTGTTACAATATATTCCAGTTGTTCTCTTCTCATTACATGGCCGAAAAATGATGATTGTTTCTTCCTAATATTGGAAATTAGCTCTCTTTTTGCTTTGACCTCTCTCATAACATCTTCATTACTCTTCTTAGCTGTCCATGATACTCTCAACATTCTTCTGTAAAACCACATTTCTACAGACTCCAGTGATTTTCTTGTCTGTTGCCCTATTGTCCATGATTCGCATCCATATGTTAAGACTGGCTCTACGTAACATTTAAGAACTCTGTTTCTTGTTTCTATTGTCAAAAATGGATTACATAGTATCTTCCTCATTTTTTGGATAGCTGCTTTTGCCTGAGCCATTCTGCATCTCACCTCTTTTGTACATCTTCCGTATGAGGTTAACAAAGTTCCCAAATATTTAAATTCATTTACCTGTTTTAATATTGTTCCACTTGTCTTTATTTTGCACTGAGGTGATGTCTTTTTCTTTGTTGTTACCATTACCTCTGTCTTTTTGCTATTAAGGCTGAGTCCTTTATTTTTGCTTTATTTCACTATAATGTCCAACATTTCTTGTAACTCATTTTCACTCTTAGCGATTAAGACTGTATCATCAGCATACCTTAGATTATTTATATTATGACCTCCAATTGTTATTGGCTTCAATCTCTTCTTTATTTATATTATCTGGTCCAGGAGCTTTGCCTGCTTTCATATTGCGCAAGGCGTCTTCCAAGGCGACTGTCACTTGCTCACTTTCAAACGATTAGACTTCACCTTCTTCACTTTCAAACGTCATGACTGCCACTTGCTCACTTTCAAACGTTTAGACATCACCTTCTTCACTTTCAAACGTCATGACTGCCACTTGCTCACTTTCAAACGTGATGACTGCCATTTGCTTACTTTCAAACGTCATGACTAACACTTGCTCACTTTGAAACGACGCGACTGCCACTTCCTCACTTTCAAACGTCACGACTGCCACTTGCTTACTTTCAATCGTCACGACTGCCACTTGCTTACTTTATAACGACGCGACTAACACTTGCTCACTTTCAAACGTCACGACTGCCACTTGCTTACTTTCTAACGACGCGACTAACACTTGCTCACTTTCAAACGTCACGACTGCCACTTGCTTACTTTCTAACGACGCGACTAACACTTGCTCACTTTCAAACGTCACGACTGCCACTTGCTTACTTTCAAACGTCACGACTGCCACTTGCTTACTTTCAACGACGCGACTAACACTTGCTCACTTTCAAACGTCACGACTGCCACTTGCTTACTTTCAAACGACGCGACAGCCACTTGCTCACTTTCAAATGTCATGACTACCACTTGCTCACTTTCAAATTTCATGACTACCACTTGCTCACTTTCAAACGTCATGACTACCACTTGCTCACTTTCAGACGTCATGACTACAACTTGCTCTCTTTCAAACGTCATGACTATCATTTGCTCACTTTCAAACGTCATGACTACCACTTGCTCACTTTCAAACGATGCGACTGCCACTTACTTTCAAACGTCATGACTGCCACTTACTCACTTTCAAACGTCACGACTGCCACTTACTTTCAAACGTCAAGACTGCCACTTGCTCACTTTCAAACGTCGCGACTGCCACTTACTCACAATCAAACTTCGCGACTGCCACTTACTTTCAAAAGTCATGACTGCCACTCGCTCACTTTCAAACCTTTAGACTTCACCTTCTTCACTTTCAAACGTCATGACTGCCACTTGCTCACTTTCAAACGTCACGACTGCCACTTGCTCGCCTTCAAACGTCACAACTGCCGTTTGCTGACTTTCAAACATCATGACTGCCACTTGCTCAATTTCAAACGTCACTACCGCCACTTGCTCACTTTCAAACGTCACGACTGCCACTTGCTCACTTTCAAACCTTTAGACTTTACCTTTTTCACTTTCAAAAGTCATGACTACCACTTGCTCACTTTTAAACGTCATGACTACAACTTGCAAACTTTCAAACCTTTAGACTTCACCTTCTTTACTTTCAAAAGTCATGACTACCAATTGCTCACTTTCAAGCGTCACGACTTCCACTTGCTCACTTTAGCGTCATGACTACCACTTGCTCACTTTCAAATCTTTAGACTTCACCTTCTTCACTTTCAAAATCATGACTACCACTTGCTCACTTTCAAACGTCACGACTATCACTTTCTCACTTTCAAACGTCGCGACTTCCACTTGCTCACTTTCAAACGTCACGACTACCACTTGCTCACTTTCAAACGTCACGACTACAACTTGCTCACTTTCAAACCTTTAGACTTCACCTTCTTCACTTTCAAACGTCACCACTACCACTTGCTCACTTTCAAACGTGACGACTACCACTTGCTCACTTTCAAACGTCCTGACTACAACTTGCTCACTTTCAAACCTTTAGACTTCATTTTCTTCACTTTGAAACGTCACGACTACCGCTTGCTCACTTTCAAACGTCATGACTACCACTTGCTCACTTTCAAACCTTTAGAATTCACCTTCTTCACTTTCAAAAGTCATGACTAGCACTTGCTTACTTTCAAACCTTTAGACTTCACCTTCTTCACTTTCAAAAGTCATGACTACCACTTGCTAACTTTCAAACGTCACGACTACCACTTGCTAACTTTCAAACTTTTAGACTTCACCTTCTTCACTTTCAAAAGTCATGACTACCACTTGCTAACTTTCAAACGTCACGACTACCACTTGCTAACTTTCATACGTCACTACTATCACTTGCTAACTTTCAAACGTCACTACTACCACTTACTCACTGTCAAACGTCATGACTGCCACTTGCTCACTTTCAAACGTCATGACTGCAACTTGCTCATTTCAAACGTCATGACTGCCACTTGCTCACTTTCAAACGTCACGACTACTACTTGCTCGCCTTCAAACGTCACAACTGCCGTTTGTTGACTTTCAAACGTCATGACTGCCACTTGCTAACTTTCAAACGTCACGACACCACTTGCTAACTTTCAAGCGTCATGACTGCCACTTGCTCACTTTCAAACTTCACGACTGCCAATTGCTCACTTTCAAACCTTTAGACTTCACCTTTTTCACTTTCAAAAGTCATGACTACCACTCCTCACTTTCAAACGTCATGACTACACTTGCTAACTTTCAAACCTTTAGACTTCACCTTCTTCACTTTCAAAAGTCACGACTTCCACTTGCTCACTTTAACGTCATGACTACCACTTGCTCACTTTCAATCTTTAGACTTCACCTTCTTCACTTTCAAAGTCATGACTACCACTTGCTCACTTTCAAACGTCACGACTACCACTTTCTCACTTTTAAAGTTCGCGACTTCCACTTGCTCACTTTCAAACGTCACGACTACAACTTTCTCACTTTCACACGTCGCGACTTCCAATTGCTCAATTGCAAACGTCATGACTACAACTTGCTCACTTTCAAACCTTTAGACTTCACCTTCTTCACTTTGAAACGTCACGACTACCGCTTGCTCACTTTCAAACGTCACGACTTCCACTTGCTAACTTTCAAACGTCATGACTACCACTTGCTCACTTTCAAACCTTTAGAATTCACCTTCTTCACTTTCAAAAGTCATGACTAGCACTTGCTAACTTTCAAAACTTTAGACTTCACCTTTTTCACTTTCAAAAGTCATAACTACCACTTGCTACTTTCAAACGTAACGATTACCACTTGCTAACTTTCAAACCTTTAGACTTCACCTTCTTCACTTTCAAAAGTCATGACTACCACTTGTTCACTTTCAAACGTCACTACTTCCACTTGCTCACTTTCAAACGTCATGACTACCACTTGCTCACTTTCAAACCTTTAGAATTCACCTTCTTCACTTTCAAAAGTCATGACTAGCACTTGCTAACTTTCAAAACTTTAGACTTCACCATTTTCACTTTCAAAGTCATGACTACCACTTGCTAACTTTCAAACGTCACGACTACCACATGCTAACTTTCATACGTCACTACTATCACTTGCTAACTTTCAAACGTCAGTACTACCACTTACTCTCTGTCAAACGTCATGAATGCAACTTGCTCACTTTCAAACGTCATGACTGCCACTTGCTCACTTACAAACGTCACGACTGCCACTTGCTCGCCTTCAAACGTTACAACTGCCGTTTGCTGACTTTCAAACGTCATGACTGTCACTTGCTCACTTTCAAACGTCACGACACCATTTGCTCACTTTCAAACGTCACGACTACCACTTGCTAACTTTCAAACATTTAGACTTCACCTTCTTCACTTTCAAAAGTCATGACTACCACTTGTTCACTTTCAAACGTCACGACTTCCACTTGCTCACTTTCAAACGTCATGACTACCACTTGCTCACTTTCAAACCTTTAGAATTCACCTTCTTCACTGTCAAAAGTCATGACTAGCACTTGCTAACTTTCAAACTTTAGACTTCACCATTTTCACTTTCAAAAGTCATGACTACCACTTGCTAACTTTCAAACGTAATGACTACCACTTGCTCACTTTCAAACCTTTAGACTTAACCTACTTCACTTTCAAAAGTCATGACTACCACTTGCTAACTTTCAAATGTCACGACTACCACTTGCTAACTTTCATACGTCACTACTATCACTTGCTAACTTTCAAACGTCACTACTACCACTTACTCACTGTCAAACGTCATGAATGCAACTTGCTCACTTTCAAACGTCATGACTGCAACTTGCTCATTTTCAAACGTCATGACTGCCACTTGCTCACTTTCAAACGTCACGACTGCCACTTGCTCGCCTTCAAACGTTACAACTGCCGTTTACTGACTTTCTAACGTCATACTGTCACTTGCTCACTTTCAACGTCACGACACCAATTGCTCACTTTAACGTCATGACTACCACTTGCTCACTTTCAAACCTTTAGACTTCACCTTCTTCACTTTGAAACGTCACGACTACCGCTTGCTCACTTTCAAACGTCACGACTTCCACTTGCTAACTTTCAAACGTCATGACTACCACTTGCTCACTTTCAAACCTTTAGAATTCACCTTCCTCACTTTCAAAAGTCATGACTAGCACTTGCTTACTTTCAAACCTTTAGACTTCACCTTCTTCACTTTCAAAAGTCATGACTACCACTTGCTAACTTTCAAACGGTACGACTACCACTTGCTAACTTTCAAGCGTCATGACTGCCACTTGCTCACTTTCAAACTTCACGACTGCCAATTGCTCACTTTCAAACCTTTAGACTTCACCTTTTTCACTTTCAAAGTTATGACTACTACTTGCTCACTTTCAAACGTCATGACTACAACTTGCTAACTTTCAAACCTTTAGACTTCACCTTCTTCACTTTCAAAGTCACGACTTCCTCTTGCTCACTTTAACGTCATGACTACCACTTGCTCACTTTCAAATCTTTAGACTTCACCTTCTTCACTTTCAAAGTCATGACTACCACTTGCTCACTTTCAAACGTCACGGCTACCACTTTCTCACTTTCAAACTTCGCGACTTCCACTTGCTCACTTTCAAACGTCACGACTACCACTTGCTCACTTTCAAACGTCACGACTACAACTTTCTCACTTTCACACGTCGCGACTTCCAATTGCTCAATTGCAAACGTCATGACTACAACTTGCTCACTTTCAAACCTTTAGACTTCACCTTCTTCACTTTGAAACGTCACGACTACCGCTTGCTCACTTTCAAACGTCACGACTTCCACTTGCTAACTTTCAAACGTCATGACTACCATTGCTCACTTTCAAACCTTTAGAATTCACCTTCTTCACTTTCAAAAGTCATGACTAGCACTTGCTAACTTTCAAACGTAACGATTCCACTTGCTACTTTCAACCTTTAGACTTCACCTTCTTCACTTTCAAAGTCATGACTACCACTTGTTCACTTTCAAACGTCACGACTTCCACTTGCTCACTTTCAAACGTCATGACTACCACTTGCTCAATTTCAAACCTTTAGAATTCACCTTCTTCAATTTCAAAGTCATGACTAGCACTTGCTAACTTTCAAAACTTTAGACTTCACCATTTTCACTTTCAAAAGTCATGACTACCACTTGCTAACTTTCAAACGTCACGACTATCACTTGCTACTTTCATACGTCACTACTATCACTTGCTAACTTTCAAACGTCAGTACTACCACTTACTCTCTGTCAAACGTCATGATGCAACTTGCTCACTTTCAAACGTCATGACTGCCACTTGCTCACTTACAAACGTCACGACTGCCACTTGCTCGCCTTCAAACGTTACAACTGCCGTTTGCTGACTTTCAAACGTCATGACTGTCACTTGCTCACTTTCAAACGTCACGACACCATTTGCTCACTTTCAAACGTCACGACTACCACTTGCTAACTTTCAAACCTTTAGACTTCACCTTCTTCACTTTCAAAAGTCATGACTACCACTTGTCACTTTAAACGTCACGACTTCCACTTGCTCACTTTCAAACGTCATGACTAACACTTGCTCACTTTCAAACCTTTAGAATTCACCTTCTTCACTTTCAAAAGTCATGATTAGCACTTGCTAACTTTCAAAACTTTAGACTTCACCATTTTCACTTTCAAAAGTCATGACTACCACTTGCTAACTTTCAAACGTAATGACTACCACTTGCTCACTTTCAAACCTTTAGACTTACCTACTTCACTTTCAAAAGTCATGACTACACTTGCTAACTTTCAAATGTCACGACTACCACTTGCTAACTTTCATACGTCACTACTATCACTTGCTAACTTTCAAACGTCACTACTACCACTTACTCACTGTCAAACGTCATGAATGCAACTTGCTCACTTTCAAACGTCATGACTGCAACTTGCTCATTTTCAAACGTCATGACTGCCACTTGCTCACTTTCAAACGTCACGACTGCCACTTGCTCGCCTTCAAACGTTACAACTGCCGTTTGCTGACTTTCTAACGTCATGACTGTCACTTGCTCACTTTCAAACGTCACGACTGCCACTTGCTCGCCTTCAAACGTTACAACTGCCGTTTGCTGACTTTCTAACGTCATGACTACCACTTGCTCACTTTCAAACCTTTAGACTTCACCTTCTTCACTTTGAAACGTCACGACTACCGCTTGCTCACTTTCAAACGTCACGACTTCCACTTGCTAACTTTCAAACGTCATGACTACCACTTGCTCACTTTCAAACCTTTAGAATTCACCTTCTTCACTTTCAAAGTCATGACTAGCACTTGCTTACTTTCAAACCTTTAGACTTCACCTTCTTCACTTTCAAAAGTCATGACTACCACTTGCTAACTTTCAAACGTCACGACTACCACTTGCTAACTTTCAAACTTTTAGACTTCACCTTCTTCACTTTCAAACGTCATGACTGCCACTTGCTCACTTTCAAACGTTTAGACATCACCTTCTTCACTTTCAAACGTCATGACTGCCACTTGCTCACTTTCAAACGTGATGACTGCCATTTGCTTACTTTCAAACGTCATGTCTAACACTTGCTCACTTTGAACGACGCGACTGCACTTCCTCACTTTCAAACGTCACGACTGCCACTTGCTTACTTTCAATCGTCACGACTGCCACTTGCTTACTTTATAACGACGCGACTAACACTTGCTCACTTTCAAACGTCACGACTGCCACTTGCTTACTTTCTAACGACGCGACTAACACTTGCTCACTTTCAAACGTCACGACTGCCACTTGCTTACTTTCTAACGACGCGACTACACTTGCTCACTTTCAAACGTCACGACTGCCACTTGCTTACTTTCAAACGTCACGACTGCCACTTGCTTACTTTCAAACGACGCGACAGCCACTTGCTCACTTTCAAATGTCATGAATACCACTTGCTCACTTTCAAATGTCATGACTACCACTTGCTCACTTTCAAACGTCATGACTACCACTTGCTCACTTTCAGACGTCATGACTACAACTTGCTCTCTTTCAAACGTCATGACTATCATTTGCTCACTTTCAAACGTCATGACTACCACTTGCTCACTTTCAAACGATGCGACTGCCAATTACTTTCAACGTCATGACTGCCACTTACTCACTTTCAAACGATGCGACTGCCACTTACTTTCAAACGTCATGACTGCCACTTACTCACTTTCAAACGTCGCGACTGCCACTTACTTTCAAACGTCAAGACTGCCACTTGCTCACTTTCAAACGTCGCGACTGCCACTTATATTCAAACGTCGCGACTGCCACTTGCTCACTTTCAAACGTCGCGACTGCCACTTGCTCACTTTCAAACGTCAAGACTGCCACTTACTCACTTTCAAACGTCGCGACTGCCACTTACTTTCAAACGTCAAGACTGCCACTTGCTCACTTTTAAACGTCGCGACTGCCACTTACTCACAATCAAACTTCGCGACTGCGACTTACTTTCAAAAGTCATGACTGCCACTTGCTCACTTTCAAATGTCACGACTGCCATTAGCTCGCCTTCAAACGTCACAACTGCCGTTTGCTGACTTTCAAACATCATGACTGCCACTTGCTCAATTTCAAACGTCACTACCGCCACTTTCTCACTTTCAAACGTCACGACTGCCACTTGCTCACTTTCAAACCTTTAGACTTTACCTTTTTCACTTTCAAAAGTCATGACTACCACTTGCTCACTTTCAAACGTCATGACTACAATTTGCAAACTTTCAAACCTTTAGACTTCACCTTCTTTCCATTCAAAAGTCATGACTACCACTTGCTCACTTTCAAGCGTCACGACTTCCACTTGCTCACTTTAGCGTCATGAATACCACTTGCTCACTTTCAAATCTTTAGACTTCACCTTCTTCACTTTCAAAAGTCATGACTACCACTTGCTCACTTTCAAACGTCACGACTATCACTTTCTCACTTTCAAACGTCGCGACTTCCACTTGCTCACTTTCAAACGTCACGACTACCACTTGCTCGCCTTCAAACGTTACAACTGCCGTTTGCTGACTTTCAAACGTCATGACTGTCACTTGCTCACTTTCAAACGTCACGACACCATTTCCTCACTTTCAAACGTCACGACTACCACTTGCTAACTTTCAAACCTTTAGACTTCACATTCTTCACTTTCAAAAGTCATGACTACCACTTGTTCACTTTCAAACGTCACGACTTCCACTTGCTCACTTTCAAACGTCATGACTACCACTTGCTCACTTTCAAACTTTAGAATTCACCTTCTTCACTTTCAAAAGTCATGACTAGCACTTGCTAACTTTCAAACTTTAGACTTCACCATTTTCACTTTCAAAAGTCAAAAGTCATGACTACCACTTGCTAACTTTCAAACGTCACGACTACCACTTGCTAACTTTCATACGCCACTACTATCACTTGCTAACTTTCAAACGTCACTACTACCACTTACTCACTGTCAAACGTCATGAATGCAACTTGCTCACTTTCAAACGTCATGACTGCAACTTGCTCATTTTCAAACGTCATGACTGCCACTTGCTCACTTACGAACGTCACGACTGCCACTTGCTCGCCTTCAAACGTTACAACTGCCGTTTGCTGACTTTCAAACGTCGTGACTGTCACTTGCTCACTTTCAAACGTCACGACACCATTTGCTCACTTTCAAACGTCACGACTACCACTTGCTAACTTTCAAACCTTTAGACTTCACCTTCTTCACTTTGAAACGTCACGACTACCGCTTGCTCACTTTCAAAAATCACGACTTCCACTTGCTAACTTTCAAACGTCATGACTACCACTTGCTCACTTT
The DNA here is from genome assembly GCA_032433765.1 of Megaustenia siamemsis. NCBI lineage: Eukaryota > Metazoa > Mollusca > Gastropoda > Stylommatophora > Ariophantidae > Megaustenia > Megaustenia siamemsis. The sequence goes on along the minus strand of JAVIAB010000050.1, from coordinate 55,251,722 downwards.
CAAACCTTTAGATTCACCTTCTTCACTTTCAAAAGTCATGACTAGCACTTGCTAACTTTCAAACGTCACGACTACCACTTGCTAACTTTCAAACTTTTAGACTTCACCTTCTTCACTTTCAAACGTCATGACTGCCACTTGCTCACTTTCAAACGTTTAGACATCACCTTCTTCCTTTCAAACGTCATGACTGCCACTTGCTCACTTTCAAACGTGATGACTGCCACTTGCTTACTTTCAAACGTCATGACTAACACTTGCTCACTTTCAAACGACACGACTGCCACTTGCTTACTTTCAAACGTCACGACTGCCACTTGCTTACTTTCAAACGACGCGACTACACTTGCTCACTTTCAAACGTCACGACTGCCACTTGCTTACTTTCAAACGACGCGACAGCCACTTGCTCATTTTCAAATGTCATGACTACCACTTGCTCACTTTCAAATGTCATGACTACCACTTGCTCACTTTCAAACGTCATGACTACCACTTGCTCACTTTCAGACGTCATGGCTACAACTTGCTCTCTTTCAAACGTCATGACTATCATTTGCTCACTTTCAAACGTCATGACTACCACTTGCTCACTTTCAAACGATGCGACTGCGACTTACTTTCAAACGTCAAGACTGCCACTTACTTTCAAACGTCAAGACTGCCACTTGCTCACTTTCAAACGTCGCGACTGCCACTTGCTCACTTTCAAACGTCAAGACTGCCACTTACTCACTTTCAAACGTCGCGACTTGCCACTTACTTTCAAACGTCAAGACTGGCACTTGCTCACTTTTAAACGTCGCGACTGCCACTTACTCACAATCTTCGTGACTGCCACTTACTTTCAAAAGTCATGACTGTCACTCGCTCACTTTCAAACCTTTAGACTTCACCTTCTTCACTTTCAAACGTCATGACTGCCACTTGCTCAATTTCAAACGTCACTACCGCCACTTGCTCAAATTTCAAACGTCACGACTACCACTTGCTCACTTTCAAACGTCATGACTACAACTTGCAAACTTTCAAACCTTTAGACTTCACCTTCTTCACTTTCAAAAGTTATGACTACCACTTGCTCACTTTCAAACGTCACGACTATCACTTTCTCACTTTCAAACGTCACGACTACAACTTTCTCACTTTCAAACGTCACGACTACCACTTGCTCACTTTCAAACGTCACGACTACAACTTGCTCACTTTCAAACCTTTAGACTTCACCTTCTTCACTTTCAAACGTCACCACTACCACTTGCTCACTTTCAAACGTCACGACTACCACTTGCTCACTTTCAAACGTCATGACTACAACTTGCTCACTTTCAAACCTTTAGACTTCACCTTCTTCACTTTGAAACGTCACGACTACCGCTTGCTCACTTTCAAACGTCACGACTTCCACTTGCTAACTTTCAAACGTCATGACTACCACTTGCTCACTTTCAAACCTTTAGAATTCACCTTCTTCACTTTCAAAAGTCATGACTAGCACTTGCTTACTTTCAAACCTTTAGACTTCACCTTCTTCACTTTCAAAAGTCATGACTACCACTTGCTAACTTTCAAACGTACGACTACCACTTGCTAACTTTCAAACTTTAGACTTCACCTTCTTCACTTTCAAAAGTCATGACTACCACTTGCTAACTTTCAAAAGTCACGACTACCACTTGCTAACTTTCATACGTCACTACTATCACTTGCTAACTTTCAAACGTCACTACTACCACTTACTCACTGTCAAACGTCATGACTGCCACTTGCTCACTTTCAAACGTCATGACTGCAACTTGCTCATTTTCAAACGTCATGACTGCCACTTGCTCACTTTCAAACGTCAAGACAACCACTTGCTCGCCTTCAAACGTCACAACTGCCATTTGTTGACTTTCAAACGTCATGACTGCTACTTGCTAACTTTCAAACGTCACGACACCACTTGCTAACTTTCAAGCGTCATGACTGCCACTTGCTCACTTTCAAACGTCACGACTGCCACTTGCTCACTTTCAAACCTTTAGACTTCACCTTTTTCACTTTCAAAAGTCATGACTACCACTTGCTCACTTTAAACGTCATGACTACAACTTGCTAACTTTCAAACCTTTAGACTTCACCTTCTTCACTTTCAAAAGTTACGACTTCCACTTGCTCACTTTAACGTCATGACTACCGCTTGCTCACTTTCAAACGTCATGACTACAACTTGCTAACTTTCAAACCTTTAGACTTAACCTTCTTCACTTTCAAAAATCATGACTACCACTTGCTCACTTTCAAACGTCACGACTACCACTTTCTCACTTTCAAACTTCGCGACTTCCACTTGCTCACTTTCAAACGTCACGACTACCACATGCTCACTTTCAAACGTCACGACTACCACTTGCTCACTTTCAAACGTCACGACTACCACTTTCTCACTTTCAAACTTCGCGACTTCCACTTGCTCACTTTCAAACGTCACGACTACCACTTTCTCACTTTCAAACGTCATGACTACAACTTGCTCACTTTCAAACCTTTAGACTTCACCTTCTTCACTTTTAAACGTCACGACTACCACTTGCTCACTTTCAAACGTCACGACTACCATTTGCTCACTTTCAAACGTCATGACTACAACTTGCTCACTTTCAAACCTTTAGACTTCACCTTCTTCACTTTGAAACGTCACGACTACCGCTTGCTCACTTTCAAACGTCACGACTTCCACTTGCTAACTTTCAAACGTCATGACTACCACTTGCTCACTTTCAAACCTTTAGAATTCACCTTCTTCACTTTCAAATTCATGACTAGCACTTGCTAACTTTCAAAACTTTAGACTTCACCTTTTTCACTTTGAAAAGTCATGACTACCACTTGCTAACTTTCAACGTAACGACTACCACTTGCTCACTTTCAAACCTTTAGACTTCACCTACTTCACTTTCAAAGTCATGACTACCACTTGCTAACTTTCAAACGACGCGACTGCCACTTCCTCACTTTCAAACGTCACGACTGCCACTTGCATACTTTCAATCGTCACGACTGCCGCTTGCTTACTTTATAACGACGCGACTAACACTTGCTCACTTTCAAACGTCACGACTGCCACTTGCTTACTTTCTAACGACGCGACTAACACTTGCTCACTTTCAAACGTCACGACTGCCACTTGCTTACTTTCAAACGTCACGACTGCCACTTGCTTACTTTCAAACGACGCGACTAACACTTGCTCACTTTCAAACGTCACGACTGCCACTTGCTTACTTTCAAACGACGCGACAGCCACTTGCTCACTTTCAAATTTCATGACTACCACTTGCTCACTTTCAAATGTCATGACTACCACTTGCTCACTTTCAAACGTCATGACTATCATTTGCTCACTTTCAAACGTCATGACTACCACTTGCTCACTTTCAAACGATGCGACTGCGACTTACTTTCAAACGTCAAGACTGCCACTTGCTCACTTTCAAACGTCGCGACTGCCACTTACTTTCAAACGTCAAGACTGCCACTTGCTCACTTTCAAACGTCGCGACTGCCACTTGCTCACTTTCAAACGTCAAGACTGCCACTTACTCACTTTCAAACGTCGCGATTGCCACTTACTTTCAAACGTCAAGCCTGCAACTTGCTCACTTTTAAACGTCGCGACTGCCACTTACTCACAATCAAACTTCGCGACTGCCACTTACTTTCAAAAGTCATGACTGTCACTCGCTCACTTTCAAATCTTTAGACTTCACCTTCTTCACTTTCAAACGTCACGACTGCCACTTGCTCGCCTTCAACGTCACAACTGCCGTTTGCTGACTTTCAAACATCATGACTGCCACTTGCTCAATTTCAAACGTCACTACCGCCACTTGCTCACTTTCAAACGTCACGACTGCCACTTGCTCACTTTCAAACCTTTAGACTTTACCTTTTCACTTTCAAAAGTCATGACTACCACTTGCTCACTTTCAAACGTCATGACTACAACTTGCAAACTTTCAAACCTTTAGACTTCACCTTCTTCACTTTCAAAAGTTATGACTACCACTTGCTCACTTTCAAACGTCACGACTATCACTTTCTCACTTTCAAACGTCACGACTACAACTTTCTCACTTTCAAACGTCACGACTACCACTTGCTCACTTTCAAACGTCACGACTACAACTTGCTCACTTTCAAACCTTTAGACTTTATCTTCTTCACTTTCAAACGTCACCACTACCACTTGCTCACTTTCAAACGTGACGACTACCACTTGCTCACTTTCAAACGTCATGACTACAACTTGCTCACTTTCAAACTTTAGACTTCACCTTCTTCACTTTGAAACGTCACGACTACCGCTTGCTCACTTTCAAACGTCACGACTACCACTTGCTAACTTTCAAACGTCATGACTACCACTTGCTCACTTTCAAACCTTTAGAATTCACCTTCTTCACTTTCAAAAGTCATGACTAGCACTTGCTTACTTTCAAACCTTTAGACTTCACCTTCTTCACTTTCAAAAGTCATGACTACCACTTGCTAACTTTCAAACGGTACGACTACCACTTGCTAACTTTCAAACTTTTATACTCACCTTCTTCACTTTCAAAAGTCATGACTACCACTTGCTAACTTTCAAACGTCACGACTACCACTTGCTAACTTTCATACGTCACTACTATCACTTGCTAACTTTCAAACGTCACTACTACCACTTACTCACTGTCAAACGTCATGACTGCCACTTGCTCACTTTCAAACGCCATGACTGCAACTTGCTCATTTTCAAACGTCATGACTGCCACTTGCTCATTTTCAAACGTCACGACTAACCACTTGCTCGCCTTCAAACGTCACAACTGCCGTTTGTTGACTTTCAAACGTCATGACTGCTACTTGCTAACTTTCAAACGTCACGACACCACTTGCTAACTTTCAAGCGTCATGACTGCCACTTGCTCACTTTCAAACGTCACGACTGCCACTTGCTCACTTTCAAACGTCATGACTACCACTTGCTCAATTTCAAACGTCATGACTACCACTTGCTCACTTTAAAACGTCATGACTACAACTTGCTAACTTTCAACTTTAGACTTCACCTTCTTCACTTTCAAAAGTTACGACTTCCACTTGCTCACTTTAACGTCACGACTACCACTTTCTCACTTTCAAACTTCGCGACTTCCACTTGCTCACTTTCAAACGTCACGACTACCACATGCTCACTTTCAAACGTCACGACTACCACTTGCTCACTTTCAACGTCACGACTACCACTTTCTTACTTTCAAACTTCGCGACTTCCACTTGCTCACTTTCAAACGTCACGACTACCACTTTCTCACTTTCAAACGTCATGACTACAACTTGCTCACTTTCAAACCTTTAGACTTCACCTTCTTCACTTTTAAACGTCACGACTACCGCTTGCTCACTTTCAAACGTCACGACTTCCACTTGCTAACTTTCAAACGTCATGACTACCACTTGCTCACTTTCAAACCTTTAGAATTCACCTTCTTCACTTTCAAAATTCATGACTAGCACTTGCTAACTTTCAAAACTTTAGACTTCACCTTTTCACTTTGAAAAGTCATGACTACCACTTGCTAACTTTCAAACGTAACGACTACCACTTGCTCACTTTCAAACCTTTAGACTTCACCTACTTCACTTTCAAAAGTCATGACTACCACTTGCTCAACTTTCAAACGTCACGACTACCACTTGCTAACTTTCAACGTCACTACTATCACTTGCTAACTTTCAAACGTCACTACTAACACTTACTCACTGTCAAACGTCATGACTGCACTTGCTCACTTTCAAACGTCATGACTGCAACTTGCTCATTTTCAACGTCATGACTGCTGCTTGCTCACTTTCAAACGTCACGACTGCCACTTGCTCGCCTTCAAACGTTACAACTGCCGTTTGTTGACTTTCAACGTCATGACTGCCACTTGCTCACTTTCAAACGTCACGACACATTTGCTCACTTTCAAACGTCACGACTACCACTTGCTCACTTTCAAACGTGACGACTACTATTTGCTCACTTTCAAACGTCATGAATACACTTGCTCACTTTCAAACTTTAGACTTCACCTTCTTCACTTTGAAACGTCACGACTACCGCTTGCTCACTTTCAAACGTCACGACTTCCACTTGCTAACTTTCAAACGTCATGACTACCACTTGCTCACTTTCAACCTTTAGAATTCACCTTCTTCACTTTCAAAGTCATGACTAGCTCTTGCTGACTTTCAAACTTTAGACTTCACCTTTTCACTTTCAAAAGTCATGACTACCACTTGCTAACTTTCAAACGTAACGACTACCTTGCTCACTTTCAAACCTTTAGACTTGACCTACTTCACTTTCAAAAGTCATGACTACCACTTGCTAACTTTCAAACGTCACGACTACCACTTGCTAACTTTCATACGTCACAACTATCACTTGCTAATTTTCAAACGTCCCTACTAACACTTACTCACTGTCAAACGTCATGAATGCCACTTGCTCACTTTCAAACGTCATGACTGCAACTTGCTCATTTTCAAACGTCATGACTGCCACTTGCTTACTTTCAACGTCGCGACTAACACTTGCTCACTTTCAAACGTCACGACTGCCACTTGCTTACTTTCAAACTTCGCGACTTCCACTTGCTCACTTTCAAACGTCACGACTACCACTTTCTCACTTTCAACGTCATGACTACAACTTGCTCACTTTCAAACCTTTAGACTTCACTTCTTCACTTTTAAACGTCACGACTACCACTTGCTCACTTTCAAACGTCACGACTACCATTTGCTCACTTTCAAACGTCATGACTACAACTTGCTCACTTTCAAACCTTTAGACTTCACCTTCTTCACTTTGAAACGTCACGACTACCGCTTGCTCACTTTCAAACGTCACGACTTCCACTTGCTAACTTTCAAACGTCATGACTACCACTTGCTCACTTTCAAACCTTTAGAATTCACCTTCTTCACTTTCAAAATTCATGACTAGCACTTGCTAACTTTCAAAACTTTAGACTTCACCTTTTTCACTTTGAAAAGTCATGACTACCACTTGCTAACTTTCAAACGTACGACTACCACTTGCTCACTTTCAAACCTTTAGACTTCACCTACTTCACTTTCAAAGTCATGACTACCACTTGCTAACTTTCAACGACGCGACTGCCACTTCCTCACTTTCAAACGTCACGACTGCCACTTGCATACTTTCAATCGTCACGACTGCCGCTTGCTTACTTTATAACGACGCGACTAACACTTGCTCACTTTCAAACGTCACGACTGCCACTTGCTTACTTTCTAACGACGCGACTAACACTTGCTCACTTTCAAACGTCACGACTGCCACTTGCTTACTTTCAAACGTCACGACTGCCACTTGCTTACTTTCAAACGACGCGACTAACACTTGCTCACTTTCAAACGTCACGACTGCAACTTGCTTACTTTCAAACGACGCGACAGCCACTTGCTCACTTTCAAATTTCATGACTGCCACTTGCTCACTTTCAAATGTCATGACTACCACTTGCTCACTTTCAAACGTCATGACTACCACTTGCTCACTTTCAGACGTCATGACTACACTTGCTCTATTTCAAACGTCATGACTATCATTTGCTCACTTTCAAACGTCATGACTACCACTTGCTCACTTTCAAACGATGCGACTGCGACTTACTTTCAAACGTCAAGACTGCCACTTGCTCACTTTCAAACGTCGCGACTGCCACTTACTTTCAAACGTCAAGACTGCCACTTGCTCACTTTCAAACGTCGCGACTGCACTTACTCACAATCAAACTTCGCGACTGCCACTTACTTTCAAAAGTCATGACTGTCACTCGCTCACTTTCAAATCTTTAGACTTCACCTTCTTCATTCAACGTCACGACTGCCACTTGCTCGCCTTCAAACGTCACAACTGCCGTTTGCTGACTTTCAAACATCATGACTGCCACTTGCTCAATTTCAAACGTCACTACCGCCACTTGCTCACTTTCAAACGTCACGACTGCCACTTGCTCACTTTCAACCTTTAGACTTTACCTTTTTCACTTTCAAAAGTCATGACTACCACTTGCTCACTTTCAAACGTCATGACTACAACTTGCAAACTTTCAAACCTTTAGACTTCACCTTCTTTACTTTCAAAAGTCATGACTACCACTTGCTCACTTTCAAGCGTCACGACTTCCACTTGCTCACTTTAGCGTCATGACTACCACTTGCTCACTTTCAATCTTTAGACTTCACCTTCTTCACTTTCAAAAGTCATGACTACCACTTGCTCACTTTCAAACGTCACGACTATCACTTTCTCACTTTCAAACGTCGCGACTTCCACTTGCTCACTTTCAAACGTCACGACTACCACTTGCTCACTTTCAACGTCACGACTACAACTTGCTCACTTTCAAACCTTTAGACTTCACCTTCTTCACTTTCAAACGTCACCACTACCACTTGCTCACTTTCAAACGTGACGACTACCACTTGCTCACTTTCAAACGTCATGACTACACTTGCTCACTTTCAAACCTTTAGACTTCACCTTCTTCACTTTGAAACGTCACGACTACCGCTTGCTCACTTTCAAACGTCACGACTACAACTTGCTCACTTTCAAACCTTTAGACTTCACCTTCTTCACTTTCAAAGTCATGACTAGCACTTGCTTACTTTCAAACTTTAGACTTCACCTTCTTTACTTTCAAAAGTCATGACTACCACTTGCTAACTTTCAAACGTCACGACTACCACTTGCTAACTTTCAAACTTTAGACTTCACCTTCTTCACTTTCAAAAGTCATGACTACCACTTGCTAACTTTCAAACGTCACGACTACCACTTGCTACTTTCATACGTCACTACTATCACTTGCTAACTTTCAACGTCACTACTACCACTTACTCACTGTCAAACGTCATGACTGCCACTTGCTCACTTTCAAACGTCATGACTGCAACTTGCTCATTTTCAAACGTCATGACTGCCACTTGCTCACTTTCAAACGTCACGACTACTACTTGCTCGCCTTCAACGTCACACTGCCGTTTGTTGACTTTCAAACGTCATGACTGCCACTTGCTAACTTTCAAACGTCACGACACCACTTGCTAACTTTCAAGCGTCATGACTGCCACTTGCTCACTTTCAAATTCACGACTGCCAATTGCTCACTTTCAAACCTTTAGACTTACCTTTTTCACTTTCAAAAGTCATGACTACCACTTGCTCACTTTCAAACGTCATGACTACACTTGCTAACTTTCAAACCTTTAGACTTCACCTTCTTCACTTTCAAAAGTCACGACTTCCACTTGCTCACTTTCAACGTCATGACTACCACTTGCTCACTTTCAAATCTTTAGACTTCACCTTCTTCACTTTCAAAAGTCATGACTACATTTTGCTCACTTTCAAACGTCACGACTACCACTTTCTCACTTTCAAAGTCGCGACTTCCACTTGCTCACTTTCAAACTTTAGACTTCACTTCACCATTTTTCACTTTCAAAAGTCATGACTACCACTTGCTCACTTTCAACGTCACGACTACCACTGCTCACTTTCAAACGTCACGACTATCCACTTGCTCACTTTCAAACGTCGTACTACACTTACTCTCTTTCAAACGTCATGACTGCAACTTGCTCACTTTCAAACGTCATGACTGCCACTTGCTCACTTACAAACGTCACGACTGCTACCACTTGCTCCTTCAAACGTTACAACTGCCGTTTGCTGACTTTCAACGTCATGACTGTCCACTTGCTCACTTTCAAACGTCACGACACCATTTGCTCACTTTCAAACGTCACGACTACCACTTGCTAACTTTCAAACCTTTAGACTTCACCTTCTTCACTTTCAAAAGTCATGACTACCACTTGTTCACTTTCAAACGTCACGACTTCCACTTGCTCACTTTCAAACGTCATGACTACCACTTGCTCACTTTCAAACCTTTAGATTCACCTTCTTCACTTTCAAAAGTCATGACTAGCACTTGCTAACTTTCAAACTTTAGACTTCACCATTTTTCACTTTCAAATCATGGCTACCACTTGCTAACTTTCAATGTCACGACTACCACTTGCTAACTTTCATACGTCACTACTATCACTTGCTAACTTTCAAACGTCACTACTACCACTTGCTCACTGTCAAACGTCATGATGCAACTTGCTCACTTTCAAACGTCATGACTGCAACTTGCTCACTTTCAAACGTCATGACTGCCACTTTCTCACTTTCAAACGTCACGACTGCCACTTGCTCACTTCAAACGTTACAACTGCCGTTTCTGACTTTCTAACGTCATACTGTCACTTGCTCACTTTCAAACGTCACGACACCACTTGCTCACTTTAACGTCATGACTACCACTTGCTCACTTTCAAACCTTTAGACTTCACACCTTCTCACTTGAAACGTCACGACTACCGCTTGCTCACTTTCAAACGTCACGACTTCCACTTGCTACTTTCAAACGTCATGACTACCACTTGCTCACTTTCAAACTTTAGACTTCACCTTCTTCACTTTCAAAAGTCATGACTACCACTTGCTTACTTTCAAACCTTTAGACTTCACCTTCTTCACTTTCAAAGTCATGACTACCACTTGCTAACTTTCAAACGTACGACTACCACTTGCTCACTTTCAACGTCATGACTGCCACTTGCTCACTTTCAAACTTCACGACTGCCTTGCTCACTTTCAAACCTTTAGACTTCACTTTTTCACTTTCAAAGTCATGACTACCACTTGCTCACTTTCAAACGTCATGACTACAACTTGCTAACTTTCAAACCTCAGACTTCCCTTCTTCACTTTCAAAGTCCCGACTTCCACTTGCTCACTTTCAACGTCATGACTACCACTTGCTCACTTTCAAATCTTTAGACTTCACCTTCTTCACTTTCAAAAGTCATGACTACCACTTGCTCACTTTCAAACGTCACGACTACCACTTGCTCACTTTCAAACGTCACGACTACAACTTTCTCACTTTCAAACGTCGCGACTTCCACTTGCTCACTTTCAAACGTCATGACTACAACTTGCTCACTTTCAAACCTTTAGACTTCACCTTCTTCACTTTCAAACGTCACGACTACCGCTTGCTCACTTTCAAACGTCACGACTTCCACTTGCTAACTTTCAAACGTCATGACTACCACTTGCTCACTTTCAAACCTTTAGAATTCACCTTCTTCACTTTCAAAAGTCATGACTACACTTGCTAACTTTCAAACGTTAGACTTCACCTTTTCACTTTCAAAGTCATGACTACCACTTGCTCACTTTCAAACGTCACGACTACCACTTGCTAACTTTCAAACCTTTAGACTCACCTTCTTCACTTTCAAAAGTCATGACTACCACTTGCTCACTTTCAAACGTCACTAACTTCCACTTGCTCACTTTCAAACGTCATGACTACCACTTGCTCACTTTCAAACCTTTAGACTTCACCATTTTCACTTTCAAAAGTCATGACTACCACTTGCTAACTTTCAACGTCACGACTACCACTTGCTAACTTTCAAACGTCACTACTATCACTTGCTAACTTTCAAACGTCGTCACTACACTTACTCTCTCTCTGTCAAACGTCATGAATGCAACTTGCTCACTTTCAAACGTCATGACTGTCACTTGCTCACTTTCAAACGTCACGACACCATTTGCTCACTTTCAAACGTCACGACTACCACTTGCTCACTTTCAAACGTCATGACTACACTTGCTCACTTTCAACCTTTAGACTTCACCTTCTTCACTTTCAAACTTCATGACTACCACTTGCTCACTTTCAAACGTCACGACTATCACTTTCTCACTTTCAACGTCACGACTACAACTTTCTCACTTTCAAACGTCTCGACTACCACTTGCTCACTTTCAAACGTCACGACTACACTTGCTCACTTTCAAACCTTTAGACTTCACCTTCTTCACTTTCAAACGTCACACTACCACTTGCTCACTTTCAAACGTGACGACTACCACTTGCTCACTTTCAAACGTCATGACTACAACTTGCTCACTTTCAAACCTTTAGACTTCACCTTCTTCACTTTGAAACGTCACGACTACCGCTTGCTCACTTTCAAACGTCACGACTTCCACTTGCTAACTTTCAAACGTCATGACTACCACTTGCTCACTTTCAAACCTTTAGAATTCACCTTCTTCACTTTCAAAAGTCATGACTAGCACTTGCTTACTTTCAAACTTTAGACTTCACCTTCTTCACTTTCAAAGTCATGACTACCACTTGCTAATTTTCAACGGTACGACTACCACTTGCTACTTTCAAACTTTTAGACTTCACCTTCTTCACTTTCAAAAGTCATGACTACCACTTGCTAACTTTCAAACGTCACGACTACCACTTGCTAACTTTCATACGTCACTACTATCACTTGCTAACTTTCAAACGTCACTACTACCACTTACTCACTGTCAAACGTCATGACTGCCACTTGCTCACTTTCAAACGTCATGACTGCAACTTGCTCATTTTCAAACGTCATGACTGCCACTTGCTCACTTTCAAACGTCACGACTACCACTTGCTCGCCTTCAAACGTCACAACTGCCGTTTGTTGACTTTCAAACGTCATGACTGCTACTTGCTAACTTTCAAACGTCACGACACCACTTGCAACTTTCAAGCGTCATGACTGCCACTTGCTCACTTTCAAACGTCACGACTGCCACTTGCTCACTTTCAAACCTTTAGACTTCACCTTTTCACTTTCAAAAGTCATGACTACCACTTGCTCACTTTAAAACGTCATGACTACAACTTGCTAACTTTCAAACCTTTAGACTTCACCTTCTTCACTTTCAAAAGTCACGACTTCCACTTGCTCACTTTAACGTCATGACTACCGCTTGCTCACTTTCAAACGTCATGACTACAATTGCTACTTTCAAACCTTTAGACTTCCCTTCTTCACTTTCGAAAGTCACGACTTCCACTTGCTCACTTTAAACGTCATGACTACCACTTGCTCACTTTCAATCTTTAGACTTAACCTTCTTCACTTTCAAATCATGACTACCACTTGCTCACTTCCAAACGTCACGACTACCACTTTCTCACTTTCAAACTTCGCGACTTCCACTTGCTCACTTTCAAACGTCACGACTACCACTTGCTCACTTTCAAACGTCACGACTACCACTTGCTCACTTTCAAACGTCACGACTACCACTTCTCACTTTCAAACTTCGCGACTTCCACTTGCTCACTTTCAAACGTCACGACTACCACTTTCTCACTTTCAAACGTCATGACTACCACTTGCTCACTTTCAAACTTTAGACTTCACCTTCTTCACTTTTAAACGTCACGACTACCACTTGCTCACTTTCAAACGTCACGACTACCTTTGCTCACTTTCAAACGTCATGACTACAACTTGCTCACTTTCAAACCTTTAGACTTCACCTTCTTCACTTTGAAACGTCACGACTACCGCTTGCTCACTTTCAAACGTGACGACTACCATTTTGCTCACTTTCAAACGTCATGACTACAACTTGCTCACTTTCAACCTTTAGACTTCACCTTCTCACTCCTGAAACGTCACGACTACCGCTTGCTCACTTTCAAACGTCACGACTTCCACTTGCTACCTTTCAAACGTCATGACTACCACTTGCTCACTTTCAACCTTTAGAATTCACCTTCTCACTTTCAAAATTCATGACTAGCACTTGCTAACTTTCAAACTTTAGACTTCCACCTTTTTCACTTTCAAAGTCATGACTACCACTTGCTAACTTTCAAACGTAACGACTACCACTTGCTCACTTTCAAACCTTTAGACTTCACCTACTTCACTTTCAAAAGTCATGACTACCACTTGCTAACTTTCAAACGTCACGACTACCACTTGCTAACTTTCATACGTCACTACTATCACTTGCTAACTTTCAAACGTCACTACTACCACTACTCACTGTCAAACGTCATGATGCCACTTGCTCATTTTCAACGTCATGACTGCTGCTTGCTCACTTTCAAACGTCACGACTGCCACTTGCTCGCCTTCAAACGTTACAACTGCCGTTTGCTGACTTTCAAACGTCATGACTGCCACTTGCTCACTTTCAAACGTCACGACACCATTTGCTCACTTTCAAACGTCACGACTACCACTTGCTCACTTTCAAACGTGACGACTACTATTTGCTCACTTTCAAACGTCATGAATACAACTTGCTCACTTTCAAACCTTTAGACTTCACCTTCTTCACTTTGAAACGTCACGACTACCGCTTGCTCACTTTCAAACGTCACGACTTCCACTTGCTAACTTTCAAACGTCATGACTACCACTTGCTCACTTTAAAACCTTTAGAATTCACCTTCTTCACTTTCAAAAGTCATGACTAGCACTTGCTAACTTTCAAAACTTTAGACTTCACCTTTTTCACTTTTCAAAAGTCATGACTACCACTTGCTAACTTTCAAACGTAACGACTACCACTTGTTCACTTTCAAACCTTTAGACTTGACCTACTTCACTTTCAAAAGTCATGACTACCACTTGCTAACTTTCAAACGTCACGACTACCACTTGCTAACTTTCATACGTCACTACTATCACTTGCTAACTTTCAAACGTCCCTACTACCACTTACTCACTGTCAAACGTCATGAATGCCACTTGCTCACTTTCAAACGTCATGAGTGCAACTTGCTCATTTTCAAACGTCATGACTGCCACTTGCTTACTTTCAAACGACGCGACTAACACTTGCTCACTTTCAAACGTCACGACTGCCACTTGCTTACTTTCAAACGACACGACAGCCACTTGCTCACTTTCAAATGTCATGACTACCACTTGCTCACTTTCAAAGTCATGACTACCACTTGCTCACTTTCAAACGTCATGGCTACCACTTGCTCACTTTCAGACGTCATGACTACAACTTCCTCTCTTTCAAACGTCATGACTATCATTTGCTCACTTTCAAACGTCATGACTACCACTTGCTCACTTTCAAACGATGCAACTGTCACTTACTTTCAAACGTCATGACTGCCACTTACTCACTTTCAAACGTCGCGACTGCCACTTACTTTCAAACGTCAAGACTGCCACTTGCTCACTTTCAAACGTCGCGACTGCCACTTACTCACAATCAAACTTCGCGACTGCCACTTACTTTCAAAAGTCATGACTGCCACTCGCTCACTTTCAAACCTTTTAGACTTCACCTTCTTCACTTTCAAACGTCATGACTGCCACTTGCTCACTTTCAAACGTCACGACTGCCACTTGCTCGCCTTCAAACGTCACAACTGCCGTTTGCTCACTTTCAAACGTCATGACTGCCACTTGCTCAATTTCAAACGTCACTACGCCACTTGCTCACTTTCAAACATCACGACTGCCACTTGCTCACTTTCAAACCTTTAGACTTTACCTTTTTCACTTTCAAAAGTCATGACTACCACTTGCTCACTTTCAAACGTCATGACTACAACTTGCAACTTTCAAACCTTTAGACTTCACCTTCTTTACTTTCAAAAGTCATGACTACCACTTGCTCACTTTCAAACGTCACGACTTCCACTTGCTCACTTTACGTCATGACTACCACTTGCTCACTTTCAAATCTTTAGACTTCACCTTCTTCACTTTCAAAAGTCATGACTACCACTTGCTCACTTTCAAACGTCACGACTATCACTTTCTCACTTTCAACGTCACGACTACCACTTGCTCACTTTCAAACGTCACGACTACCACTTGCTCACTTTCAAACGTCACGACTACCACTTTCTCACTTTCAAACGTCGCGACTTCCACTTGCTCACTTTCAAACGTCACGACTACCACTTTCTCACTTTCAAACGTCATGACTACAACTTGCTCACTTTCAAACCTTTAGACTTCACCTTCTCACTTTCAAACGTCACGACTACCACTTGCTCACTTTCAAACGTCACGACTACCATTTGCTCACTTTCAAACGTCATGACTACACTTGCTCACTTTCAAACCTTTAGACTTCACCTTCTTCACTTTCAAACGTCACGACTACCGCTTGCTCACTTTCAAACGTCACGACTTCCACTTGCTAACTTTCAAACGTCATGACTACCACTTGCTCACTTTCAAACCTTTAGAATTCCCTTCTTCACTTTCAAATTCATGACTAGCACTTGCTACTTTCAAACTTTAGACTTCACCTTTTTCACTTTCAAAAGTCATGACTACCACTTGCTAACTTTCAAACGTCACGACTACCACTTGCTCACTTTCAAACCTTTAGACTTCACCTACTTCACTTTCAAACGTCATGACTACCACTTGCTCACTTTCAAACGTCGCGACTGCCACTTCCTCACTTTCAAACGTCACGACTGCCACTTGCTACTTTCAAACGTCACGACTGCCCTTGCTTACTTTATAACGTCGCGACTAACACTTGCTCACTTTCAAACGTCACGACTGCCACTTGCTTACTTTCTAACGACGCGACTAACACTTGCTCACTTTCAAACGTCACGACTGCCACTTGCTTACTTTCAAACGTCACGACTGCCACTTGCTTACTTTCAAACGACGCGACTAACACTTGCTCACTTTCAAACGTCACGACTGCCACTTGCTTACTTTCAAACGACGCGACAGCCACTTGCTCACTTTCAAATGTCATGACTACCACTTGCTCACTTTCAAATGTCATGACTACCACTTGCTCACTTTCAAACGTCATGACTACCACTTGCTCACTTTCAGACGTCATGACTACAACTTGCTCTCTTTCAAACGTCATGACTATCATTTGCTCACTTTCAAACGTCATGACTACCACTTGCTCACTTTCAAACGATGCGACTGCACTTACTTTCAAACGTCAGACTGCCACTTGCTCACTTTCAAACGTCGCGACTGCCACTTGCTCACTTTCAAACGTCAAGACTGCCACTTACTCACTTTCAAACGTCGCGACTGCCACTTACTTTCAACGTCAAGACTGCACTTGCTCACTTTCAAACGTCGCGACTGCCACTTACTCACATCAAACTTCGCGACTGCCACTTACTTTCAAAAGTCATGACTGTCACTCGCTCACTTTCAAACCTTTAGACTTCACCTTCTTCACTTTCAAACGTCATGACTGCCACTTGCTCACTTTCAAACGTCACGACTGCCACTTGCTCGCCTTCAAACGTCACAACTGCCGTTTGCTGACTTTCAAACATCATGACTGCCACTTGCTCAATTTCAAACGTCACTACCGCCACTTGCTCACTTTCAAACATCACGACTGCCACTTGCACACTTTCAAACCTTTAGACTTTACCTTTTTCACTTTCAAAAGTCATGACTACCACTTGCTCACTTTCAAACGTCATGACTACAACTTGCAAACTTTCAAACCTTTAGACTTCACCTTCTTTACTTTCAAAAGTCATGACTACCACTTCCTCACTTTCAGCGTCACGACTTCCACTTGCTCACTTTAGCGTCATGACTACCACTTGCGCACTTTCAAATCTTTAGACTTCACCTTCTTCACTTTCAAAGTCATGACTACCACTTGCTCACTTTCAAACGTCACGACTATCACTTTCTCACTTTCAAACGTCACGACTACCACTTGCTCATTTTCAAACGTCACGACTACCACTTGCTCACTTTCAAACGTCACGACTACCACTTTCTCACTTTCAAACTTCGCGACTTCCACTTGCTCACTTTCAAACGTCACGACTACCACTTTCTCACTTTCAAACGTCATGACTACAACTTGCTCACTTTCAAACCTTTAGACTTCACCTTCTTCACTTTTAAACGTCACGACTACCACTTGCTCACTTTCAAACGTCACGACTACCATTTGCTCACTTTCAAACGTCATGACTACACTTGCTCACTTTCAAACCTTTAGACTTCACCTTCTTCACTTTGAAACGTCACGACTACCGCTTGCTCACTTTCAAACGTCACGACTTCCACTTGCTAACTTTCAAACGTCATGACTACCACTTGCTCACTTTCAAACCTTTAGAATTCACCTTCTTCACTTTCAAAATTCATGACTAGCACTTGCTAACTTTCAAAACTTTAGACTTCACCTTTTTCACTTTGAAAAGTCATGACTACCACTTGCTAACTTTCAAACGTAACGACTACCACTTGCTCACTTTCAAACCTTTAGACTTCACCTACTTCACTTTCAAAAGTCATGACTACCACTTGCTAACTTTCAAACGACGCGACTGCCACTTCCTCACTTTCAAACGTCACGACTGCCACTTGCTACTTTCAATCGTGACGACTGCCGCTTGCTTACTTTATAACGACGCGACTAACACTTGCTCACTTTCAAACGTCACGACTGCCACTTGCTTACTTTCTAACGACGCGACTAACACTTGCTCACTTTCAAACGTCACGACTGCCACTTGCTTACTTTCAAACTTCACGACTGCCACTTGCTTACTTTCAAACGACGCGACTAACACTTGCTCACTTTCAAACGTCACGACTGCCACTTGCTTACTTTCAAACGACGCGACAGCCACTTGCTCACTTTCAAATTTCATGACTACCACTTGCTCACTTTCAAATGTCATGACTACCACTTGCTCACTTTCAAACGTCATGACTACCACTTGCTCACTTTCAGACGTCATGGCTACAACTTGCTCTCTTTCAAACGTCATGACTATCATTTGCTCACTTTCAAACGTCATGACTACCACTTGCTCACTTTCAAACGATGCGACTGCGACTTACTTTCAAACGTCAAGACTGCCACTTGCTCACTTTCAAACGTCGCGACTGCCACTTGCTCACTTTCAAACGTCAGACTGCCACTTACTCACTTTCAAACGTCGCGAATGCCACTTACTTTCAAACGTCAAGCCTGCAACTTACTCACTTTAAACGTCGCGACTGCCACTTACTCACAATCAAACTTCGCGACTGCCACTTACTTTCAAAAGTCATGACTGTCACTCGCTCACTTTCAAATCTTTAGACTTCACTTCTTCACTTTCAAACGTCACGACTGACACTTGCTCGCCTTCAAACGTCACAACTGCCGTTTGCTGACTTTCAAACATCATGACTGCCACTTGCTCAATTTCAAACGTCACTACCGCCACTTGCTCACTTTCAAACGTCACGACTGCCACTTGCTCAATTCAAACCTTTAGACTTTACCTTTTTCACTTTCAAAAGTCATGACTACCACTTGCTCACTTTCAAACGTCATGACTACAACTTGCAAACTTTCAAACCTTTAGACTTCACCTTCTTCACTTTCAAAGTTATGACTACCACTTGCTCACTTTCAAACGTCACGACTATCACTTTCTCACTTTCAAACGTCACGACTACAACTTTCTCACTTTCAAACGTCACGACTACCACTTGCTCACTTTCAAACGTCACGACTACAATTTGCTCACTTTCAAACCTTTAGACTTCACCTTCTTCACTTTCAAACGTCACCACTACCACTTGCTCACTTTCAAACGTGACGACTACCACTTGCTCACTTTCAAACGTCATGACTACAACTTGCTCACTTTCAAACCTTTAGACTTCACCTTCTTCACTTTGAAACGTCACGACTACCGCTTGCTCACTTTCAAACGTCACGACTTCCACTTGCTAACTTTCAAACGTCATGACTACCACTTGCTCACTTTCAAACCTTTAGAATTCACCTTCTTCACTTTCAAAAGTCATGACTAGCACTTGCTTACTTTCAAACCTTTAGACTTCACCTTCTTCACTTTCAAAAGTCATGACTACCACTTGCTAACTTTCAAACGGTACGACTACCACTTGCTAACTTTCAAACTTTTAGACTTCACCTTCTTCACTTTCAAAAGTCATGACTACCACTTGCTAACTTTCAAACGTCACGACTACCACTTGCTAACTTTTATACGTCACTACTATCACTTGCTAACTTTCAAACGTCACTACTACCATTTACTCACTGTCAAACGTCATGACTGCCACTTGCTCACTTTCAAACGTCATGACTGCAACTTGCTCATTTTCAAACGTCATGACTGCCACTTGCTCACTTTCAAACGTCACGACTACCACTTGCTCGCCTTCAAACGTCACAACTGCCGTTTGTTGACTTTCAAACGTCATGACTGCTACTTGCTAACTTTCAAACGTCACGACACCACTTGCTAACTTTCAAGCGTCATGACTGCCACTTGCTCACTTTCAAACGTCACGACTGCCACTTGCTCACTTTCAACCTTTAGACTTCACCTTTTTCACTTTCAAAAGTCATGACTACCACTTGCTCACTTTAAAACGTCATGACTACAACTTGCTAACTTTCAAACCTTTAGACTTCACCTTCTTCACTTTCAAAAGTTACGACTTCCACTTGCTCACTTTAACGTCATGACTACCGCTTGCTCACTTTCAAACGTCATGACTACAACTTGCTAACTTTCAAACCTTTAGACTTCACCTTCTTCACTTTCAAAGTCACGACTTCCACTTGCTCACTTTAAACGTCATGACTACCACTTGCTCACTTTCAAATCTTTAGACTTAACCTTCTTCACTTTCAAAAGTCATGACTACCACTTGCTCACTTTCAAACGTCACGACTACCACTTTCTCACTTTCAAACTTCGCGACTTCCACTTGCTCACTTTCAAACGTCACGACACCACTTGCTAACTTTCAAACGTCATGACTGCCACTTGCTCACTTTCAAACGTCACGACTGCCACTTGCTCACTTTCAAACCTTTAGACTTCACCTTTTTCACTTTCAAAAGTCATGACTACCACTTGCTCACTTTAAAACGTCATGACTACACTTGCTACTTTCAAACCTTAGACTTCACCTTCTTCACTTTCAAAAGTTACGACTTCCACTTGCTCACTTTAACGTCATGACTACCGCTTGCTCACTTTCAAACGTCATGACTACAACTTGCTAACTTTCAAACCTTTAGACTTCACCTTCTTCACTTTCAAAAGTCACGACTTCCACTTGATCACTTTCAACGTCATGACTACACTTGCTCACTTTCAAATCTTTAGACTTAACCTTCTTCACTTTCAAAAGTCATGACTACCACTTGCTCACTTTCAAACGTCACGACTACCACTTTCTCACTTTCAAACTTCGCGACTTCCACTTGCTCACTTTCAAACGTCACGACTACCACATGCTCACTTTCAAAATTCACGACTACCACTTGCTCACTTTCAAACGTCACGACTACCACTTTCTCACTTTCAAGCGTCGCGACTTCCACTTGCTCACTTTCAAACGTCACGACTACCACTTGCTCACTTTCAAACCTTTAGACTTCACCTTCTTCACTTTCAAACGTCACGACTACCACTTGCTCACTTTCAAACGTGACGACTACCATTTGCTCACTTTCAAACGTCTTGACTACAACTTGCTCACTTTCAAACCTTTAGACTTCACCTTCTTCACTTTGAAACGCACGACTACCGCTTGCTCACTTTCAAACGTCACGACTTCCACTTGCTAACTTTCAAACGTCATGACTACCACTACTCACTTTCAAACCTTTAGAATTCACCTTCTTCACTTTTAAAATTCATGACTAGCACTTGCTAACTTTCAAAACTTTAGACTTCACCTTTTCACTTTCAAAAGTCATGACTACCACTTGCTAACTTTCAAACGTAACGACTACCACTTGCTCACTTTCAAACCTTTAGACTTCACCTACTTCACTTTCAAAAGTCATGACTACCACTTGCTAACTTTCAAACGTCACGACTACCACTTGCTAACTTTCATACGTCACTACTATCACTTGCTAACTTTCAAACGTCACTACTACCACTTACTCACTTCAAACGTCATGAATGCCACTTGCTCACTTTCAAACGTCATGACTGCAACTTGCTCATTTTCAAACGTCATGACTGCTGCTTGCTCACTTTCAAACGTCACGACTGCCACTTGCTCGCCTTCAAACGTTACAACTGCCGTTTGCTGACTTTCAAACGTCATGACTGCCACTTGCTCACTTTCAAACGTCACGACTACCACTTGCTCGCTTCAAACGTCACAACTGCCGTTTGTTGACTTTCAAACGTCATGACTGCTACTTGCTAACTTTCCAACGTCACGACACCACTTGCTAACTTTCAAGCGTCATGACTGCCACTTGCTCACTTTCAAACGTCACGACTGCCACTTGCTCACTTTCAAACCTTTAGACTTCACCTTTTTCACTTTCAAAAGTCATGACTACCACTTGCTCACTTTAAAACGTCATGACTACAACTTGCTAACTTTCAAACCTTTAGACTTCACCTTCTTCACTTTCAAAAGTTACGACTTCCACTTGCTCACTTTCAACGTCATGACTACCACTTGCTCACTTTCAAACGTCATGACTACAACTTGCTAACTTTCAAACCTTTAGACTTCACCTTCTTCACTTTCAAAAGTCACGACTTCCACTTGCTCACTTTAACGTCATGACTACCACTTGCTCACTTTCAAATCTTTAGACTTAACCTTCTTCACTTTCAAAAGTCATGACTACCACTTGCTCACTTTCAAACGTCACGACTACCACTTTCTCACTTTCAAACTTCGCGACTTCCACTTGCTCACTTTCAAACGTCACGACTACCACTTGCTCACTTTCAAACGTCACGACTACCACTTGCTCACTTTCAAACGTCACGACTACCACTTTCTCACTTTCAAACGTCGCGACTTCCACTTGCTCACTTTCAAACATCACGACTACCACTTTCTCACTTTCAAACGTCTTGACTACAACTTGCTCACTTTCAAACCTTTAGACTTCACCTTCTTCACTTTCAAACTTCACGACTACCACTTGCTCACTTTCAAACGTGACGACTACCATTTGCTCACTTTCAAACGTCATGACTACAACTTGCTCACTTTCAAACCTTTAGACTTCACCTTCTTCACTTTGAAACGTCACGACTACCGCTTGCTCACTTTCAAACGTCACGACTTCCACTTGCTAACTTTCAAACGTCATGACTACCACTTGCTCACTTTCAAACCTTTAGAATTCACCTTCTTCACTTTTAAAATTCATGACTAGCACTTGCTAACTTTCAAAACTTTAGACTTCACCTTTTTCACTTTCAAAAGTCATGACTACCACTTGCTAACTTTCAAACGTAACGACTACCACTTGCTCACTTTCAAACTTTAGACTTCACCTACTTCACTTTCAAAAGTCATGACTACCACTTGCTAACTTTCAAACGTCACGACTACCACTTGCTAACTTTCATACGTCACTACTATCACTTGCTAACTTTCAAACGTCTCTACTACCACTTACTCACTGTCAAACGTCATGAATGCCACTTGCTCACTTTCAAACGTCATGACTGCAACTTGCTCATTTTCAAACGTCATGACTGCTGCTTGCTCACTTTCAAACGTCACGACTGCCACTTGCTCGCCTTCAAACGTTACAACTGCCGTTTGCTGACTTTCAAACGTCATGACTGCCACTTGCTCACTTTCAAACGTCACGACACCATTTGCTCACTTTCAAACGACTCGACTACCACTTGCTCACTTTCAAACGTGACGACTACTATTTGCTCACTTTCAAACGTCATGACTACAACTTGCTCACTTTCAAACCTTTAGACTTCACCTTCTTCACTTTGAAACGTCACGACTACCACTTGCTCACTTTCAAACGTCACTACTATCACTTGCTAACTTTCAAACGTCCCTACTACCACTTACTCACTGTCAAACGTCATGAATGCCACTTGCTCACTTTCAAACGTCATGACTGCAACTTGCTCATTTTCAAACGTCATGACTGCCACTTGCTTACTTTCAAACGACGCGACTAACACTTGCTCACTTTCAAACGTCACGACTGCCACTTGCTTACTTTCAAACGACGCGACAGCCACTTGCTCACTTTCAAATGTCATGACTACCACTTGCTCACTTTCAAATGTCATGACTACCACTTGCTCACTTTCAAACGTCATGACTATCACTTGCTCACTTTCAGACGTCATGACTACAACTTCCTCTCTTTCAAACGTCATGACTATCATTTGCTCACTTTCAAACGTCATGACTACCACTTGCTCACTTTCAAACGATGCAACTGTCACTTACTTTCAAACGTCATGACTGCCACTTACTCACTTTCAAACGTCGCGACTGCCACTTACTTTCAAACGTCAAGACTGCCACTTGCTCACTTTTAAACGTCGCGACTGCCACTTACTCACAATCAAACTTCGCGACTGTCACTTACTTTCAAAAGTCATGACTGCCACTCGCTCACTTTCAAACCTTTAGACTTCACCTTCTTCACTTTCAAACGTCATGACTGCCACTTGCTCACTTTCAAACGTCACGACTGCCACTTGCTCGCCTTCAAACGTCACAACTGCCGTTTGCTGACTTTCAAACATCATGACTGCCACTTGCTCAATTTTAAACGTCACTACCGCCACTTGCTCACTTTCAAACGTCACGACTGCCACTTGCTCACTTTCAAACCTTTAGACTTAACCTTTTTCACTTTCAAAAGTCATGACTACCACTTGCTCACTTTCAAACGTCTTGACTACAATTTACAAACTTTCAAACCTTTAGACTTCACCTTCTTTACTTTCAAAAGTCATGACTACCACTTGCTCACTTTCAAGCGTCACGACTTCCACTTGCTCACTTTATCGTCATGACTATCACTTGCTCACTTTCAAATCTTTAGACTTCACCTTCTTCACTTTCAAAAGTCATACTACCACTTGCTCACTTTCAAACGTCACGACTATCACTTTCTCACTTTCAAACGTCGCGACTTCCACTTGCTCACTTTCAAACGTCACGACTACCACTTGCTCGCTTCAAACGTTATAACTGCCGTTTGCTGACTTTCAAACGTCATGACTGTCACTTGCTCACTTTCAAACGTCACGACACCATTTGCTCACTTTCAAACGTCACGACTACCACTTGCTAACTTTCAAACCTTTAGACTTCACCTTCTTCACTTTCAAAAGTCATGACTACCACTTGTTCACTTTCAAACGTCACGACTTCCACTTGCTCACTTTCAAACGTCATGACTACAACTTGCTCACTTTCAAACCTTTAGAATTCACCTTCTTCACTTTCAAAAGTCATGACTAGCACTTGCTAACTTTCAAACTTTAGACTTCACCATTTCACTTTCAAAAGTCATGACTACCACTTGCTAACTTTCAAACGTAATGACTACCACTTGCTCACTTTCAAACCTTTAGACTTAACCTACTTCACTTTCAAAAGTCATGACTACCACTTGCTAACTTTCAAATGTCACGACTACCACTTGCTAACTTTCATACGTCACTACTATCACTTGCTAACTTTCAAACGTCACTACTACCACTTACTCACTGTCAAACGTCATGAATGCAACTTGCTCACTTTCAAACGTCATGACTGCAACTTGCTCATTTTCAAACGTCATGACTGCCACTTGCTCACTTTCAAACGTCACGACAGCCACTTGCTCGCCTTCAAACGTTACAACTGCCGTTTGCTGACTTTCAAACGTCATGACTGTCACTTGCTCACTTTCAAACGTCACGACACCACTTGCTCACTTTAACGTCATGACTACCACTTGCTCACTTTCAAACCTTTAGACTTCACCTTCTTCACTTTGAAACGTCACGACTACCGCTTGCTCACTTTCAAACGTCACGACTTCCACTTGCTAACTTTCAAACGTCATGACTACCACTTGCTCACTTTCAAACCTTTAAAATTCACCTTCTTCACTTTCAAAAGTCATGACTAGCACTTGCTTACTTTCAAACTTTAGACTTCACCTTCTTCACTTTCAAAAGTCATGACTACCACTTGCTAACTTTCAAACGTCACGACTGCCACTTGCTCACTTTCAAACGTCACGACTGCCACTTGCTTCCTTTCAAACTATGCGACAGCCACTTGCTAACTTTCAAATGTCATGACTACCACTTGCTCACTTTCAAATGTCATGATTACCACTTGCTCACTTTCAAACGTCATGACTACCACTTGCTCATTTTCAGTCGTCATGACTACAACTTGCTCTCTTTCAAACGTCATGACTATCATTTGCTCACTTTCAAACGTCACTACTACCACTTACTCACTGTCAAACGTCATGACTGCAACTTGCTCACTTTCAAACGTCATGACTGCAACTTGCTCATTTTCAAACGTTACAACTGCCGTTTGCTGACTTTCAAACGTCATGACTGTCACTTGCGCTCACTTTCAAACGTCACGACACCACTTGCTCACTTTAACGTCATGACTACCACTTGCTCACTTTCAAACCTTTAGACTTCACCTTCTTCACTTTGAAACGTCACGACTACCGCTTGCTCACTTTCAAACGTCACGACTTCCACTTGCTAACTTTCAAACGTCATGACTACCACTTGCTCACTTTCAAACCTTTAGAATTCACCTTCTTCACTTTCAAAAGTCATGACTAGCACTTGCTTACTTTCAAACCTTTAGACTTCACCTTCTTCACTTTCAAAAGTCATGACTACCACTTGCTAACTTTCAAACGTCACGACTACCACTTGCTAACTTTCAAACTTTTAGACTTCACCTTCTTCACTTTCAAACGTCATCACTGCCACTTGCTCACTTTCAAACGTTAGACATCACATTCTTCACTTTCAAACGTCATGACTACCACTTGCTCACTTTCAAACGTCACGACTTCCACTTGCTCACTTTAGCGTCATGACTACCACTTGCTCACTTTCAAACGTGATGACTGCCATTTGCTTACTTCAAACGTCATTACTAACACTTGCTCACTTTCAAACGTCGCGACTGCCACTTCCTTACTTTCAAACGTCACGACTGCCACTTGCTTACTTTCAAACGTCACGACTGCCACTTGCTTACTTTAAACGTCGCGACTAACACTTCCTCACTTTCAAACGTCACGACTGCCATTGCTTACTTTCTAACGACGCGACTAACACTTGCTCACTTTCAAACGTCACGACTGCCACTTGCTTACTTTCAAACGACGCGACTAACACTTGCTCACTTTCAAACGTCACGACTGCCACTTGCTTACTTTCAAACGTCACGACTGCCACTTGCTTACTTTCAAACGACGCGACTAACACTTGCTCACTTTCAAACGTCACGACTGCCACTTGCTTACTTTCAAACGACGCGACAGACAGTTGCTCACTTTCAAATGTCATGACTACCACTTGTTCACTTTCAAATGTCATGACTACCACTTGCTCACTTTCAAACGTCGCGACTGCCACTTACTTTCAAACGTCAAGACTGCCACTTGCTCACTTTCAAACGTCGCGACTGCCACTTGCTCACTTTCAAACGTCAAGACTGCCACTCACTCACTTTCAAACGTCGCGACTGCCACTTACTTTCAAACGTCAAGACTGCCACTTACTCACTTTCAAACGTCGCGACTGCCACTTACTCACAATCAAACTTCGCGACTGCCACTTACTTTCAAAGTCATGACTGCCACTCGCTCACTTTCAAACTTTAGACTTCACCTTCTTCACTTTCAAACGTCATGACTGCCACTTGCTCACTTTCAAACGTCACAACTGCCACTTGCTCGCCTTCAAACGTCACAACTGCCGTTTGCTGACTTTCAAACATCATGACTGCCACTTGCTCAATTTCAAACGTCACTACCGCCACTTGCTCACTTTCAAACGTCACGACTGCCACTTGCTCACTTTCAAACTTTAGACTTTACCTTTTTCACTTTCAAAGTCATGACTACCACTTGCTCACTTTCAAACGTCATGACTACAACTTGCAAACTTTCAAACCTTTAGACTTCACCTTCTTTACTTTCAAAAGTCATGACTACCACTTGCTCACTTTCAAGCGTCACGACTTCTACTTGCTCACTTTAACGTCATGACTACCACTTGCTCACTTTCAAATCTTTAGACTTCACCTTCTTTACTTTCAAAAGTCATGACTACCACTTGCTCACTTTCAAACGTGACGACTTCCACTTGCTCACTTTATCGTCATGACTATCACTTGCTCACTTTCAAATCTTTAGACTTCACCTTCTTCACTTTCAAAAGTCATTACTACCACTTGCTCACTTTCAAACGTCACGACTATCACTTTCTCACTTTCAAACGTCGCGACTTCCACTTGCTCACTTTCAAACGTCACGACTACCACTTGCTCGCCTTCAAACGTTATAACTGCCGTTTGCTGACTTTCAAACGTCATGACTGTCACTTGCTCACTTTCAAACGTCACGACACCATTTGCTCACTTTCAAACGTCACGACTACCACTTGCTAACTTTCAAACCTTTAGACTTCACCTTCTTCACTTTCAAAAGTCATGACTACCACTTGTTCACTTTCAAACGTCACGACTTCCACTTGCTCACTTTCAAACGTCATGACTACAACTTGCTCATTTTCAAACCTTTAGAATTCACCTTCTTCACTTTCAAAAGTCATGACTAGCACTTGCTAACTTTCAAAACTTTAGACTTCACCATTTTCACTTTCAAAAGTCATGACTACCACTTGCTAACTTTCAAACGTAATGACTACCACTTGCTCACTTTCAAACCTTTAGACTTAACCTACTTCACTTTCAAAAGTCATGACTACCACTTGCTAACTTTCAAATGTCACGACTACCACTTGCTAACTTTCATACGTCACTACTATCACTTGCTAACTTTCAAACGTCACTACTACCACTTACTCACTGTCAAACGTCATGAATGCAACTTGCTCACTTTCAAACGTCATGACTGCAACTTGCTCATTTTCAAACGTCATGACTGCCACTTGCTCACTTTCAAACGTCACGACTGCCACTTGCTCGCCTTCAAACGTTACAACTGCCGTTTGCTGACTTTCAAACGTCATGACTGTCACTTGCTCACTTTCAAACGTCACGACACCACTTGCTCACTTTAACGTCATGACTACCACTTGCTCACTTTCAAACCTTTAGACTTCACCTTCTTCACTTTGAAACGTCACGACTACCGCTTGCTCACTTTCAAACGTCACGACTTCCACTTGCTAACTTTCAAACGTCATGACTACCACTTGCTCACTTTCAAACCTTTAGAATTCACCTTCTTCACTTTCAAAAGTCATGACTAGCACTTGCTTACTTTCAAACCTTTAGACTTCACCTTCTTCACTTTCAAAAGTCATGACTACCACTTGCTAACTTTCAAACGTCACGACTGCCACTTGCTCACTTTCAAACTTCACGACTGCCACTTGCTTCCTTTCAAACTATGCGACAGCCACTTGCTAACTTTCAAATGTCATGACTACCACTTGCTCACTTTCAAATGTCATGATTACCACTTGCTCACTTTCAAACGTCATGACTACCACTTGCTCATTTTCAAACGTCATGACTACAACTTGCTCTCTTTCAAACGTCATGACTATCATTTGCTCACTTTCAAACGTCACTACTACCACTTACTCACTGTCAAACGTCATGACTGCACTTGCTCACTTTCAAACGTCATGACTGCAACTTGCTCATTTCAAACGTCATGACTGCCACTTGCTCACTTTCAAACGTCACGACTGCCACTTGCTCGCCTTCAAACGTTACAACTGCCGTTTGCTGACTTTCAAACGTCATGACTGTCACTTGCGCTCACTTTCAAACGTCACGACACCACTTGCTCACTTTAACGTCATGACTACCACTTGCTCACTTTCAAACCTTTAGACTTCACCTTCTTCACTTTGAAACGTCACGACTACCGCTTGCTCACTTTCAAACGTCACGACTTCCACTTGCTAACTTTCAAACGTCATGACTACCACTTGCTCACTTTCAAACCTTTAGAATTCACCTTCTTCACTTTCAAAAGTCATGACTAGCACTTGCTTACTTTCAAACCTTTAGACTTCACCTTCTTCACTTTCAAAAGTCATGACTACCACTTGCTAACTTTCAAACGTCACGACTACCACTTGCTAACTTTCAAACTTTTAGACTTCACCTTCTTCACTTTCAAACGTCATCACTGCCACTTGCTCACTTTCAAACGTTTAGACATCACATTCTTCACTTTCAAACGTCATGACTACCACTTGCTCACTTTCAAACGTCACGACTTCTACTTGCTCACTTTAGCGTCATGACTACCACTTGCTCACTTTCAAACGTGATGACTGCCATTTGCTTACTTTCAAACGTCATTACTAACACTTGCTCACTTTCAAACGACGCGACTGCCACTTCCTTACTTTCAAACGTCACGACTGCCACTTGCTTACTTTCAAACGTCACGACTGCCACTTGCTTACTTTATAACGACACGACTAACACTTCCTCACTTTCAAACGTCACGACTGCCAATTGCTTACTTTCAAACGACGCGACTAACACTTGCTCACTTTCAAACGTCACGACTGCCACTTGCTTACTTTCAAACGACGCGACTACCACTTGCTCACTTTCAAACGTCACGACTGCCACTTGCTTACTTTCAAACGTCACGACTGCCACTTGCTTACTTTCAAACGACGCGACTAACACTTGCTCACTTTCAAACGTCACGACTGCCACTTGCTTACTTTCAAACGACGCGACAGACAGTTGCTCACTTTCAAATGTCATGACTACCACTTGTTCACTTTCAAACGTCATGACTACCACTTGCTCACTTTCAAACGTCGCGACTGCCACTTACTTTCAAACGTCAAGACTGCCACTTGCTCACTTTCAAACGTCGCGACTGCCACTTGCTCACTTTCAAACGTCAAGACTGCCACTTACTCACTTTCAAACGTCGCGACTGCCACTTACTTTCAAACGTCAAGACTGCCACTTACTCACTTTCAAACGTCGCGACTGCCACTTACTCACTTTCAAACTTCGCGACTGCCACTTACTTTCAAAAGTCATGACTGCCACTCGCTCACTTTCAAACCTTTAGACTTCACCTTCTTCACTTTCAAACGTCATGACTGCCACTTGCTCACTTTCAAACGTCACAACTGCCACTTGCTCGCCTTCAAACGTCACAACTGCCGTTTGCTGACTTTCAAACATCATGACTGCCACTTGCTCAATTTCAAACGTCACTACCGCCACTTGCTCACTTTCAAACGTCACGACTGCCACTTGCTCACTTTCAAACCTTTAGACTTTACCTTTTTCACTTTCAAAAGTCATGACTACCACTTGCTCACTTTCAAACGTCATGACTACAACTTGCAAACTTTCAAACCTTTAGACTTCACCTTCTTTAATTTCAAAAGTCATGACTACCACTTGCTCACTTTCAAGCGTCACGACTTCTACTTGCTCACTTTAGCGTCATGACTACCACTTGCTCACTTTCAAATCTTTAGACTTCACCTTCTTCACTTTCAAAAGTCATGACTACCACTTGCTCACTTTCAAACGTCACGACTATCACTTTCTCACTTTCAAACGTCGCGACTTCCACTTGCTCACTTTCAAACGTCACGACTACCACTTGCTCACTTTCAAACGTCACGACTACCACTTTCTCACTTTCAAGCGTCGCGACTTCCACTTGCTCACTTTCAAACGTCACGACTACCACTTGCTCACTTTCAAACGTCACGACTACCACTTTCTCACTTTCAAACTTCGCGACTTCCACTTGCTCACTTTCAAACGTCACGACTACCACTTTCTCACTTTCAAACGTCATGACTACAACTTGCTCACTTTCAAACCTTTAGACTTCACCTTCTTCACTTTTAAACGTCACGACTACCACTTGCTCACTTTCAAACGTCACGACTACCATTTGCTCACTTTCAAACGTCATGACTACAACTTGCTCACTTTCAAACCTTTAGACTTCACCTTCTTCACTTTGAAACGTCACGACTACCTTGCTCACTTTCAAACGTGACGACTACCATTTGCTCACTTTCAAACGTCATGACTACAACTTGCTCACTTTCAAACCTTTAGACTTCACCTTCTTCACTTTGAAACGTCACGACTACCGCTTGCTCACTTTCAAACGTCACGACTTCCACTTGCTAACTTTCAAACGTCATGACTACCACTTGCTCACTTTCAAACCTTTAGAATTCACCTTCTTCACTTTCAAATTCATGACTAGCACTTGCTAACTTTCAAACTTTAGACTTCACCTTTTTCACTTTCAAAAGTCATGACTACCACTTGCTAACTTTCAAACGTCACGACTACCACTTGCTCACTTTCAAACCTTTAGACTTCACCTACTTCACTTTCAAAAGTCATGACTACCACTTGCTAACTTTCAAACGTCACGACTACCAATTGCTAACTTTCATACGTCACTACTATCACTTGCTAACTTTCAAACGTCACTACTACCACTTACTCACTGTCAAACGTCATGAATGCCACTTGCTCACTTTCAAACGTCATGACTGCAACTTGCTCATTTTCAAACGTCATAACTGCTGCTTGCTCACTTTCAAACGTCACGACTGCAACTTGCTCGCCTTCAAACGATACAACTGCCGTTTGCTGACTTTCAAACGTCATGACTGCCACTTGCTCACTTTCAAACGTCACGACACCATTTGCTCACTTTCAAACGTCACGACTACCACTTGCTCACTTTCAAACGTGACGACTACTATTTGCTCACTTTCAAACGTCATGAATACAACTTGCTCACTTTCAAACCTTTAGACTTCACCTTCTTCACTTTGAAACGTCACGACTACCGCTTGCTCACTTTCAAACGTCACGACTTCCACTTGCTAACTTTCAAACGTCATGACTACCACTTGCTCACTTTAAAACCTTTAGAATTCACCTTCTTCACTTTCAAAAGTCATGACTAGCACTTGCTAACTTTCAAAACTTTAGACTTCACCTTTTTCATTTTCAAAAGTCATGACTACCACTTGCTAACTTTCAAACGTAACGACTACCACTTGTTCACTTTCAGACCTTTAGACTTGACCTACTTCACTTTCAAAAGTCATGACTACCACTTGCTAACTTTCAAACGTCACGACTACCACTTGCAAACTTTCATACGTCACTACTATCACTTGCTAATTTTCAAACGTCCCTACTACCACTTACTCACTGTCAAACGTCATGAATGCCACTTGCTCACTTTCAAACGTCATGACTGCAACTTGCTCATTTTCAAACGTCATGACTGCCACTTGCTTACTTTCAAACGACGCGACTAACACTTGCTCACTTTCAAACGTCACGACTGCCACTTGCTTACTTTCAAACGACGCGACAGCCACTTGCTCACTTTCAAATGTCATGACTACCACTTGCTCACTTTCAAACGTCATGGCTACCACTTGCTCACTTTCAGACGTCATGACTACAACTTCCTCTCTTTCAAACGTCATGACTATCATTTGCTCACTTTCAAACGTCATGACTACCACTTGCTCACTTTCAAACTATGCAACTGTCACTTACTTTCAAACGTCATGACTGCCACTTACTCACTTTCAAACGTCGCGACTGCCACTTACTTTCAAACGTCAAGACTGCCACTTGCTCACTTTCAAACGTCGCGACTGCCACTTACTCACAATCAAACTTCGCGACTGCCACTTACTTTCAAACGTCATGACTGCCACTCGCTCACTTTCAACCTTTAAACTTCACCTTCTTCACTTTCAAACGTCATGACTGCCACTTGCTCACTTTCAAACGTCGCGACTGCCACTTACTTTCAAACGTCAAGACTGCCACTTGCTCACTTTCAAACGTCGCGACTGCCACTTACTCACAATCAAACTTCGCGACTGCCACTTACTTTCAAAATTCATGACTGCCACTCGCTCACTTTCAAACCTTTAAACTTCACCTTCTTCACTTTCAAACGTCATGACTGCCACTTGCTCACTTTCAAACGTCACGACTGCCACTTGCTCGCCTTCAAACGTCACAACTGCCGTTTGCTGACTTTCAAACATCATGACTGCCACTTGCTCAATTTCAAACGTCACTACCGCCACTTGCTCACTTTCAAACGTCACGACTGCCACTTGCTCACTTTCAAACCTTTATACTTTACCTTTTTCACTTTCAAAAGTCATGACTACCACTTGCTCACTTTCAAACGTCATGACTACAACTTGCTAACTTTCATACGTCACTACTATCACTTGCTAACTTTCAAACGTCACTACTACCACTTACTCACTGTCAAACGTCATGACTGCCACTTGCTCACTTTCAAACGTCATGACTGCAACTTGCTCATTTTCAAACGTCATAACTGCTGCTTGCTCACTTTCAAACGTCACGACTGCCACTTGCTCGCCTTCAAACGTTACAACTGCCGTTTGCTGACTTTCAAACGTCATGACTGCCACTTGCTCACTTTCAAACGTCACGACACCATTTGCTCACTTTCAAACGTCACGACTACCACTTGCTCACTTTCAAACGTGACGACTACTATTTGCTCACTTTCAAACGTCATGACTACAACTTGCTCACTTTCAAACCTTTAGACTTCACCTTCTTCACTTTGAAACGTCACGACTACCGCTTGCTCACTTTCAAACGTCACGACTTCCACTTGCTAACTTTCAAACGTCATGACTACCACTTGCTCACTTTAAAACCTTTAGAATTCACCTTCTTCACTTTCAAAGTCATGACTAGCACTTGCTAACTTTCAAACTTTAGACTTCACCTTTTCATTTTCAAAAGTCATGACTACCACTTGCTAACTTTCAAACGTACGACTACCACTTGTTCACTTTCAAACCTTTAGACTTGACCTACTTCACTTTCAAAAGTCATGACTACCACTTGCTAACTTTCAAACGTCACGACTACCACTTGCTAACTTTCATACGTCACTACTATCACTTGCTAATTTTCAAACGTCCCTACTACCACTTACTCACTGTCAAACGTCATGAATGCCACTTGCTCACTTTCAAACGTCATGAGTGCAACTTGCTCATTTTCAAACGTCATGACTGCCACTTGCTTACTTTCAAACGACGCGACTAACACTTGCTCACTTTCAAACGTCACGACTGCCACTTGCTTACTTTCAAACGACACGACAGCCACTTGCTCACTTTCAAATGTCATGACTACCACTTGCTCACTTTCAAATGTCATGACTACCACTTGCTCACTTTCAAACGTCATGGCTACCACTTGCTCACTTTCAGACGTCATGACTACAACTTCCTCTCTTTCAAACGTCATGACTATCATTTGCTCACTTTCAAACGTCATGACTACCACTTGCTCACTTTCAAACGATGCAACTGTCACTTACTTTCAAACGTCATGACTGCCACTTACTCACTTTCAAACGTCGCGACTGCCACTTACTTTCAAACGTCAAGACTGCCACTTGCTCACTTTCAAACGTCGCGACTGCCACTTACTCACAATCAAACTTCGCGACTGCCACTTACTTTCAAAAGTCATGACTGCCACTCGCTCACTTTCAAACCTTTAGACTTCACCTTCTTCACTTTCAAACGTCATGACTGCCAGTTGCTCACTTTCAAACGTCACGACTGCCACTTGCTCGCCTTCAAACGTCACAACTGCCGTTTGCTGACTTTCAAACATCATGACTGCCACTTGCTCAATTTCAAACGTCACTACCGCCACTTGCTCACTTTCAAACATCACGACTGCCACTTGCACACTTTCAAACCTTTAGACTTTACCTTTTTCACTTCCAAAAGTCATGACTACCACTTGCTCACTTTCAAACGTCATGACTACAACTTGCAAACTTTCAAACCTTTAGACTTCACCTTCTTTACTTTCAAAAGTCATGACTACCACTTCCTCACTTTCAAGCGTCACGACTTCCACTTGCTCACTTTAGCGTCATGACTACCACTTGCGCACTTTCAAATCTTTAGACTTCACCTTCTTCACTTTCAAAAGTCATGACTACCACTTGCTCACTTTCAAACGTCACGACTATCACTTTCTCACTTTCAAACGTCACGACTACCACATGCTCACTTTCAAACGTCACGACTACCACTTGCTCACTTTCAAACGTCACGACTACCACTTTCTCACTTTCAAACTTCGCGACTTCCACTTGCTCACTTTCAAACGTCACGACTACCACTTTCTCACTTTCAAACGTCATGACTACAACTTGCTCACTTTCAAACCTTTAGACTTCACCTTCTTCACTTTTAAACGTCACGACTACCACTTGCTCACTTGCAAACGTCACGACTACCATTTGCTCACTTTCAAACGTCATGACTACAACTTGCTCACTTTCAAACCTTTAGACTTCACCTTCTTCACTTTGAAACGTCACGACTACCGCTTGCTCACTTTCAAACGTCACGACTTCCACTTGCTAACTTTCAAACGTCATGACTACCACTTGCTCACTTTCAAACCTTTAGAATTCACCTTCTTCACTTTCAAAATTCATGACTAGCACTTGCTAACTTTCAAACTTTAGACTTCACCTTTTTCACTTTGAAAAGTCATGACTACCACTTGCTAACTTTCAAACGTAACGACTACCACTTGCTCACTTTCAAACCTTTAGACTTCACCTACTTCACTTTCAAAAGTCATGACTACCACTTGCTAACTTTCAAACGACGCGACTGCCACTTCCTCACTTTCAAACGTCACGACTGCCACTTGCATACTTTCAATCGTGACGACTGCCGCTTGCTTACTTTATAACGACGCGACTAACACTTGCTCACTTTCAAACGTCACGACTGCCACTTGCTTACTTTCTAACGACGCGACTAACACTTGCTCACTTTCAAACGTCACGACTGCCACTTGCTTACTTTCAAACTTCACGACTGCCACTTGCTTACTTTCAAACGACGCGACTAACACTTGCTCACTTTCAAACGTCACGACTGCCACTTGCTTACTTTCAAACGACGCGACAGCCACTTGCTCACTTTCAAATTTCATGACTACCACTTGCTCACTTTCAAATGTCATGACTACCACTTGCTCACTTTCAAACGTCATGACTACCACTTGCTCACTTTCAGACGTCATGACTACAACTTGCTCTCTTTCAAACGTCATGACTATCATTTGCTCACTTTCAAACGTCATGACTACCACTTGCTCACTTTCAAACGATGCGACTGCGACTTACTTTCAAACGTCAAGACTGCCACTTGCTCACTTTCAAACGTCGCGACTGCCACTTGCTCACTTTCAAACGTCAAGACTGCCACTTACTCACTTTCAAACGTCGCGAATGCCACTTACTTTCAAACGTCAAGCCTGCAACTTACTCACTTTTAAACGTCGCGACTGCCACTTACTCACAATCAAACTTCGCGACTGCCACTTACTTTCAAAAGTCATGACTGTCACTCGCTCACTTTCAAATCTTTAGACTTCATTTCTTCACTTTCAAACGTCACGACTGCACTTGCTCGCCTTCAAACGTCACAACTGCCGTTTGCTGACTTTCAAACATCATGACTGCCACTTGCTCAATTTCAAACGTCACTACCGCCACTTGCTCACTTTCAAACGTCACGACTGCCACTTGCTCAAATTCAAACCTTTAGACTTTACCTTTTTCACTTTCAAAAGTCATGACTACCACTTGCTCACTTTCAAACGTCATGACTACAACTTGCAAACTTTCAAACCTTTAGACTTCACCTTCTTCACTTTCAAAAGTTATGACTACCACTTGCTCACTTTCAAACGTCACGACTATCACTTTCTCACTTTCAAACGTCACGACTACAACTTTCTCACTTTCAAACGTCACGACTACCACTTGCTCACTTTCAAACGTCACGACTACAACTTGCTCACTTTCAAACCTTTAGACTTCACCTTCTTCACTTTCAAACGTCACCACTACCACTTGCTCACTTTCAAACTTGACGACTACCACTTGCTCACTTTCAAACGTCATGACTACAACTTGCTCACTTTCAAACCTTTAGACTTCACCTTCTTCACTTTGAAACGTCACGACTACCGCTTGCTCACTTTCAAACGTCACGACTTCCACTTGCTAACTTTCAAACGTCATGACTACCACTTGCTCACTTTCAAACCTTTAGAATTCACCTTCTTCACTTTCAAAAGTCATGACTAGCACTTGCTTACTTTCAAACCTTTAGACTTCACCTTCTTCACTTTCAAAAGTCATGACTACCACTTGCTAACTTTCAAACGGTACGACTACCACTTGCTAACTTTCAAACTTTTAGACTTCACCTTCTTCACTTTCAAAAGTCATGACTACCACTTGCTAACTTTCAAACGTCACGACTACCACTTGCTAACTTTCATACGTCACTACTATCACTTGCTAACTTTCAAACGTCACTACTACCATTTACTCACTGTCAAACGTCATGACTGCCACTTGCTCACTTTCAAACGTCATGACTGCAACTTGCTCATTTTCAAACGTCATGACTGCCACTTGCTCACTTTCAAACGTCACGACTACCACTTGCTCGCCTTCAAACGTCACAACTGCCGTTTGTTGACTTTCAAACGTCATGACTGCTACTTGCTAACTTTCAAACGTCACGACACCACTTGCAAACTTTCAGCGTCATGACTGCCACTTGCTCACTTTCAAACGTCACGACTGCCACTTGCTCACTTTCAAACCTTTAGACTTCACCTTCTTCACTTTCAAAAGTCACGACTTCCACTTGCTCACTTTAACGTCATGACTACCGCTTGCTCACTTTCAAACGTCATGACTACAACTTGCTACTTTCAAACCTTTAGACTTCACCTTCTTCACTTTCAAAAGTCACGACTTCCACTTGCTCACTTTAACGTCATGACTACCACTTGCTCACTTTCAAATCTTTAGACTTAACCTTCTTCACTTTCAAAAGTCATGACTACCACTTGCTCACTTTCAAACGTCACGACTACCACTTTCTCACTTTCAAACTTCGCGACTTCCACTTGCTCACTTTCAAACGTCACGACACCACTTGCTAACTTTCAAGCGTCATGACTGCCACTTGCTCACTTTCAAACGTCACGACTGCCACTTGCTCACTTTCAAACTTTAGACTTCACCTTTTTCACTTTCAAAAGTCATGACTACCACTTGCTCACTTTAAAACGTCATGACTACAACTTGCTAACTTTCAAACCTTTAGACTTCACCTTCTTCACTTTCAAAAGTTACGACTTCCACTTGCTCACTTTAACGTCATGACTACCGCTTGCTCACTTTCAAACGTCATGACTACAACTTGCTAACTTTCAAACCTTTAGACTTCACCTCTTCACTTTCAAAAGTCACGACTTCCACTTGATCACTTTAACGTCATGACTACCACTTGCTCACTTTCAAATCTTTAGACTTAACCTTCTTCACTTTCAAAGTCATGACTACCACTTGCTCACTTTCAAACGTCACGACTACCACTTTCTCACTTTCAAACTTCGCGACTTCCACTTGCTCACTTTCAAACGTCACGACTACCACATGCTCACTTTCAAATTCACGACTACCACTTGCTCACTTTCAAACGTCACGACTACCACTTTCTCACTTTCAAGCGTCGCGACTTCCACTTGCTCACTTTCAAACGTCACGACTACCACTTGCTCACTTTCAAACCTTTAGACTTCACCTTCTTCACTTTTAAACGTCACGACTACCACTTGCTCACTTTCAAACGTGACGACTACCATTTGCTCACTTTCAAACGTCTTGACTACAACTTGCTCACTTTCAAACCTTTAGACTTCACCTTCTTCACTTTGAAACGCACGACTACCGCTTGCTCACTTTCAAACGTCACGACTTCCACTTGCTAACTTTCAAACGTCATGACTACCACTACTCACTTTCAAACCTTTAGAATTCACCTTCTTCACTTTAAAATTCATGACTAGCACTTGCTAACTTTCAAAACTTTAGACTTCACCTTTTTCACTTTGAAAGTCATGACTACCACTTGCTAACTTTCAAACGTAACGACTACCACTTGCTCACTTTCAAACCTTTAGACTTCACCTACTTCACTTTCAAAAGTCATGACTACCACTTGCTAACTTTCAAACGTCACGACTACCACTTGCTAACTTTCATACGTCACTACTATCACTTGCTAACTTTCAAACGTCACTACTACCACTTACTCACTGTCAAACGTCATGAATGCCACTTGCTCACTTTCAAACGTCATGACTGCAACTTGCTCATTTTCAAACGTCATGACTGCTGCTTGCTCACTTTCAAACGTCACGACTGCCACTTGCTCGCCTTCAAACGTTACAACTGCCGTTTGCTGACTTTCAAACGTCATGACTGCCACTTGCTCACTTTCAAACGTCACGACTACCACTTGCTCGCCTTCAAACGTCACAACTGCCGTTTGTTGACTTTCAAACGTCATGACTGCTACTTGCTAACTTTCCAACGTCACGACACCACTTGCTAACTTTCAGCGTCATGACTGCCACTTGCTCACTTTCAAACGTCACGACTGCCACTTGCTCACTTTCAAACCTTTAGACTTCACCTTTTTCACTTTCAAAAGTCATGACTACCACTTGCTCACTTTAAACGTCATGACTACAACTTGCTAACTTTCAAACCTTTAGACTTCACCTTCTTCACTTTCAAAAGTTACGACTTCCACTTGCTCACTTTAACGTCATGACTACCGCTTGCTCACTTTCAAACGTCATGACTACAACTTGCTAACTTTCAAACCTTTAGACTTCACCTTCTTCACTTTCAAAGTCACGACTTCCACTTGCTCACTTTAACGTCATGACTACCACTTGCTCACTTTCAAATCTTTAGACTTAACCTTCTTCACTTTCAAAAGTCATGACTACCACTTGCTCACTTTCAAACGTCACGACTACCACTTTCTCACTTTCAAACTTCGCGACTTCCACTTGCTCACTTTCAAACGTCACGACTACCACATGCTCACTTTCAAACGTCACGACTACCACTTGCTCACTTTCAAACGTCACGACTACCACTTTCTCACTTTCAAACTTCGCGACTTCCACTTGCTCACTTTCAAACATCACGACTACCACTTTCTCACTTTCAAACGTCTTGACTACAACTTGCTCACTTTCAAACCTTTAGACTTCACCTTCTTCACTTTTAAACTTCACGACTACCACTTGCTCACTTTCAAACGTGACGACTACCATTTGCTCACTTTCAAACGTCATGACTACAACTTGCTCACTTTCAAACCTTTAGACTTCACCTTCTTCACTTTGAAACGCACGACTACCGCTTGCTCACTTTCAAACGTCACGACTTCCACTTGCTAACTTTCAAACGTCATGACTACCACTTGCTCACTTTCAAACCTTTAGAATTCACCTTCTTCACTTTTAAAATTCATGACTAGCACTTGCTAACTTTCAAAACTTTAGACTTCACCTTTTTCACTTTGAAAAGTCATGACTACCACTTGCTAACTTTCAAACGTAACGACTACCACTTGCTCACTTTCAAACCTTTAGACTTCACCTACTTCACTTTCAAAAGTCATGACTACCACTTGCTAACTTTCAAACGTCACGACTACCACTTGCTAACTTTCATACGTCACTACTATCACTTGCTAACTTTCAAACGTCTCTACTACCACTTACTCACTGTCAAACGTCATGAATGCCACTTGCTCACTTTCAAACGTCATGACTGCAACTTGCTCATTTTCAAACGTCATGACTGCTGCTTGCTCACTTTCAAACGTCACGACTGCCACTTGCTCGCCTTCAAACGTTACAACTGCCGTTGCTGACTTTCAAACGTCATGACTGCCACTTGCTCACTTTCAAACGTCACGACACCATTTGCTCACTTTCAAACGACTCGACTACCACTTGCTCACTTTCAAACGTGACGACTACTATTTGCTCACTTTCAAACGTCATGAATACAACTTGCTCACTTTCAAACTTTAGACTTCACCTTCTTCACTTTGAAACGTCACGACTACCGCTTGCTCACTTTCAAACGTCACTACTATCACTTGCTAACTTTCAAACGTCCCTACTACCACTTACTCACTGTCAAACGTCATGAATGCCACTTGCTCACTTTCAAACGTCATGAGTGCAACTTGCTCATTTTCAAACGTCATGACTGCCACTTGCTTACTTTCAAACGACGCGACTACACTTGCTCACTTTCAAACGTCACGACTGCCACTTGCTTACTTTCAAACGACGCGACAGCCACTTGCTCACTTTCAAATGTCATGACTACCACTTGCTCACTTTCAAATGTCATGACTACCACTTGCTCACTTTCAAACGTCATGGCTATCACTTGCTCACTTTCAGACGTCATGACTACAACTTCCTCTCTTTCAAACGTCATGACTATCATTTGCTCACTTTCAAACGTCATGACTACCACTTGCTCACTTTCAAACGATGCAACTGTCACTTACTTTCAAACGTCATGACTGCCACTTACTCACTTTCAAACGTCGCGACTGCCACTTACTTTCAAACGTCAAGACTGCCACTTGCTCACTTTTAACGTCGCGACTGCCACTTACTCACAATCAAACTTCGCGACTGTCACTTACTTTCAAAGTCATGACTGCCACTCGCTCACTTTCAAACCTTTAGACTTCACCTTCTTCACTTTCAAACGTCATGACTGCCACTTGCTCACTTTCAAACGTCACGACTGCCACTTGCTCGCCTTCAAACGTCACAACTGCCGTTTGCTGACTTTCAAACATCATGACTGCCACTTGCTCAATTTAAAACGTCACTACCGCCACTTGCTCACTTTCAAACGTCACGACTGCCACTTGCTCACTTTCAAACCTTTAGACTTAACCTTTTTCACTTTCAAAAGTCAT
Organism: Megaustenia siamemsis; assembly: GCA_032433765.1. NCBI lineage: Eukaryota > Metazoa > Mollusca > Gastropoda > Stylommatophora > Ariophantidae > Megaustenia > Megaustenia siamemsis. The sequence goes on along the minus strand of JAVIAB010000050.1, from coordinate 55,208,769 downwards.
GACAACCACTTGCTCACTTTCAAACGTCTTGACTACAATTTACAAACTTTCAAACCTTTAGACTTCACCTTCTTTACTTTCAAAAGTCATGACTACCACTTGCTCACTTTCAAGCGTGACGACTTCCACTTGCTCACTTTATCGTCATGACTATCACTTGCTCACTTTCAAATCTTTAGACTTCACCTTCTTCACTTTCAAAAGTCATTACTACCACTTGCTCACTTTCAAACGTCACGACTATCACTTTCTCACTTTCAAACGTCGCGACTTCCACTTGCTCACTTTCAAACGTCACGACTACCACTTGCTCGCCTTCAAACGTTATAACTGCCGTTTGCTGACTTTCAAACGTCATGACTGTCACTTGCTCACTTTCAAACGTCACGACACCATTTCTCACTTTCAAACGTCACGACTACCACTTGCTAACTTTAAACCTTTAGACTTCACCTTCTTCACTTTCAAAAGTCATGACTACCACTTGTTCACTTTCAAACGTCACGACTTCCACTTGCTCACTTTCAAACGTCATGACTACAACTTGCTCACTTTCAAACCTTTAGAATTCACCTTCTTCACTTTCAAAAGTCATGACTAGCACTTGCTAACTTTCAAAACTTTAGACTTCACCATTTTCACTTTCAAAGTCATGACTACCACTTGCTAACTTTCAAACGTAATGACTACCACTTGCTCACTTTCAAACCTTTAGACTTACCTACTTCACTTTCAAAAGTCATGACTACCACTTGCTAACTTTCAAATGTCACGACTACCACTTGCTAACTTTCATACGTCACTACTATCACTTGCTAACTTTCAAACGTCACTACTACCACTTACTCACTGTCAAACGTCATGAATGCAACTTGCTCACTTTCAAACGTCATGACTGCAACTTGCTCATTTTCAAACGTCATGACTGCCACTTGCTCACTTTCAAACGTCACGACAGCCACTTGCTCGCCTTCAAACGTTACAACTGCCGTTTGCTGACTTTCAAACGTCATGACTGTCACTTGCTCACTTTCAAACGTCACGACACCACTTGCTCACTTTAACGTCATGACTACCACTTGCTCACTTTCAAACCTTTAGACTTCACCTTCTTCACTTTGAAACGTCACGACTACCGCTTGCTCACTTTCAAACGTCACGACTTCCACTTGCTAACTTTCAAACGTCATGACTACCACTTGCTCACTTTCAACCTTTAAAATTCACCTTCTTCACTTTCAAAAGTCATGACTAGCACTTGCTTACTTTCAAACCTTTAGACTTCACCTTCTTCACTTTCAAAGTCATGACTACCACTTGCTAACTTTCAAACGTCCGACTGCCACTTGCTCACTTTCAAACGTCACGACTGCCACTTGCTTCCTTTCAAACTATGCGACAGCCACTTGCTAACTTTCAAATGTCATGACTACCACTTGCTCACTTTCAATGTCATGATTACCACTTGCTCACTTTCAAACGTCATGACTACCACTTGCTCATTTTCAGTCGTCATGACTACAACTTGCTCTCTTTCAAACGTCATGACTATCATTTGCTCACTTTCAAACGTCACTACTACCACTTACTCACTGTCAAACGTCATGAATGCAACTTGCTCACTTTCAAACGTCATGACTGCAACTTGCTCATTTTCAAACGTTACAACTGCCGTTTGCTGACTTTCAAACGTCATGACTGTCACTTGCGCTCACTTTCAAACGTCACGACACCACTTGCTCACTTTAACGTCATGACTACCACTTGCTCACTTTCAAACTTTAGACTTCACCTTCTTCACTTTGAAACGTCACGACTACCGCTTGCTCACTTTCAAACGTCACGACTTCCACTTGCTAACTTTCAAACGTCATGACTACCACTTGCTCACTTTCAAACCTTTAGAATTCACCTTCTTCACTTTCAAAAGTCATGACTAGCACTTGCTTACTTTCAAACCTTTAGACTTCACCTTCTTCACTTTCAAAAGTCATGACTACCACTTGCTAACTTTCAAACGTCACGACTACCACTTGCTAACTTTCAAACTTTTAGACTTCACCTTCTTCACTTTCAAACGTCATCACTGCCACTTGCTCACTTTCAAACGTTTAGACATCACATTCTTCACTTTCAAACGTCATGACTACCACTTGCTCACTTTCAAGCGTCACGACTTCTACTTGCTCACTTTAGCGTCATGACTACCACTTGCTCACTTTCAAACGTGATGACTGCCATTTGCTTACTATCAAACGTCATTACTAACACTTGCTCACTTTGAAACGACGCGACTGCACTTCTTACTTTCAAACGTCACGACTGCCACTTGCTTACTTTCAATCGTCACGACTGCCACTTGCTTACTTTATAACGACGCGACTAACACTTCCTCACTTTCAAACGTCACGACTGCCAATTGCTTACTTTCTAACGACGCGACTAACACTTGCTCACTTTCAACGTCACGACTGCCACTTGCTTACTTTCTAACGCGACGCGACTAACACTTGCTCACTTTCAAACGTCACGACTGCCACTTGCTTACTTTCAAACGTCACGACTGCCACTTGCTTACTTTCAAACGACGCGACTAACACTTGCTCACTTTCAAACGTCACGACTGCCACTTGCTTACTTTCAACGACGCGACAGACAGTTGCTCACTTTCAATGTCATGACTACCACTTGTTCACTTTCAAATGTCATGACTACCACTTGCTCACTTTCAAACGTCGCGACTGCCACTTACTTTCAAACGTCAAGACTGCCACTTGCTCACTTTCAAACGTCGCGACTGCCACTTGCTCACTTTCAAACGTCAAGACTGCCACTCACTCACTTTCAAACGTCGCGACTGCCACTTACTTTCAAACGTCAAGACTGCCACTTACTCACTTTTAAACGTCGCGACTGCCACTTACTCACAATCAAACTTCGCGACTGCCACTTACTTTCAAAGTCATGACTGCCACTCGCTCACTTTCAAACCTTTAGACTTCACCTTCTTCACTTTCAAACGTCATGACTGCCACTTGCTCACTTTCAAACGTCACAACTGCCACTTGCTCGCCTTCAAACGTCACAACTGCCGTTTGCTGACTTTCAAACATCATGACTGCCACTTGCTCAATTTCAAACGTCACTACTGCCACTTGCTCACTTTCAAACGTCACGACTGCCACTTGCTCACTTTCAAACCTTTAGACTTTACCTTTTTCACTTTCAAAGTCATGACTACCACTTGCTCACTTTCAAACCTTTAGACTTCACCTTCTTTATTTCAAAAGTCATGACTACCACTTGCTCACTTTCAAGCGTCACGACTTCTACTTGCTCACTTTAGCGTCATGACTACCACTTGCTCACTTTCAAATCTTTAGACTTCACCTTCTTTACTTTCAAAAGTCATGACTACCACTTGCTCACTTTCAAGCGTGACGACTTCCACTTGCTCACTTTATCGTCATGACTATCACTTGCTCACTTTCAAACTTTAGACTTCACCTTCTTCACTTTCAAAAGTCATTACTACCACTTGCTCACTTTCAAACGTCACGACTATCACTTTCTCACTTTCAAACGTCGCGACTTCCACTTGCTCACTTTCAAACGTCACGACTACCACTTGCTCGCCTTCAAACGTTTAACTGCCGTTGCTGACTTTCAAACGTCATGACTGTCCACTTGCTCACTTTCAAACGTCACGACCCATTTGCTCACTTTCAAACGTCACGACTACCACTTGCTAACTTTCAAACCTTTAGACTTCACACTTCTTCACTTTCAAAGTCATGACTACCACTTGTTCACTTTCAAACGTCACGACTTCCACTTGCTCACTTTCAAACGTCATGACTACAACTTGCTCATTTTCAAACCTTTAGAATTCACCTTCTTCACTTTCAAAAGTCATGACTAGCACTTGCTAACTTTCAAAACTTTAGACTTCACCATTTTCACTTTCAAAAGTCATGACTACCACTTGCTAACTTTCAAACGTTAATGACTACCACTTGCTCACTTTCAAACCTTTAGACTTAACCTACTTCACTTTCAAAAGTCATGACTACCACTTGCTAACTTTCAAATGTCACGACTACCACTTGCTAACTTTCATACGTCACTACTATCACTTGCTAACTTTCAAACGTCACTACTACCACTTACTCACTGTCAAACGTCATGAATGCACTTGCTCACTTTCAAACGTCATGACTGCAACTTGCTCATTTTCAAACGTCATGACTGCCACTTGCTCACTTTCAAACGTCACGACTGCCACTTGCTCGCCTTCAAACGTTACACTGCCGTTTGCTGACTTTCAAACGTCATGACTGTCACTTGCTCACTTTCAAACGTCACGACACCACTTGCTCACTTTAACGTCATGACTACCACTTGCTCACTTTCAAACCTTTAGACTTCACCTTCTTCACTTTGAAACGTCACGACTACCGCTTGCTCACTTTCAAACGTCACGACTTCCACTTGCTACTTTCAAACGTCATGACTACCACTTGCTCACTTTCAAACTTTAGAATTCACCTTCTTCACTTTCAAAAGTCATGACTAGCACTTGCTTACTTTCAAACCTTTAGACTTCACCTTCTTCACTTTCAAAAGTCATGACTACCACTTGCTAACTTTCAAACTCACGACTGCCACTTGCTCACTTTCAAACTTCACGACTGCCACTTGCTTCCTTTCAAACTATGCGAAAGCCACTTGCTAACTTTCAAATGTCATGACTACCACTTGCTCACTTTCAAATGTCATGATTACCACTTGCTCACTTTCAAACGTCATGACTACCACTTGCTCATTTTCAACGTCATGACTACAACTTGCTCTCTTTCAAACGTCATGACTATCATTTGCTCACTTTCAAACGTCACTACTACCACTTACTCACTGTCAAACGTCATGAATGCACTTGCTCACTTTCAAACGTCATGACTGCAACTTGCTCATTTTCAAACGTCATGACTGCCACTTGCTCACTTTCAAACGTCACGACTGCCACTTGCTCGCCTTCAAACGTTACAACTGCCGTTTGCTGACTTTCAAACGTCATGACTGTCACTTGCGCTCACTTTCAAACGTCACGACACCACTTGCTCACTTTAACGTCATGACTACCACTTGCTCACTTTCAACCTTTAGACTTCACTTTCTTCACTTTGAAACGTCACGACTACCGCTTGCTCACTTTCAAACGTCACGACTTCCACTTGCTAACTTTCAAACGTCATGACTACCACTTGCTCACTTTCAAACCTTTAGAATTCCCTTCTTCACTTTCAAAAGTCATGACTAGCACTTGCTTACTTTCAAACCTTTAGACTTCACCTTCTTCACTTTCAAAAGTCATGACTACCACTTGCTACTTTCAAACGTCACGACTACCACTTGCTAACTTTCAAACTTTTGACTTCACCTTCTTCACTTTCAAACGTCATCACTGCCACTTGCTCACTTTCAAACGTTTAGACTCACTTCTTCACTTTCAAACGTCCATGACTACCACTTGCTTCACTTTCAAGCGTCACGACTTCTACTTGCTCACTTTAGCGTCATGACTACCACTTGCTCACTTTCAAACGTGATGACTGCCATTTGCTTACTTTCAAACGTCTTACTACACTTGCTCACTTTGAACACGCGACTGCCACTTCCTTACTTTCAAACGTCCGACTGCCACTTGCTTACTTTCATCGTCACGACTGCCACTTGCTTACTTTATAACGACACGACTAACACTTCCTCACTTTCAACGTCACGACTGCCATTGCTTACTTTCTAACGACGCGACTAACACTTGCTCACTTTCAAACGTCACGACTGCCACTTGCTTACTTCTAACGACGCGACTAACACTTGCTCACTTTCAAACGTCACGACTGCCACTTGCTTACTTTCAAACGTCACGACTGCCACTTGCTTACTTTCAAACGACGCGACTAACTTTGCTCACTTTCAAACGTCACGACTGCCACTTGCTTACTTTCAACGACGCGACAGACAGTTGCTCACTTTCAATGTCATGACTACCACTTGTTCACTTTCAAATGTCATGACTACCACTTGCTCACTTTCAAACGTCGCGACTGCCACTTACTTTCAAACGACAAGACTGCCACTTGCTCACTTTCAAACGTCGCGACTGCCACTTGCTCACTTTTCAAACGTCAAGACTGCCACTTACTCACTTTCAAACGTCGCGACTGCCACTTACTTTCAAACGTCAAGACTGCCACTTACTCACTTTTAAACGTCGCGACTGCACTTACTCACAATCAAACTTCGCGACTGCCACTTACTTTCAAAAGTCATGACTGCCACTCGCTCACTTTCAAACCTTTAGACTTCACCTTCTTCACTTTCAAACGTCATGACTGCCACTTGCTCACTTTCCAACGTCACAACTGCCACTTGCTCGCCTTCAAACGTCAAACTGCCGTTTGCTGACTTTCAACATCATGACTGCCACTTGCTCAATTTCAAACGTCACTACCGCCACTTGCTCACTTTCAAACGTCACGACTGCCACTTGCTCACTTTCAAACCTTTAGACTTTACCTTTTTCACTTTCAAAGTCATGACTACCACTTGCTCACTTTCAAACGTCATGACTACAACTTGCAACCTTTCAAACTTTAGACTTCACCTTCTTTAATTTCAAAGTCATGACTACACTTGCTCACTTTCAGCGTCACGACTTCTACTTGCTCACTTTAGCGTCATGACTACCACTTGCTCACTTTCAAATCTTTAGACTTCACCTTCTTCACTTTCAAAAGTTATGACTACCACTTGCTCACTTTCAAACGTCACTATCCACTTGCTCACTTTCAAACGTCGCGACTTCCACTTGCTCACTTTCAAACGTCACGACTACCACTTGCTCACTTTCAAACGTCACGACTCCACTTTCTCACTTTCAAGCGTCGCGACTTCCACTTGCTCACTTTCAAACGTACCGACTACCACTTGCTCACTTTCAAACGTCACGACTACAACTTGCTCACTTTCAAACCTTTAGACTTCACCTTCTTCACTTTCAAACGTCTACACTACCACTTGCTCACTTTCAAACGTACGACTACCACTTTCCTCACTTTCAAACGTCATGACTACAACTTGCTCACTTTCAAACCTTTTAGACTTCACCTTCTTCACTTTCAAACGTCACGACACCGCTTGCTCACTTTCAAACGTCACGACTTCCACTTGCTAACTTTCAAACGTCATGACTACCACTTGCTCACTTTCAACCTTTAGAATTCACCTTCTTCACTTTCAAAAGTTATGACTAGCACTTGCTTACTTTCAAACATTTAGACTTCACATTCTTCACTTTCAAACGTCATGACTACCACTTGCTAACTTTCAAACGTCACGACTACCAC